>CM030363.1:131167734-131745234 GCA_017893485.1 Hemerocallis citrina
AATTTTACTGTGTTTTATTTCGAAAACTTGTCTGGTAAGTCGACTGGATTTCCGTGCTAAGTCGACTGATCAGACTAGTAACTCTTCAGTAAGATACTCTTCTACTCTGATGCAACAATTGACTGTATCTCTATTTTCAGTCGACTGGACAGTTTGAAAAGTTCAATTTCTTAAGTATTTTTTTAAACAACACTATTCACCCCCCCTCTAGTATTTTTTGTCTTGCCTACAGGATCCAACACTTTGTATCAGAGCGAGGTTGAGTGCAATGGCATCTACTTCAAATGCAAGCCAATACCATGAAGGTCAATCCACACAAAGGCCACCCCTATTCGATGGAACAAATTTTAACTATTGGAAGTGTAGAATGAAGATCTACCTACAATCCATCAACTATGAGATTTGAAATATGACTGAGACAGAATACACCACTCCTACAATTCCTTATGCACAATGGAACGATAAAATGAAGGGCAACACAATAAACAATGGAAAGGCGATGAATGCTCTATTCTGTGCTCTTACCAACGTTGAGTTCAATCGTGTGTCCAATGCAACAACGGTGTATCAAATTTGGTACACACTCGAGGTAACTCATGAAGGTACTAATAAAGTTAAAGAATCTAAGATATCTATTCTTGTTCACAGGTTCGATATGTTCCGTATGAAGGAGAACGAGAATGTGTCAGATATGATAACACGGTTTACGGAAATTACAAATTCTCTTGTGGCTCTTGAAAAAATGTACACTCAAGCAGAAATGGTGAGGAAAGTTCTTCGTGCCCTAACCCCCGAATGGGAGAAGAAGACCACCGCCATAGAAGAAGCCAACGACTTAACACAACTTTCTCTTGAGAATCTTGTAGAAAATCTTATGGCATATGAAGTACAACTTGAAGAACGCAAGAAGGATCTAGAACCTCAACAAGAAAAGAAGAAGACACTCGCTTTCAAGGCCATGTCGGACTCCGAAGATGAAGAAGAAGATGAAGAAGACATAGCCATGTTCACTAGAAAGTTCAAGAAGTTTCTTAGAAAAGGTAAATTTAATTCCAAATTTAAAGATACTAATGAACTTCCTACTTGTTTCAAGTGTAACAAAACAGGTCATATGAAGAAGGATTGCCCATTAAAAAATACGAAATCAAAAGGAAAGGCTCCTAACTTCAAGAAGGACAAGTACACAAAGAACAAGTATATGAAGAATAAGAAGGCATATCAAGCAGCTTAGGGACGATAGAGACTCTTCATCGGAAGAAGAGAATGAGGTGTCAAACGAAGTTGCGAACATATGTTTCATGGCCACACAAAACGAAGTAAGTGATAACTTTGATTCAAATGACTTATTAGATGCTTTCAATGAGGTTTTTTAAGAACTTAAGAAGGAGAAAATTAGAGTTAAAGTCAATCAAACACTTTCTCAAAAGAATATTGACTTAAATGTTGAAGTCAAGTTAAATTCTCGACTTTCTAATTTGGATATAGATCTTGTATCTCTTAAGAAAAATTATAAAGAGATATCCAAAAATGTATCTAAGTTTAACAAAGGAAAGGAGAATTTAAATGAAGTTCTCTAAAATCAAGTTCAATCCAATAAGAGATTTGGATTTGGATTTCAAAAGTCTCTGGAAAAACATCATGTTTCTAAGAATACTAGTAGTAATAAGACTGATTCTATTTCTAGTGTTAAGAACAAATTATATGAGTTTTTTTTAGAAAAACAAAACCTGTTGTTTTCCATGAAAATAGTAATTCTGTAGTTCAGACAAGTCGAATGAACCCTAATTTCAGTCGTCTGTCCAGAAGTTTGGATTCTTATTTAAAGATACCGAAACCTCAGATAAGTCTACCCATTTCACCTCCTAGTCGACTAAAAGGTACAATGAAGTCGACTGGACAGACTAAAAACATTTGGGTTCCAGTCAATCTGAGTCTAAACGATAGAATTACTTATATAAATTCTTATGTTTTTAATGTATGTAATTCTGTAAATTATATTCCTGCTTTTGGTGATAAATCAAACTCACTTTGGGTTTGGTTTCCAAAAACTAATCCCTTTCGGACCCAATGAAAAGGGTACCATATTCACAATTATAATTTTATAGGTACCTAAAAGAGAACGTTGGATACTTGACAGCGGATGCTCCATGCATATGACTGGTCATGCTAACCTTCTTTCTTCCATACAAGAAATAGATAGGGGAACAGTCACATTCGGTGACAACAACAAAGGGAAGGTTATTGGAATAGGCATAGTCGGTAAGAACACTACCCCTACTATAGAAGAAGTTTTTCTTGTTAGTGGTCTTAAGCATAATCTGTTAAGTATTAGCCAATTGTGAGATAAGGGATATAAAATAGTTTTTGAAAAAGATGCATGTTTAATTTATGATTCTTCTATGCAAGATGTAATTTTTCAATGTTTTAGGAAAAACAACATCTACGAATTATGTTTAAAAACCAATGAATTCTCTAATGATTTTTGTTTAGTAACTTCTAACAATGATTCTTGGCTTTGGCATAAGAGGTTTGGCCATGTGAATATGAAAAATATTGCTAAATTGTCTAAGTACAACATAGTTAAAGGACTGCCAAGACTATCTTTTAAGAAAGATAAGTTATGTGATGCATGTCAACTAGGAAAACAAGTCAAATCTACTTTTAAGACAAAAAAAATAATTTCTACTAGTAGGCCTCTCAAATTAATCCATATGGATTTATTTGGTCCTACTAGAGTCGCTTCTTTAAATAAAAGTATATATGTATTTGTTTTAGTAGATAATTTTTCAAGATTTACATAGGTTTTCTTTTTAAAACATAAATATGATGCTTTTGAAGAATTTGCAAATTTTTTTAAATGAATTCAAAATCAAAAATCTCTAACCATAGTCACTATTAGTAGTGATCATGGTGGAGAATTTGAGAATGAAACGTTTTCAGAATATTGCAACAAGAATAGTATAACACATTCGTTTGTATTTTCTAGAGCTTCACCACAAAAAGGAGTGGTCGAAAGAAAGAATAGGACATTGCAAGAGTGTGCACGTACTATGCTTGTTGAAAGCAATTTGCCTAAGTATTTCTGGGCTGAAGCTGTTTCTATAGCATGTTATGTTTTAAATAGAATATTGATATGGCCTAAGCTTAAGAAAACTTGTTATGAACTATTTTTTGAAAGAATTCCTAAAGTATCTTACTTTAAAGTATTTGGATGCAAGTATTTCATTTTAAACACTAAAGATAATTTAGATAAATTTGATCCTAGATCTAATAAAAGTATCTTCATTGGATACTCAAATAGGAGTAAGGCATATAGAATTTTCAATAAGTCAGCCTTGACTATTGAAGAATCTATGCATGTTTCATTTTATGAATCCTTGCCTTCATCTACTATTATTGAAGATGATGAAATTGATTCATCACCTTTAAATAACGTTTTTAAATCACTATAGCAAACTACCCTAGACAAGTCGACTGATAAGGATATTAAGTCGACTGATGTGAATCAGTCGGCTGATGGACTTGTTAAGTCGACTGATCCTGTTGTGATGACTCAAACTTTACCAAAAGCATTTTTTGAAGTTAGAGATCATCCTCATGACTTAATAATTGGTGACATTTCACGTGATTTTCAAACAAGATCTCATGTTAACATGATTTCTCATACGGCTTTCTTGTCGGATTTTGAACCAAAGAATATACAAGAAACTTGTGAGAATGAATTTTGGATGAATGCCATGCGAGATGAACTTAACCAATTTATAAGAAATGATGTATAGGATCTAGTTCCATGACCTTTTGATCATACTATGATTGGTACCAAATGGGTATTTAAGAATAAGTTAGATGAATCTGGACAAGTTGTTAGGAACAAGGCTAGATTAGTTGCTCAAGGATATTATCAAGAAGAAGAAGGAATCTATTTTGATGAAACATATGCTCCTGTTGCTAGACTAGAATCAATTAGGATCTTATTATCTTTTGCATGTTTTATGAATTTTACACTCTTCCAAATGGATGTCAAGAGAGTTTTTTTTAATGGTTTTATTAAGGAAGATGTTTATGTTAAGCAACCACCCGGTTTTCGAACATGAACAATTCCCAAACCACATTTTTAAATTGAAAAAGGCTTTATATGATCTTAAACACGCACCTCGTGCTTGGTATGATCGGTTAAAAGTCTTTCTCTTAGAAACTGGTTCTGAGATAGATAAAGTAGATACTATCTTGTTTATTAGGAAAAAGAGACAGATATTCTAATCATACAAATATATGTAGATGACATAATTTTTGGATCTAGCTAATAGTAATCTCTGTCAAGAGTTTGCTAATACCATGAAAAATGAGTTTGAGATGAGTCGCATGGGTGAACTCAATTATTCCTTGGACTACAAATAAAGCAGTCAAAAAATGGCATATTTATTAATCAAAGAAAATATGCTAAGGAATTACTCAAACGGTTTGGCATGGATAGCACAAGTAGTAATACCACACCTATGGCTACTACTACTACACTTGACAAAGATGAATTAGGTAAGAGTGTCGATCAAAAACTCTATCGAGGTATGATTGGTTCAATTTTATATATAACTGCTAATAGACTAGACATTATGTTTAGTGTATGTTTGTGTGCTAGATATCAATCGAATCCCAAAAAATCTCACTTAAAAGCTGTGAAACGTATTTTAAGATACATTAAAGGCACATCTGACTATGGTTTATTTTATCCATGCACCGATAATTTTCAATTTTTGTCGTATAGTGACGTTGATTTTGCTGGCAGTAAAACTGATCGTAAAAGTACTAGTGGAACTTATCACTTTTTGGGACATTCACTAGTATCTTGGTGTAGTAAAAAAGCAAAATTCGGCATCCCTATCTACCACAAAAGCTGAATATATTGCTGCAAGTTTAGTTTGTGCCCAAATTTTGTGGATGAAACAAACTTTATTGGATTATGGTATTTCATTTTCAAAACCTGCTATAATGTGTGATAATACCAGTGCTATTAATCTATCTAAAAATCCGGTTCAACATTGTAATACCCCGAATTTCAAATACAACTGAATTCGAGATTTCCACAGGATCTTTTCATCTCATTCGGTACAATTTTACAAGGAATTGAAAACTTTCCATTTTACATCAGAGTTACATGAGATTTTACACATTACATTTTACAGCTGAAGCATATAACACAATAATTTACATGTAATGACAACGGAAGTAATTTGCATCATTCAAATAAATGTACATCAACAATGAATAATTTGTAAGCCTCAGTTCTCCTTTCAATTTTATCAAGCCATTTATCCTGCATACAAAACTGTGGGCACGTCAGTTTATTCAACCGACGAAAATTATACATGGCCATCCTCTCTATGCCAGAAACAGTATAACGATTCTCATTTTTTAACAAATCACAAACTTGTTCACATATCAAATTAAAGGAAATACCCTATTGATGTCGTGTTGTGATTGTGCACTTAGTCCTTAATGCAATTATTTATATTATATGACACTAATGCGCACTTGTTCGGATTCTATGCATCCCATACTACATAATCCGAGGGCAAGCCCTTAATCGTACTTCATCTTGTAGGGTTCAATCCCTCGTCATGACTTAATCTACTACTGTAATTATGGTAAGTATCCTAGATGTTTTCCGACATACGAACTCATATCTAGGCGCCCTGGAGGGAATCCCAATGCACTGACACATGACTCATCATGCAGGCATCATGTGGTAATTCAGCTCCTACCATAGACATGACACCACCCGCAGTCGTCAAACACCCCACGAGCGTCGCCACCGGAACGGTACTCTGGAGCAGTATCCACGCCCTATCATGACTCATCATGTAATACCCTGATTTTTCAATTAATGAAAAATTATTTATTTTGCACGTAGTGTGCACGTGCAATATTTTGTTTGGATTATTTTATTGATGTGTATAAATATTTAAATATTTTCTCACATTATTTTAGTACAAAAAGCCTTTCTTTAAAGCCTTATTTGATTTAATTAAAAGCCCTTTTCTTAAAAAGCCCAAATGTATTTTATTTTATTTATTTATTTTATAAACTATTTTGGCCCAAAAAAAGAAAGCCCATGAATTAATCCATTTTAATTAAACTTGTCATGTAGAAGACTAATTTATCATTATTTTATTTTTGTACAAATTAAAAAAATGTACAAATTTGGCCTAGTTGCATGCACGTGCACTACACGTACACGTGCATTGCACACTTTATTCTTGGCCGGGTTTCAATCTTTTTGGAGGGATTTTTGATTTTGGGTATGGTGATCATGGGGGGTAGTTTCATGGAAGTGGGTAGTTCTTCTAACTCCTACTTTGATCTAGTCCCTCCATCCTACAACCACCAAAACAATCTTGGCCCTCCATCTCACTCATTTCCTAGTATAAATACCCCCCCTCTCATGGCTAATTTTTGATATGCAAAGTATAATTTCTAAGTTATAGTATTGTAATAGTGAGAGTTATAAAAGATAAGAGAGTTGTGTGGGTTTTTGGTTGCTTGGAGTGGCCGGCATCACAAGGAGGAGAAGCATTCGGCTAGGGCTAGAGAAGCATTCGGTGGTGGCTTGGAAGCTTGGAGTTGTGCACCCTTTTGGCTAGGAGGAGGTGTTCTCATCTACAAGGACTTGGTTGCTTTTGTTTGGGTTTTTCTCTCCAATTAAGGTGGGTAAAACATTTCATATTTCTAATATAGATCCATGCTAAGTTTCAACCATCAAAGATGCATGAAAAATATTAATAAGAGCCCACTTGAATTGAGTAGTTAGCATGTGAATTGATTGAAATGTGGTGATTAACTTATATGGCTTTAGTGTTAAAATTAAATTGTGTGTAGATTGCTCCATGTTTATTAATATGAAGTTATGATGGGGATTAAATTTAATTGAGAATGTTGTTAGGATTAGAGACATAATGCATGCTTGTTAATTGTGAAATTGAGACATGGAACTTATTAAGAAAGAGTACACCTTATTTTGAAGAAAAATGAAATACTTGTATGTTGAGATGTGATTTGTATAATCGATGAATGAGTATACTTCATTATGACATAGGTTGATTAATGAAAGTACTACTCATAAAATTAGTAGTTAATTTGTGATGAATAGACCTTTCTGTTGATATGAATATGGACTATTGAAATCATATGTGCTGGTTGAATTAAGAACTAATATCAGTAAATTATCACCATGAAATTATTGAATAAAAAGACTAGTAGATTAATTATATGGCAATGTCGAAAATACAATATATCGTAGTTTAAAAAATAGCTCTTGGATTTTGTGTGTGAAAAATACATTTCATTAGTACCAAAAAATTATATTTTTTTTACTGGTATGAACTTTATACAAATGGGGATTAATCTGGAAGTTTTAGAAAAGTTTTACCAAAGCAATAAGAAACTATGGTTATTTGAATATCGAGTTGTTTTTAAAGCAGTGTGAATATAATACAAATCGATTTTTAATTGGGTTAGTGACAACCCAAGCCAGTGGCTCAGGTGGTCTTGGACTGCGGTTTGCTTCTCTGGTTTGCACAGTTCGAATCCCAGTATTCACACCCTTTTTGTTTAAATTCTCAAAAACTAGTTAACAGTGAACCGAGAGTATTTATTACTCTCAGTCGCTCTTATATCGTGTTCGGCGATCGGCCTAGCGGTCGGGGCTCTGTGCTGTCACGGTGCTGTGCCTGGTTCGATTCTTGGGTTCGGCATATAGGAAAAAATATTTTTTTTGGGAGTTTTTGAAGTCCAAAAATTATGAAATAAATATGGTAATTCTCATAAAAATACAAGGAATTTTATAAGAGTAAATTGGGTATTATTTGAATGAAATACAATATGGTTTGTGAATAAAAGGCATAATTAGAGCTTTGGTTACAAGATATATACTTATGGAATTTATAACTTATAAAGATTAAGTGAAATAGGCTATTATAAAGTAATTGGAAAAAGTACTTTGTTGTGTAACATGATATTATTTATCCTCACTTATGAATATTGTGCAAAATGTGAAGTATGGATGTGACTAGTGATATTATGAAGTTGCTTGAATTCATGTATGATTATGAAATTAAAATCATGATGTATGAAGGGGAAAAAGAAATTGTTGGCTATACATATGAACTTTGTGAGTTAAAAGTATTCATTATGGACTTGTGAATAAAGTGTAATCATGAATTGAAAGAGAATATACATGTGAGTCTGAGAACTCGACATGGAAATTGTTATGAGTTGAAGATTGTGAAATGAAATTTGAAATAGAGTAGCTAAGTCTCCCCGGCATTGAGAAAAATGAATTGAGATGAAATTAGACCAAGGTTGGTCATGATGAAACAAATGAATAAGTCCGGTTGATGGAGAGGCTAACTCTAGAGATTATTTTGTTCATGATTTTTTAAATAAAACTAAGGACTAGTACATAGTGGAGATGTGATGAAAGTAGAAGAAAAATATGAGTATGGGGGCCAAAGGATAGCGGTGTGAGAGCGATTCACAGGTTTCCTGCTTGATGCGTCAAGACATGGCGTGGGCGCTACTCCGGAATTATCGTCCCGGTGGCGACGCTCGTGGGATGTTCGAGTGGCTATGGGTGGTGCCATTGTTCCATGGCGGAGGCTGAATTGTCCATAGGTTGCCTGCTCGATGCGTCGTGACAGTGCGTGGGATTCCCCTCCAGGCTGCCTGGACATTGGCTTATAAATCATAGGACATCTAAGACACTACCGTAGTTACAGTAGTAGTTTAAGACATAACGGGGGATTGAACCCTATCAAGTTGAAGAACGAATAAGGGCTTGCCCTCGGACCTATGTAGTATGGGATGCATAGAATCCGAACAAGTGCGCATTAGTGTCATGTAACATAATAAACTGCATTAAGGACTAAGTGCACAATCACAACACGACATCAATAGGGTAGTCCCTTTAATTTGAATGTGACAAGTTTGTGTTTGCTAAATATGAAAAGTTAAGTTATACTATTTCCGGCATAGAGAGGATGGCCGTGTATAATGTTCGTCGGTTGAATAAACTGACGTACCCACAGTCTTATATGCAGGTATATGTCATGTTAAAGATTAAAGAAGAATGGATGCTCAAAGATTGTATCATGTTGTTGTACTTTATTTCAATTGTTGTAAAATTTACTTCCGCTGTGCAAAAGAAAGATGTAATTATGATGTAATCTCTGATGTATGATGAAAAGTTTTAATTTCCCTGTAAAATTGTACTAAAGAAAGTGAAAAGATCCTGTAAAACATCTCGAATTCAGTGTATTTGGGATTCGGGGCGTTACACATCATGGGACATCCTGGGATACGCTCTCGCCGCCAATCCAATGGCCCTCATACTCAATGTTTTTCGCTTACTTTCATCACATCTTCACTATGTATCTAGTCCTTATTTTATTAGAATCATGAACAAAATCAAAGCTCTAGAGTTAGCCTCTCCACTATACCGGACTTAATCATTCATTCAACATGACCAACCTTGGTCTTTCTTTTCAAATTTAATTTCATTTATTTCCAATTGCCAGTGGGAGACTTAGCTACTCATTTATTTCAATTTCAATTCACAATTACCAAAATTGAGTGTTACCAGCTCATGAGTTCATTTTCATAATCTCAATAGATTTTCCTTTTCCATGTCCACAACTTTCATATTCGTAAAACTTTCATAAATTCAAATAAATAATTTGCTTCATTTCAGGTATAAATTCATGCAAAGACAAATAGAGTTTACTTAAATTGTCACAACCAATAATCATTCAACATAAAATTCATAATCTTTACCATAAAACAATTCATAGAATTTCTGAGATATCAAAAGTGATCTGAACAGTCGACTTAGAGCTTATCCAGTCGACTTGTTCAGTCGAAGAAAGTTCTTCAATAACCGCTCGGAAGAGTCGACTGCTGCACATGGCCAGTCGGCTGTTCCGCAGCGTTCAAAATCTAAATATCATTTACGGGGCAGTCGACTGTCATTCAAACTAGTCGGCTGTTCTACAGAGTTCAATTATACAACTTTTCAAGTTCAGTACGGTCGATTGTTACATACATTCGGTCGACTGAACAGGGTAAATTTTCAAATTAAGGGGTCATCTCTCCTTTCTGTTCTTCATTTAGTACACAGCATTTTATTCAATTACAGTACGTTCAAATGCCAACATAAACATGTGATTCTTATCTATTCACCATCATCATAACATAGTTTATGATTAAATGTACATTTCACATACTAATAATTTCTTTTCTCCAATGAGATACTCAACATACATTTTTTCTTTACTCATCATTTATCTACGAAGATGAATATTATTCTAATTTAGCATGCTAGAAAATCAAGTTAACAATTCATATTAAATACATTGTTTCATGAAATTCTGAACTGTACATATTTTCTTTCAGTGTACCAGTCGACTGCTCACATGATCGGTCGACTGTACTGGTCATTTCCAGTTCTCTAATTATCATTAGTTCTTTTTTATTCATTCGTATTTTCAACATTTCGTACAGTATTAATTTAGCAATCATCTTATCACTTCAGTTTATAAATACATACACAATTCAATCTCAATCTTAACATGAGTTCTAATTTAGAAGTCATGAGAAACACCCACCTTGTTGACGAAATAAACGAATCCCGTAAAGCTTCTTAATGCGATGCACGACTCCTTGCTCCTTGCTCCACACCAAAGCTCCCTCTGAAGTGATGGCCGGCCTCCAAAAGCACTCACTCTCAACTCTCTAAAAAAATATAACTCTCTTCTCACAATGAAATTTTGTGTAGAAAACAAGTAAGTGAGGGGGTATTTATACACAATTTTGGGTAAGATGGAGGGCTAGGATGAGAGTAGGAGTTGTAGTAACTACCCACAACTAAGTAACCACCCATACACTAACTCCACTTCTCCAAAACCGGCCAAGGAGAATAGTGTGCAATGCACACCATGTTGCATGCACGTGCCATTCTAGTCTCCATATAAAAATTTGTACATTATACATTATAAAAATAATCTTTTAAAAGATGTTACCTCACAAGTTGTTATTAAAAGAATTAATTCATGAGCTTAAATTGATGGGCCAAAATATTAGTTTTTTACAAAATAAATAAATTAGATTTTTGGGCTTGTGTTTATTTGAAAATAATTTAAAATACATACATATGCATATACTCATCATCCATAAAGAAAATAATTATAAGATTTCATATTAGGAAAACTGCACGTGCACACTACGTGTAAAATAAATATGTAATTTTCATAAATGAAAATCGGGGCATTACAAACACTCACGTACAAAACATATTTATATTCGACATCATTTTCTGCATGATCATGTTTTAAAGGGAGATATAACTTTGGATTTTATTTCTACTGATAAACAAGTAGCAGATATATTTACCAAACCACTTAAGGAAGACACTTTTATCAACTTTAGAAGAGAACTAGGAATTTGCTGTTTTCATGACATTTCTTAAAAAATTATTTTGTTTAAGTCGACTTAAAAGTCTTTTTCAGTCGACTTATAAAGGATTTTCGTTGTTCTTATTATTGTTGAATCTTGTGTTCTGGATAGTCGACTGTATAAGTAACCAGTCCTCTGACAGAAGTTTTTACTTGATGTTTCTTTGGTTTAATTTTTTCTCGACTAAGTCGACTGATATCAAAACCAGTCGACTGTCGTGACATCAGTTTGGTTTTTCTGATTTCGAATCGTCAGTTAACTGATGCATCATCTCTCTCTCTCTTTCTTTTACTCTTTTAGATTTAGGGGAGATTGAAATGGATGACGACTCTCTTTTTTCCAAAATTTACTTGCCAAATCGCGGTCCCCCAATGACTAACAAATCAATTACTCCACTTGTTAAGCTAGTTGTAATAATTTTGTCGTATAACATTATCCCTAAAACGTGGAGTTACGATCAATTTTCCCATGAGCTGCAACAAGCAGTCTATGCAATTTTTGGCAATATTCAACTAAATTGGAGTCGAGTCATTTTCAGTCGTCTTCATAAGGCTCACACCTCTTTCCTTCCTTTTGGTGCAATACTTACTCATATCTTCAACTTCTATGAAGTTGATCTTACTTCTGAGTCTAGGGTTGTCACTCATTATGAATCTTTTGATCATTCGAGTTTAGCTCGTATGAAGATTCTTAACTTTCCTCCTAGGTCTCCTCGACGGAATGTCCCTCCTATTCCTTTAGCCACTTCAAATCGTAGGTATTCTGCATCTAGTTCTTCTCGTCCTAGAGCTATTTTTGTTGATCCTGAGAGTCTTTATACTTCGGCTAATTATCTCATGGATCGTACCGATCTTATCCTTCGTCGACAAGATAATCTTGAGGCTAGCCTTACTAACCTTACCCACTTGTTCACTCAACAATTTCCACCTCCTCCTGCCTCTCAAGGGTCTGATGACGAAGAAGAAAACTAAATTGATGTATTTTCTATTTTTTTTTTGTAATTTTTTATGTTTTATGTATTTCACTTCTATGTAGTATTTGTAACCCTGTACTTCATTTTCTATGTATTAATTTGTTATGGGTATGCAATGCTTTTATTCGTTATGTAATGATTTACATTATGTTTCGTTTCTTCCATCCTATTTTTTTGTTTTTTGTTGATGACATAGGGGGCAAAAATGCTTTTTTTTGGTGCATGTGTTTTGTTTTTTTGTACATGCTTTGTCTTGTGCATGTTTTTGTGCATATTATTACTTGTACATTATTTTTGTGCATACATGCTTATATTTTATATGTCTTTCAAATTTTGTATGACTTCATGATATGTAATTGTTATTATTATAAGTTATTGTATTGTCATCATCAAAAAGGGGGAGAATGTTGATTCTTGGTTTTGATGACTACAACACAAAATAAAGTTGTTCTATCACATATCTTTTGCAGGGTGTATCAAAGTCAATACCATGGTAAAATACACAAAGGCAAAACAATCCAATGAAGCTTTTAAGAGTAACTGATCAAGCCACAAAGTTTTAAGCTCAAGCCACATTGATCAAGCAAGCTTCAAGACATAAAGACAAAGGCTCAAGTTCAAGTCAAAGACTCAAGTTCAAGACAAGATTCAAGTACTTCAAGTATTTTGTAAAAAGTGTCTTGTAATATTGTAATTTTCATTCTTTGAGCCTTAAAACTTGTAATAGCCTTGTCAGACACACACTCACACATACTTTTTAATAACTGGGTGTTTTACAAAATTAAAAGGTCAAAACAAGCTTGAATAAGTTCAGCTGTTGAGTACCAGTCGACCGTTCCTTGGAACCAGTCAACTCTCATAGTACGAAATTGTCTGAACTCATACAAGCTCTGACCAGTCGACTCATTAAGGAAACCCAGTTAACTGTTCAAGCCATTTCGACAATTTTCTGATTTTAAAACTTGTTTTTCAAAATCAAATCTTTTTACTACCGTTGTATGGCAGTTGGGATTCAACCTCTCAATGTCCAAACGTTTCTAACTCTATAAAAAGAGTATAGAACTCATTTGGCAAAGGTTACAACTCAATTCCAAGCATTTCTTTAAGTTTCAAGCTTTTTTTTTTTAGAAGAACAAGCATTTCAAAAGCATACAGATTGTCTAAGTCTTGGTTTCTCTAAAATTCAGTCTAGTATAACATCAAATTCGTTTTAGACTGATTTCAGAAGTAAACCTAATAGCCACTATACAAAAGCAGAAATAACAAACAAGGCTATAGGTTATTGTAAACTCTTTTTGTTGTTATTTTTCACTCTCGGGTTCTGAGAGTGGTCCTTTCGGTTGGAGAGTAGGGCTCTTGGTTATAGAGTCAGTTTTTTACTCTTGGGTGTAGAGTGGGTTTGCTCTCTCTAGTGGTGAGAGAGGTCTACAGGTTTGACATAGTTGTTGTCAAACGCCGTAGGGTATTCTTCTATTTTTTTAAGAATAGTGAAAAATCTCTAGTGGGTTGCTTGGGGACTGGATGTAAGTCGAGAGGACCGAACCAGGATACATCGTTGTGTACTCTGTGATTGACTCTGTGGTGGTTGTATTTTCTCAACTTGCAATTTCAATTTTACTGTGTTTTATTTCGAAAACTTGTCTGGTAAGTCGACTGGATTTCCGCGCTAAGTCGACTGATCAAACTAGTAACTCTTCAGTAAGATACTCTTCTACTCTGACGCATCAGTCGACTGTATCTCTATTTTCAGTCAACTGGACAGTTCGAAAAGTTCAATTTCTTAAGTAATTTTTTAAACAACACTATTCACCCCCCGCCCCTCTAGTGTTATTTGCCTTGCCTACAGGATCCAACAGTAGGGTCAGGAAGAATGAATCTCTTTATGATAAACAGATCCATTTTGCAAGTTTGTTATTACAGGTAGTTCCTACAAAGGATCGGACTAATGAAGTATACAATACTTGAGTTATCGATGTAGATGCTACATAGTTGGTTCTCATCCTTCAGTGACTACGAGTGTAATAGGGGCATCCGTTGAAAAAAGGATCACCCTAAGATGATCATCTCATGGCTATTGAGAACGAATTAAATCAGATGGTTCTATTTCTCAATCTTTCTGACTTGCTCCTACAGAACCGAGGTTGAAAGATTGAAAAAGTCAGTCATTCACAACCACTGATGAAGGATTCCTCGAAAAGTTAAGGATTAGTAATCCTTTTTAGAAATCGAATGGATTCAGTCTTATACATACGCGAGGAAGGTAATCACAAAAGAAAGAAGATGAGTTCTTTCTTTTATCACTTAGGAGTCGTGCGAGATGAAAGTCTCATGCACGGTTTTGAATGAGAGAAAGAAGTGAGGAATCCTCTTTTCGACTCTGACTCTCCCACTCTAGTCGTTGCTTTTCTTTCTGTTACTTCGAAAGTAGCTGCTTCGGCTTCAGCCACGAGAATTTTCGATATTCCTTTTTATTTCTCATCAAAAGAATGGCATCTTCTTTTGGAAATCCTAGCTATTCTTAGCATGATATTGGGGAATTTCATTGCTATTACTCAAACAAGCATGAAACGTATGCTTGCATATTCGTCCATCGATCAAATCGGATATGTAATTATTGGAATAATTATTGGAGACTCAAATGATGGATATGTATATGCTGTTCTATAACTCCATGAATCTAGGAACTTTGCTCGCATTGTATCATTTGGTCTACGTACAGGAACTGATAACATTCGAGATTATGCAGGATTATACATGAAAGTCCTTTTTTGGCTCTCTCTTTAGCCCTATGTCTCTTATCCCTAGGAGGTGTTCCTCCACTAGCAGGTTTTTTTGGTAAACTCCATCTATTCTGGTGTGGATGGCAGGCAGACCTATATTTCTTGGTTTCAATAGGACTCCTTGCGAGCGTTGTTTCCATCTACTATTATCTAAAAATAATAAAGTTATTAATGACTGGATGAAACCAAGAAATAACCCATCACGTGCGAAATTATAGAAGATCTCCTTTAAGATCAAACAATTCCATCAAATGGAGTATGACTGTATGTGTGATAGCATCTACTATACCAAGAATATCAATGAACCCAATTCTTGCAATTGCTCAGAATACCCATTTTTATCTTCTAGGCCTATTTCTTAGTTCAAGATCCTTCTTACTAACTGGAATAAAAGAATAATAGATCTGTTCCGCCCAAAATGGGCTGAGGTTATGAACTTATAATCATGGAATCAACTCGATCGTCAGATTATAAGTTCATTCCATACCGGATCAAACCGGAATAGGGTTATGTACATTCTTATTATGAGAAGGTGTCATTCGAGCGTATGTAAATAGATACTATGTTTCCATATGGATCCCTATGCCGTTCCATTCTATTTAAGATTAGGAATAGGCTTAATCGGACCTGCTTTTGACATATCTATCGTTATTTGGGTACCATATTCACTTCTTTGGGCTTCTATGAAATCGAGAAATAGGTTTGATTGTACATTTTATTGATATATAGGGTATCCTATGGATAATTCAAATTGAAGAAATTTGATGTCTGACTCGGGCCTATATGACCGATCGATAGAAATACTCCAACACTCCATCCACCTTTGTCATATATTCCATATATCACACTAGATAGATATCAATACGATTTACTTTCAAGATGCCTTGATGATGAAATGGTAGACAAGCGAGACTCAAAATCTCGTGCTAAAGAGCGTGGAGGTTTGAGTCCTCTTCAAGGCATAATATTGAGAATGCTCATTCAATGAGCAATTCAATAATAGATTTCGGATCTAACCAATATTGATATACCGAGTATCTTATCTGTTGATACGAAGTATTCTGGTGATCCCCACGATCCGAGTCTGAGCTTTTGGAATTGGAATAGGCTCGGCAGCAGATCACGAAATCTTGGCGATCTTCTCTATCTAATGAATCCGTTTGGAAATCATCCGCCTCGCGCCCACCCCCCGAGTATATGATTCAACAGGAATCACACAGGGGTAGATTTATAGAAACCTCTAGTAAAATACCCACTAGTACCCGTACCCCAGCAGATAAAGTACATTAAATAGTCCGTTTTAGGGATTGGTGACTTACCAATTCAGTGACTTTGGCACTGGACGTTCCCAAAATGGGTACTATCGGGTCGAGTGAATTAGAGAATAGATAGACGCTTGTTGGCATTCCAGCCTTCCTTCTCCTTTCAAGGCCTATCCGTAAGAGAATCCAGTACCTCTTGGTCATGAATATCTGAATAGGACGAACCGCCTCCGTGGATATCTTTTCTTCGGAACAAAACAATTAGAATTAGGCTCAGTCAACCGGAATATATATTATCCATATGGGAGATCTTCCAATTGAGAAGATCCATCGACCTGAGACGAAGAGAAAGGTCTATCTATTTTCTTTAGTTATTCAGTTAAACCAATAATTCATTATTGGAGCAGATAGCAACAACCATTTCATCGGACATGCGTATTTTTGATTTTCCGATGGATTTCCATGGTTTCATTAATGGAAATTTTTTGATGTAGTGAGTAATAGGCTCTGGTTGTTCGCCGTCCAAGAATTCTTATTTAGGCAGTTCATATCATCCATACATAGTGTTTTGATCTAAGATTTCCATTCTTCCATGCTTCAGCAATAGCATATTTTTCCATGGAGCTAAAGTCCAAAATACAGAATAAACAAGTGTTTCCATGACTCTACCACCCGGCCAATTATGTTCCACTTAATCCTTTCATGGCCATATATCTTTACGGCTAAGGAATGGGAAATCTTCTTTCTCCTGTTACATGAATCAAATGGTTCATTTCATCTGGAAAAAGCCATCTCTTTCTCAACAATGTCTTTGTCATTTGATACAATAGCGTTCCATTAGATAGGAAGAGATTTGATAAATACTGATAACTCTCGGATATGAGTATTAGAATGGATTGATCCATTAGATAATAAATTATTGGTTTTGAGCCATCTCTGGCGATGAATCAACAATTCGAAGTGCTTTTCTTGCGTATTCTTTATGAACCAGCGTTTATATAAAAATAAAGGGAAAATGGTGTTTGGAAGTAATAAGCCCCTTTGACATCTCTTCATCTGCAAAGAATTCTCGACGTGAAAATACAGAGACAAAGGGCGGATCTTACTAGGAAAAAGAATGGATCCGCAGGATCCCAAATGAATTGGCCTATTTGAAAAAAGCTTTTTTCTTTGGAAGATCTATCTCGTGTTTGGTACTACATGGTTCCACTTTGCAAGAGCTCTAAATCATTCTCTTGAAGCACATCCTCTTTATGATAAATGATCCGCTTGTCCCGAAATGATCCGCCCCAATAAGGAAATCCCAATTCGGTGGGCCTTTCCATACAATGAAATAGATTGCCACAAGGGCGCCATATTCTAGGAGCCCAAACTATGTGATTGAATAAAGCCTCCTCTATCTGTTGCGGGTCGAGGGCCCCTTCCCCTTCTTTAAACTCCGATTCGTATTTTTCATAGAAAAATCTCAGATCAACGATAGAAAAAAGATCCATTTTTATCATATCTAACGGATTCCTTGGTTCAGACCGAAGAAGTAATGTCACTCGAATATTATCAAATTGACTGCAATCTTTTTCTGTTCGTGAGGATCCCGCCAGAGCGCCTTCTACTTCTAATAGACCATGAACTAGACTAGAAACATTCTCAACTAATCTATAAGAAGAAGAAGTGATCAAATTTTTTTCACCGGATCCGGGTGAAGACCAAAGATCTTGAGCGACTGATTCGGCAGAACAACTCAAAAGATAAAGAAGTATCGTTAATTTCTTCTTGCTTGTTCCAAGTTCGAAGTACCATTTGTACAAATAAGAATTTCCTTCCTTACGTGATTTCTTCTTCGTATAGATATATATAGGATCTATGGAGAAATTACTTAGAAGTACATTTTGTGCAACAACCCTTCCTATCTGATAGAAAAAGATCCCATGATCCTGAACCGATCTTACCTGGAATTGGCATTGCAAATCCCAAGTTTTTCTATGAAGAGCTGATCTAATTGTATTAGTTTCTATAATTGATTTCCTCTGTGTAATACTAATCGATAGGGCCTCATTGATAAGTGCTACAAGATCTTGTTCTCGTTCATTGGAACCCATGGTTATGGACCTGAATCCATTAGTATAGGACATTTTCTTTTCCAAGTGAAATCCCCTAGTATATGAAAGAATGAAAAAGTGCTTTCGTTGTTGTGGAATAAGAAGCCTTCTTATCTTAATGCATGTATTTAATTTCTTTGGAGAGATTAGAGCGGGATCCACTTTTTAAGGAATATGAATCGAAGCAATAACAAGAATATTTCTAGTGGAACATCTTTCACAATCCCTGGAGAGATAGTTCTCTAATAGACGAGGGATAAGTAATTCGACTGATTCACATAAAGATCATGAATGTTTGGAATCCATACTATGCAAGGAGACATTGCTTTGCTCATTCGAATTGAAGGATGATATCAAATTGGTCTATTTTTGGCGTCATATACATACTTAGCACATCCGTCATAGTTTGCAGCTCCGTATCAATATCATCACTATCATCAATATCAATATCGTCACTATTATCAAGATCCTCGATATCATCAATATCATCACTAACATCAAGATTCTCAATATCATCAATAAGATAACCTTGATGCTTGTCATCCAGAAACTTGTTCAGAAATACCGTAATGAAAGGAACATAGGAGTTTGTCACTAGGTATTTGACCAAACAGGATCGTCCAGTTCCTATAGAAACTATCACTAAAATACCCCTGGAAGGGGCTAAGCGGAGCAAAAAGGGTTTTCCATGAAATGGGAAATCCAAACTATCAGCCCCATACGAGGTTTGTGAATAAGTGATTGTCTGATAATGAGCAAGGAATATCTGTCTTTCTGCTAAACAAGATCTGTTGAACTCATAATTCATTAGATACTTTTTTTGAATGTCAACTAAGTATCGTAAGTAAATTGATCCCGGTTGTTCAATTATTTGATAACCAGAGTCATTCTTTGATAAAAGATCACTATGAGTCGGACTCAATAGAATTTGATCAATCCTTTTTTCTGTCATTAAGGTGGAGAACTGAACCAAGAATTCTCTTTCTTCATCATCAATCGAATCACTGTTCGTGACCCAGGATTCTATTTTATCATCAATCCAATCATCGTTCACCTTTTTTTCTTTTTCTTATCAATGAATAGATCTCTTTACTTGTACAACTTAGATGTCCTGTATTTCTCGAAAAAGTGATTTCGATTGATGGGATTTGGTATGATACTTATGAGATCGATGAGATTGATATTCAAATATTTCGTTTGAGAACGTACTGATTTGACCCCATAAGCGGGACCCCCATCCAATAGCATGTTTCCACCAGAAGCAGAACCCCGTATTTCTTCCACAGAATCTCCTAATGGGTCTAGAGCAACTAAAAAGAGATTCTTTAACCAGAAAGAATTCAGTTCGGATGTAAGATACCTATCCAGAAGTTTTCACAACTCAATCATATATGATGGAATCATCAAAGATTTGATCTTTTCTAACTCTATCTGTAACTCACTAGAGGCTCAGGAAACAAAGAGAAGATGGATACGAACGAGATATCCAGCAACAAGAAGAAGGAAAAGGATTGAATATAGGAACTCCCAAGCATTTCTTGATCTCAGATGTGCCCATATCAATGGAACGGGTGACTCATTATTTCGATGAATCATTTCTTCGGACAGAAGAAGATTCTGTAAACACTTATTAGAAATCTCACTTATCAGAGTCCGTTGGGGAAGAATCTTCTGAGGAATTGGCCATGATATATCTGATTCTGATCCATACATAATATCATGAAAAATGGATACAAATTTTTGACTGCTACTTAGTATCGGCAATGGGTCTGAAAAAGTATCTAAAGGGGTGAAATTTAGATATTTGCACCCTGTCGAAGTATGGAACCATGGCATATATGTTTGGAACAGATTCCATTTTGAGAGATTTGAAAAAGCACTATCTCGTTGAAAGGTTCTATACACCTACCCTTTCTCAACGTATTTCTTTAGACAAAGACTTCGTTTTTTTCCTCTTTCCGGATGGTAAATATTTCTCAGAACATGGAGTGTGAATCAAACCCATGTTTGAATTGAAACTGAGACACTGATGCAAGTTCTTCCCTTCTGAATCAGATAGATTCATATCTGAAAGAGGCTGACAATAAGTTCTTTCCAAATTGACTATTTGTTCCTCTATTAGAGGTGGTGCAGAAATGTCTGCGATCGAGTAAATAGCGCTATGAACGAATGGATCGGATCGAATTGGAAAATGGAAAGATTTGTACAAGTTATATGTTTCATTACCACTTTGTAGAAAATCGTTAGGTATGAATATGTTAGGTACCTATGACTCAATTGGTGAAACAGTCTCTCTCTCCAAAAAAAATATGTTGTTTTTACCGACGCACAAAGAAAATATTTTGTTGCGAATGAACAAGATATTGAGAAATTGTCCATATGTAAGATCATCCTTATTGATATGGATCTTATCCACAGAAAAAGGGAATCTTTTGTTCCAATAGAACCAGAAGTGATGTGGATCGTTCAAGAATTGAAGTCGATTTGCTTTATAAAAAGAAGATATCAATGAAAATCTATGAAACGGTTTCATGGGATTTAGCCAATTGTCTCGATCATGGGATATCATTGAGAAATAGGAATCCGTCTTACCAAAGGATTTCCCGCGATTCTTTCTAGTATGGAATGAGTCAATCATCCACTTTGGTATCTTTTTGAACAAAAATGGTAATGTTGTTCCTCCATTGATCAAGAATTTCGGTCTTTGGGAAGTAACATGATCATCCAATAAGAAGGGTTTCAATTTATTCAAATGAACGATTTGAACACCTATTGATTCTAACAACGGATTGCAGGGTTGATCATTCAAAACTTTCAATTCATAGATGTGGATCTCGGACCTATGAATCGGGAGATTCCCGATACTCAAAAAGAAAAAGAAACGAAGTGACTTGGACAAAAAGAAACGAAGTGACTTAGAAAAATCTTGTTTGTCGATAGCCTCGGACCAATCAATCGAATATTGATTAATACGTTGTCACGCCCCACTTCCCAAAATACGGGAATACGAACACGTGACTGAGGCCCAGCGAATGATGCGAATACACCATTCACAAGCTGTACAGGTAACTCAATAACAAGATAACAAAAACAAACCACGTATGCATGTAAAATCACAATATGATAACAAAAGTTATGACATAGTCCATAACATAACCAACAGTTGAGAATAAAAAGTAGTTACGGTTCAAACACGCCTAGAGTACAATAAAGAGTAGCATGAATAAAACATGAACTAAAGTAACATGATAATTAACAAGACTAAAACACTTGATCAGCAACACCTTCTGGTAACTCTCCATCTGGGCATGCAAGTACATTATTACAAAAAGAAGAAACAAGAAGATACCCGTTAATGCAAGTCACGGGTCGCAAGTAGTACAAGCTAAGGGGACAAGTACGAAAACGAAACAAGAAGCAGGAAAAGATCATGGAGTCAAGAATCATGTAATAGGTGAAATACAATATGTAAACCGGATCATGAACAAGACATCATGAAACAAGTGGCATGTAAATAAGTAAGTAGGTAAACAAGTCAACATGAATATGTATATGTAATTGGATCATGCAAGTGCACGTGTTAATCTCATGTCTTTTATTAACCTAACTAGTGCAGCAATCATGTGTTCCATACCACATGTTTGATACACACAATCAAGTGAACGTTTGGACTTAGTGGTGCTAACTATAGGTCACGTACTCCGGAAAACATATAAATTATATCTTGTATCGAGATACGTGCAATGTGGAACATGTAGAGTGTGAACTTGCAATGTGAACATGTAAACCTGTAATTTGCAAACTTGCAACTTTCATCGGGAAACCACGAGTTGCCATCCGAGTACGCTCTTCTATATTGCCCACTACTAAATCTTTCCCTTATACCCCGGCTTGTTACTTTTATTATAATCATCATGATCATGATGCAACGAGAACGATATTGAGATATTATCCGGGAATATCAAGGAATTATGCATGGAACATGTTCTAACTCATGAGATGCAAAAACACGTAGTTTTAATGTCATTTACTGGGTTGAATTTATATTACAAGTCTGGGTCAGGAGCATTTCAGGGTTTATAACATTGTTGTAACTACGATGTGATCAATGGCATATATAAAAGTTAATCGGGAGTAAAAGAGATTATAACTGCATTCTAACTACTAACAAGGCAAGCAATTCATGCACAACATCTTGTATAATTCTAAGTGTATATATGTGTGTATCATCGTGTTCATGTAATTCATATGGCATCAAAGTATTCGTGATCATGTAGGAATACGAGATCAACGGATTTTGTATAGTAACAGATTTTAATTCGATTGATGAATATGAATTAGAATTTGTAACGGATAGTCAATGAATTTACTTGCGGTGTTTTTCAAAGAAAGCTTGTACAAGAGGATAGTTGCCTTATTAGACGATTCCGATGTGAACAAGAGAATAACGGGATCAGAATCCCGGATAATTAAGCTTGAACACAGAAAAACACAAGCACGTGCGAGCAATGGGCAACACGCACACAGTAACCAAGCAAAGTAGTGGACCCAACCCAACTCCAAACACCAAGATCGGGATCCCCTCACCAAGACAGCAAACAGCAATAAACCAACTCTACTCCACACGGAACAACAAACATACAACGGCAGATCCCTCTACCTCACGAACAGCCAACAGCAAGAGGAATCCCAAACTTTGCTTCGTCTTCTCCAACGCAAAGGAGAGAGAGAGCGACGATGGGCGACTAGCTTGCGACTTCGACGACTAGCGGCGACTGGGGGTGGTGGTGCACACGACGAGGGTCGGCGAAAGGCAGTGGCGCTAGACGACGATGGAGTTCACCTGTTTCTTGCCGAAACAGAGAAGGACGAGTGTCGACGAGTGCTGGCGATGAGGAGAGTTGACAGGGAACAAGTTGAGGAGAGGCGAGGGGTTTCGGCAACGAGCGGAGAGCGAGAGGCTCGACTAGGGGCAGAGGATGGTGGTGACTGAGGATCAGTTGAGGGGTCGATGGTGAGCACGAGGTGGAGCGGTGACACTCGGGGCTTGAGCGGAGGAGGAAGATGATGGGAGAGGTGGTCGACGCTTCAACGAGGTGATGGGTGAAGAGGTGTAGGAGGCGGGGCGAGCGGTAGGCTCAAGGCGGAGCGTCGAGTTCAGCAATGGTGAGCGGTAGACCTGTGGTGCTCGAGAGGGAGTGGAGCGATGGGTGGCTGCTCTGTTTTGGAAAGGAAATAGAGCAGTGATGGCGGAGCCGGCTGTGGCTTGAGCGAGAAGCGCTCGAAGGTAGGGTTCGGCTGTGGCGACAGGAGACTGTAGAGTGCAGCAGCGGCAATGGGGAGCGCTTACGAGGAGGCAACGATGAAGGTGGTCGACTTGCGTTGGAGTGGTGAGCCAAGCAGAGAAGGTGCACAGTTAGGACGAGGAGAAGGGGTTGAGCGGGAGAGGTTGAGCGGGAGGGCTTCTGAAGTGGAGAAGGAAAATGGAAAGAGAGAGGTGTTGGGTTTTGGGAGACAGAGGAGGGGGAGATGAAGAAGTGAACATGGAGATTTAATAATGTAATAAGTAATGAGGTGAGAATGTGGGGGTAGTTATGAGGTGGTGGGGGGACGTGTAGGTACGGGATTATGTAATGTAGGGAAACGTGAAGGAATTTGTATACGGGATAAGCATATAGGATTGATCTGAACAAATACATATGAGTAATGGGTTTTGGATTTGGGCTTGGTTCATGGGCTCAAAATATTTAAATAAATTAGTCATAGGACTGGGCAAAACTTTAGGCTTAGATTAAATAATAAAATCAAAATATCAAATTGGGCTTATAATAAATAGTTAAACAATTGGGCTAGAATTAAATATTTAAACAATTGAATAATTGAATATTGGGCTTCATAAAAGTAGTTTTAATAATAATATTAACATTAGACTGGGCCTAGGCTTAAAGCAATAATTAAATGAAAATGATATAAATATATATAATTATAGAATGTAACAAGTAATCAAATAAATAAATTGGTTAAAATAATTAAAATAAAAGATTCAACATTTGGATATCATATCAAAAATCATAGAATGAAATATAATTCATGTTGAAAATCGATAATCAATTGAGAAGAATTAGTTACAAGATACTAAGAATTTGAATCACGGAAAAATACATTAAAAAAAATATACGTATTAACGGAAACAAGGGTTACATACGTAATCCATCGAACACTACTTGAAAACTGTTCTTCTATTAAGAAACGAAATGTTCCAAATGTTCCTGGAAATTCTTGCTCCCATTGGACCATTTGTATCTATGTGCATCAGGATCCCGATTCATGGATCTCTCAGTTCGAGAAATCCTATAGAAAGAATGAATTAATTACTATGGGGCCATGGTGTTCTTGGTAGGTGGTGGTGACTTTGTCCCACATGGAAGGTGAGTTAGGATTGTATGTGTATATATTAGGAAGCCTATGATCAAGAGGCACCAACTAGTCATGATACCTTTTGAGAGGCAGCCTGTGGTGGGAAGTTGTTAGAATTTGTTTGAGCAGGGCCCGGGGCATTACAAATGGTATCAGAGCCGACTTTCGACACCGATTGTGGGTAAGAGTGGGTGACATGTATGCCTGGCTGAGGATAGTACGCCGGTAGAGAGACCAGGAGCAGTACGCTAGCAGGGTACTCCACTTCACATCGGCTAGAAAGACGATCCTGTATCAGCTTGCGGGTCCCGGGCTCAGCGAAGTTGCTGAGTTCTTAAGGTGGGGTGTATGTAATACCCCGTATGAGATGGGCCTTCATGGTGGGCTTCATGGTGAGATTAGTAATTAATAGATGGTTAGATGGGCATATAGATTTGGTAGTGTGTGTATAGAGCCAATAGAAAGAAGGAATTAATTACTATGAGGCCATGGTGTTCATGGTAGGTGGTGGTGACTTAGTACCACATGGAAGGTGAGTTAGGATTGTGTGTGTATATTAGGAAGCCTATGATCAAGAGGCACCAACTAGTCATGACACATTTTGAGAGGTAGCCTGTGGTGGGCAGTTGTTAGAATTTGTTTGATCAGGGCCCAGGGCATTACATTAATATCTGAGATTAACCAGAATATAACTGGACATTGTTAGGAGTTAGTTTATAATTTTTGTAAGCTTTATCAATGACTTTTCAATGGAATTATATGTTTGAGAACTTGACCCTATGTTACTGCCTGAACACTGGACCTATAAAGAATTGACTGGTAGGCATAGCGTTTGGACTTAGAATGTGTCGAGTAAATAGGAATTAGAACCCCTGACGGCATTAGTTTTGCTTCCCTGTAGCAGTAGGAAAGTATATTATAGTGCGGACATGTATTGATGTACAGATCGTATTCTATGTTCTTGAACTATACATACATTGTTTCTGTGCATGTTAAATTGTACTGATAAAGTATATCGATAGATTGTCTCATATCATGCATTTACATAGAGCACTTGATACTTTCATGATATCTTTCCTTGTTACATGTATTTGCTTTCACCTCATGACATGCTCATGAATACCGCCCTTGATAGTTCCTGATTTCCGTCTTGATACTACCGTTATACGCATCATTACTGTTATAGTCATTGTTCTAGTATTTTGGATGATAGAATTAAGTGCCACATAGAGCTAAGTGCCATATAGAACTAAGTGCCACATCGTATGTATGGCGGGGCCACCTCTAGAATCTGCGGTGGTCACCTCTAGAATTTGTGGGAGTCATCTCTAGAATCAAATATCTTAAAAGTGAAATGACTGTCTTGATACCACCATTTCCACTAATTGCCCAGACTGTAAGTTCATGATTGATCATAGTAAAAGAATAACAAGCCAAGGTAATAAAGGGTACGACTTATAAGTAGACAATATAGGAGAGTGTACTTGGAAGTGTTTCCTGCATTACTGTTCACTGATTACTGATGATAGAATACTGACTATAGTATCCCGATTACTGCTTACTATTTACTGTTCACTGATTACTGTATACCGACATGTATCTACTGTTTACTATTTACTGATTACTATTCCCGAGTACATTATCCAGTAGAATTCACCACTTAAGACCAAACGTTCACTTGATTGTTATGAACCTGAACCTGTGGTATGAGGCACAAGATTGTGTACATTAGATGGGTTAATTAAACTGATAGACTTGAAAAGGACACTGAACATGGTCCTGGATACTGATTCCTAATTACTAACTCTTGATCCATGATTCCATATTACCGATTGGCTATACCTTACAATCATGAATGTATTACCTCACAGTTGTTAATGACATAGCATATGATCACATCATTCCAGTATTTGTATTGCTATTCATTGTTCTTCCATGTCATGTTTTACTGCCTTATTACTGTATTGCTTATTACTACTTGCAGTCCAAAGCTTGCTCTGACGGACCCCCCCCCCCCCCCACACACACACACAACCCCAGAGATGATGTCTATACAAGTAATAAAGATTAGTTACCAGAGGAACTTGGCGAACAAACTTTCTAGATGATCATGATTTACTTCCTGCGTCATTGCTACTTTATATTGTTTTATTCTTAGTCACTATTTTACCTAGTTGTTATAGCAAACTGTTTATTATATTGCTTTCATTCCAGTACATTGTATTCCTGGGCATTTTGACCCGAAGTTTATGTTTACACTTTTCTAGATGATGGTTATTTTGTGGATTATTTTATTTATTTTCCTGTTTGTGTGATCACTTTTATTGCCTGTGTGGATGTGTTTATGAATATCTTGTTGAGCTTATGACTGTACAACTTATGGATGATGTAGGTTGGAATGCTTATATCATTCGTTGGGCCTTAGTTGTGTGCTTGTGTCTCCGTATACTGGGAAGTGGGGCATGACACCTTCATTACATGCACTGGCCATTATAAAGATCGATCTTATTACAAATCTAGTTGAGGGCGTTAAGTGCCCTCTTTGAACTTCATCAAATGCTCTGTGTTCCAAGTCCTTGATATCTCCTTGTCTCCCAAGTCTTCAAGTTGGTAAGCTCATAGGTGGAGGACTTTGAAGACCTTGTAGGGTGCTTCCCAGTTATGAGCAAGCTTTTCCTTGTTGTGTGGCATAGAAATCTCGAGGAACCCAAAGGGGATTTTTTCTAGTTCATCAACGAGTTAGAACACAACTTGATTCTTCTCTTGATAAAGAAATAATGCTTCGAGCGGGAGGACAGAGCCCCCATTGTGGTGATGTAACATGCACATGCCATTATTGACTTCCTTTGACTTCTCCTACCCTAGCTGGTGTGGGGAACTTCATCTTTATGTAGAACGCCGAAGCTACAGTGTGAAGAGCTGCTAAGCCAGGGCAGCCGAAGATGGCATTGCAGGAAACCTTTACATTAACAACAACGAAGTTCATGGCTTCAGTCTGGAGAGTGGGAGCTTTGCTCGCTGTCATGTTGAGGGTGACAATCCATTTGAATTGGACTGAAACCCTGGAGAACCCATGGAAGGTGTACTAGGCAGGTTTCTGATAGTCCCTAAATATTTTAAGACCTTCAAAAGCTTCGAGGTATATGATCTTTATCGAGCCACCATGATCCACTAAGATGCGGCACACTTCGTGGTTCACCATAGAAAGGTTGATCATCAGGGCGTCACATTGAGGAGTTCGGATGCCTTCACGATCTCGGTCCAAGAAAGTGTTGGGTTTCGAAGTCAATCACCGAGTAAATACGCAGAGGAATTAATTTTTTTTTTAAAAATCGAAACCCAACCATAGATCCATACGAAACCATAAAACATGTTAAGAGTTTTACCTCAACGATGAACTTTTTGTCTCCACAATATGTCAATCACAAGTACTGCAACATTGCGGTGCCGCGACGGTATCCATACGAACAAATCAAATTGGGCTCTCCCTCACACTGCGTATTCACTGCAGGAAGGGGATGTTCCTCACGATCTCTCTCTCTCTCTCTCTCACTTTCTGTCACGGCTAGGGTTTTTCTCTTCACAGTGCTACACACAGATACATATCATATCATATATATATATATATATATATATATATATATATATATATATATATATATATATATATATATATATATATATATATATATATATATATATATATATATATATATATATATATATATATATATAACCCTATGTGAGTAGTGAGATGAGCGGGCTTTCTAAATTGGGTTGACCCAATTAATCAAATTAATTGCCCAACCAATTTTAGGAGCCCAAGTATTACTTGGAATCTGAATTAAATTCATCTAATGAATTTAAATTTAAATTTCGATCTATTCTAAGTGTGTGACCTTATAAGTTCCTATTACGTTGACAGTAATACTAAAATCTTATTTTAGTGTTACAAACAATAAACGGTATCTAGCAATACATCACTGCTACTCAAATAACGAGAATGTCAGTGATTTGACATTACATATCCATGACCAATGTTACCATGTAGTCTAGTCCTTTCCTCCAAATATCTTAATTCACCACAAGGCATATAGCGTGTGACACTTGTTGTATCACTCTATGTCCCATATCGGCCAGTGGGTGAGGTTGTATGAGTTTAAATAATAAGTGTCAATGAACACTAGGTACCTGAAATCTATAGCACATTTTGCGAGGCAAAGCCTGTGGTGCGCCGTTGTTAGGATCTGTTTCACGTGTACGCACGTGTAGTCATGTGCGCAGCTGAGCAGAGCTCAGGGCATTACAAAATAGTATCAGAGCCGAATTTCGACATCGATCGTGATTGCAAGGCCAGTACATATGGCATAGGACCAGTACGGATGGCATAGAACTAACATCCATGTGTGGGTCACATCAGCTAGAAAGATGATCCTGTATTAGATTGTATGCTCCGGGCTCAGTGAGGACGCTGAGTTCTTAAGGGGGGGTATATGCAATACCCCGTACTTAAGAGTACATATATAGTATATATTGGAAAGATATAATAATAATAATAATAATAATAATAATAATAATAATAATAATAATAATAATAATAACAATAATAAATAGAAATAAAGTGGGCTTACAGAATGGTTATGGGCAAGGGATTATATAAAAGTATTAAAATGGGCCAAAATCAAAAAGAAGGTGGTTGCATCGTTTGTGTATGGTGGGTAGTGCTACACGTGAGAGAGGCGGCATGAGATGTGTGCGTGTGTTGTTGTCGTGTGGATTGGTTAATCCCACATCGGAAAATTAAAGGAGTGAGTGCGAATATATATATAATTGCCTAGGATCAAGAGGTACCTGAAAGCTATAACACCTTTTGTGAGGCAAGCCTGTGGTGGGCCGTTGTTAGGACTTATTTTATGCGTGTGCACATACGTATAGCCTCAGGTGCGTGCACGTGTAACCGCATGCGCAGCTGAGCCGGGCTCAGGGCGTTACATTTTATAATTCAATCTTTGGTTTCTTGATGTCTGAGTAGACCTACTAAAACAAATGAGATCAATATCTCATATTGACTCATTTGAGCATGGCCATGCATTTTTGTAGTCTCACTCAAGGGGCCCATAGATATCGCTCATGTTATGTAAGAGGGACAAATCCTATCTAATTAAGTCACTCACATTCCTCCGCATGATTTGTAGTATGTCCAATAGTCGGCTTTATAATCACCTAATTACATGTGACGTTAGACGACATTAAAACATATAACTTCTCATGTAAGAAACCGTAGTGACTTCAAATCAAAGGACCATGTACACCATGGTCACTGTGAGAATTGCTTATGACACTCACCTGATGATCCATGCTGTGTTCTTCTGGTGGGTCAGTCCGATACATTATTACTCTAATATATACCTATGTAAAGACTTGATATCTCATATCCATGACCCGTGAGATATGATCATCAGTCTATACACATATTAGCCTCTATGTATTATTGTTGTCCTAATTCATAATAATACTTGACTAGGGACATTTAAGAATAGCATTCTGATTTCAACCAATAGGATCTCACAATCAAGTCATGCACTTGATGTCCCATGATATTGAACTTACTATTCTAAGGAGTTTATTATGTTCATTTAATCACAATAAACAACACGATAAATAAATTGCCTCATATATGAAATAAATGTCATGATACAATGTAAACTAGTAAGGTCAATACACAACTGGCCAGTAGGACATACACCAACAGAAAGTTACTGGGACTTCCCAGCTTTAAGTGGAGGGGACGTTATGCACTGAGTCAACCTCTCGAACAAATGCCTTTCGATAGAAATTAGACCCCCCTCTCATATGACCTCCATGGATAGAATAGAGAATGGCCAGAGGTTAAGAGTATTGGGTCTCAAGGTCTTTCTCCATTAGTTTGTTGGTCTCTCGAGCCAATACGGGCTTAAATTTATCTTTTTGGGTTTACTTAGCGAGGTTACCATGACGGATGAGAGTTTCGATCTCATCTTTGAGGTCTCGGCACTCCGTGTCATGGTCGTGGTCTTTGTGGAACTGGCACCATCGGTTCTTACCTCTTCTCATGTTTACTAGGTTCATCCTGGGAGGGGGACAGGTTACTCCGCCCCCTTCAATTTCCATGAGAACTGTTGATATGTTGGTGTTGAGCGGGGTAAACTTGTCGAAGTAAGGGAACAAAAGAGGACCACACTAACCGGACCTTTCCTTCTGGGACTTCTTTGGCCCCTCCTCGTACTCACCTCTGTGTTTGTTTCCGGACAAGGGCTCACTTTGGTTGTGAGGATGAAGAACCTCCTCAGCCCAGATGTACTTATGACACCTTTGCAAGAGCTCAGAAAAATCCCGAGGAGGCTTTTTAGTAAGGGAGGCTTTGAGGTAGGTGTTGTGGACATTGTGTCGGAAGGTAGTGGCCGCTACTACGGGATTAAGGGCGGGAATAGACCTAGACTCAGACGTGAAGCCTTTGACAAAATCTTTGAGGGGTTCCCCCACCATTTACTTCAATTCAAGGAGGAAGGAACTTGTCTTCTCAGCTTTGCGGGTACCGACAAAGTGCATGAGGAAGAGCTCTTCGAACTGATCAAAAGCGGAAACAGAACTTGTAGGGAGATGAGAATACCACTCTTATGCTTATCCCTTCCGGGTGGCTAGGAAGGGTCTGGAGAGAAGTGCGTCGAAGGCTTTGTGGATTACCATGAGAGTCTTGAAACTATCGATGTGATCTGCAGGGTTAATTTAAGCATCATACGAGTCGATGGTGGGAGGCTTAAAGTTCTCTGGGACAGGGGTTTCGAGGATATCCTTAGTGAAAGAAGGTCAGATGGGGGCAGTATCCTCTGCCTCGGTGCACCTCATCTTAACTGGTCTAATCAGGATAGTTCTTCATCTCTCAAAGGAAATGGAGCACCACATCTTCTTGCCCCTAGGATTGGGTTGGCATGGAACTTTTCTTCTTGGTTGGTTCTAGGGTGCAGACTACTTGCTAGGTAATCTCTATTTGGGGCACCTTAGAGGACTTTAAGGACTTGATCGGTGAAGTCTCTAAATTCAGCCGGAGTCATGGATTCCTACTCTTCTCTGTTGTTCCTGAAGCTCACCGACTAACTGTAGTTGTGCTCCACTTGCTGCTTCGTCCTCATGGCAAGGGTGTTCGTCCGGTGAAGGGCTACTCTGGCTCTTTTGGCGTTCTGAGTGGGGAACACCATCTAGGGAACACCTTTCATCTAATTGGTGATGGAGGTCTACCCTTCAAGGTGGGCGTTGATGACTTTCGTGGAGGTCTGATTGCACAGGGTGCACCGAAGAGGGGGTGGATGTGCGGACCGACCCCCGGTTCTCAGCATAACGGGGTTCCTTGGGACGGTTGCCGAGGGCCGGTTGATGCATCCCTACTAGGAGGTGACTACAACAGTGGACGAAGTGGCGACGATGGAGGAACAGGATCGGCTAGGCGGCTGGTGGCAACCGCTTTTGGCTTTCTTGCAGGAGGCATGACTGAAAGTGCTTTTAATGGACATATCCGATCGAAGAGGAAGATCTATAATGTTCCCACAGATGATATCAATCTGTTGTTGCATTTTACGGTGTGAGAGAAATTTGATGATGAGTTCTTTTATTGAGAAGAAAGCTCTGATCTGGACTGTCGATCAGGATCTAAATCGAGCTGGCCGATGTTCGCCTGAATTTGGATTTGGATGGCTGAAAATGTCTGGATCGGGATCTGGACGGCTAAAAACCCCCGATGACCTGGAAAAAGTCTTTACATTGGAGGGGGCTCCGGCAAAAGACCCTCTGATGCTCAAGTCAGCAACAAAGAATAAAGATTATCGTTCTTAGTGAAGAAAGATTGATTACATTTGGCTGAATTAGGGGAAAGGGTATTTATAGGCTAGTTGTCAGTTATAGAAGAAAAAACCTGAAAATGTATCGTTTAAGATTCGGTTGGAGATTCCCATAATTAAGGGATAAAATTAGTTATTTAATTTGTGATTTGAGGGGATTTGACTGACAGTTGTAATTAGCTGGAAATCTCTTTTTCTTAGGCCGTAAGTAGGCCAGACTTGTAGATCTTGTTGAGCTGATGGGCCGGAAGATGGACCATGTTCTTCTAGTTGGCTTGCTACTGAAGTGAAATTATTGTACTGCCATTAGAAGTTTTAAGATGCTCACTGAGATCTTGTGGCTCCAATTTCACCCATATTATAATTGATACGAACCCCCAAGAAAAATTTGAATTGTTCTTCTTATTCTACATGCATAATGTAGCCTAAGGATGAAGTGTCAAGTTATTCAAAATTCATTTTTTTAAGCTTTTCAACCATTTGTCTTATTCGGTGGTTGGGGTAAGAGGTGGATGAGTGGGAGTTCGAGGTAGGGGTGGCATTTGGGCTCGCTGGGACGAGCCAAGAACCACCGGGCGCCAGACCCGGTCCCGGGCCTAGGTAGGCCGGGCCAGTGAGGTAGGCGGGCCGAGCTGGAGTAGGGGGAAGGGGAGGCCCGGACCCGACCCTAGGCCCCTGGCTTGGGTGCCGGGCCGGGCTGGACCGGGTTCATGGGTTTTGAATTAAATTTTTTTAATTAAATAGAGTGGGGCTAATATTTCAAAGTTTATATATATGCATATGTGTATATGTGCATATATATACTCTACAATATTTTAAAAAATTATAAAAATAAGCGTGGACATCAAAATTAATTGATCACTACCGACTACTCAATTAGCCTACCTAACCGTAGTTATTTATAGCCAACTTCACCTCCTCACTTCTCTTAACTCACCAATGTGGGGCTAAATGTATTTAGATTCTAAACTTTGAAAACTTTTAGTCCCACATTGGTGAGGTAAGCGAAGTGGTGAGGTAGAGTTGGCTATAAATAGCTAGGGTGGGGGTTAGCAAATTGAGTAATGGGTAGTGATCAATTAATTTTGACATTCACACTCATTTTTATAAGTTTTTGAAATATTTTAGAGTATGTCTATATGCATATATACATATCTCTAATATTATAATGGGAGAGATGGGGTTGTCATTTGTAAACAACCTGTAATTTGTAGACATTCATTCGACCAACTAATCTCAACCATTCAATTTTAAGTGGGAGTTATATTAACCATTCATTTACTCAACTGTTGTTAGTTACCATAATACTCTCAAAGTTAAAGTTTATTTACGACATAATTATTTACAAAAGTGTCACTCATATAAAATAAAAGTTTGTGCCACTAGGAGTAATTTGCAAAGAGTATGTAATGAGTAAAACGATGTCTCATGTTCAAGGTTAGATTACGTCTTATTATTTACTATATATATATATATATATATATATATATATATATATATATATATATATATATATATATAGAATATATAATATATATATATATATATATATATATATATATATATATATACTAGATTTGCCCGTTGACACGTGCCTACGGCACGTCTTCGGAATAATAAGAATATATAATATATATATATATATATATATATATATATATATATATATATACTAGATTTGCCCGTTGACACGTGCCTACGGCACGTCTTCGGAACGGTGCACCTTGTTTGATCATATAAAATAGTTTTGGAGGTCCAGCAGATTAATTGAAGTAGCAAACATAGAGCAAAAAACATATTATATGATTTTTTTTTGATTTTTTTGAATTATTTTTAAAGTTTTTAAATTTTTAAATTTTTTAGGTTTTTAATTTTTTAAAGTTTTTAAAATTTTTATTTTCTTAATTTTTTGAAGGGAGGGAGGGAGGGAGGGAGGGAGGGAGGGAGAGAGAAAGAGAAATAAAAAAATATAGGAGTTGTTTTGGGTGGGGAATTTGAATTTGAGTTTTGGGGAGAACTTTTGGAGGGAATGCAACAAAAAAAAATCTAAAAAAACATTTTCAAAAAAATCGAGCCTCAATGGTCGTCTCATCGATTCGGTCCGGATCGAACCAGGCAAGGCCGGTTCGAGCCGGTCCCAATTCGACGCGGGCCAGGCTGCAACTGAGCAGGGCCGCCGCTATTTTTCGAGGGGGGAGGTGGGGCCCGGCCAAGCCCCGGTGGGGGAGGGGTTAAGGGCCGGGTTGGCCCGGATTTGTCACGGGTCGGGCCAAATTCAGGCCTGGCCGGGCTAAATCGGCCCTAATGCCATCCCTAGTTCGAGGTTGAGGGTGGCTCTTAATTGGCGAAATATGACAGTGGGAACTTGTCATGTCCCGCTTCCCAAAAATACGGAATACGAGCACATGACATTGGTCTAGCAAATGACTAACGTCACCCATAAGTTGTTTATCCGATCACCTCAACAATATAATCAATACAGAACAATTGCGCAGGAAATAATAATAATCTCATGAACAATGATACTTAGAGTGAAGCAATATGAAATATCCAAATATAATAAACCAACGTCTGGAAACAAATAATAAAATCTGGGTCATAAACCCAATACAATAATAAATCCAATCTCAAATAACAATAAGTCTCAATACATTAAGTTCAATAAAACGATAAGCAATTAGGGAGCATTAAATCTTTAGAAAGTTTGTTCTCCAATTCCAGCAGGTAATTCTCCATGATCACTGTGAACACTTCATCTAAAAAGAGGAGAAAATTTTCCTTAGAGCAAGTCATGGACATCAAGTAGAGAAAACAAAGAACAATAGAATAACGGTATAACGATAAATTCAATGGATCAATAAGAATCAATAACATGGGACAATAATCAATAATCATTATCACGGTAATCGATGCAATTGGTATAAATAATGATTCAATATTTAATAACAATATTCAATGGTCACTATCAATAACACTTATCCAATATTCGATATCAATAGGAACAATGATGTACAATATGCAATGTCGATGATGTGTCAATCCTTAGTCTATTAATTATTTTAATCCTAACTAATGCACGTACTACTCTGTCTCATATGTTCCATACCACAGGTTTGATGCATACATACAATTTTGTTTAGACTTAAGTGGTGTACTCTATAGATCATGTACTTGGCAATGGTAAACACTATTCACCTTTCGGTGCACGATACGGTCTGGCAACAATACGGTACACGATAGATTGGGTTACGGCCGTAATCCACAATCACACGATAAAACACTAGCCAGAACATTATTTAGGGAAACACGGGCCCCTCCTCCAAGTACAGTCTCTACTTTGTTCAATACTTAAATCACCCTTTAAACCTCGGCTTGTTAATTATTTTATCGATGCAACAATACAATATGCAATTAAGGGACATTTCGATGAACGATTGTAACAATAAAGAAACAATGAGATGATAACTTGAATAGAGCAATGAAAAGTATGACAATAGGATACTAGGATCATGCAATGCAATATACACACTCTAAATCATGCAAGACTACAAAATAGGAACAATTAATTCATGAAAACTGAAAAGTAAAATTTTGGACAGCAAGAGTAGTCTGTACTAAAATGTAATTTTCCGTTGTTTCAGAACTCAAAAATTGAATCTGTCAGAAATTCTAAAACTAGACTTCCACACGGTTCCAATGCATATTTAAAGTTCAGAATCTGACAATAGTAGCTAGGTCAGACTCACCATTCTTTACAGATTATAGGTTCAGGTAGAAATACAACATCACGTTATTATATTTTTAGAATCAACGAAAAATCAATAATAAATTCATTAAAATTATTTATTAGATTCTTAAACATGTTAAATAACAATCTGGAAATTTTAAGAGCAATATTTTGTCATGTGATCAGCCTTTTAATAGTTTAAACATGAAAAATACAAGAATCTGAAAATCTGAAAATAAAAACATAGCTGTAGTAAAATGAGGATAACTTTTGCTACACAACTCGGAATTCAGAAATTCAAGATATTCTGGAAACTAGAAAGATAAGGCTACAACTCTTATTCAGAAAGTAATTTACTTTGAGATCATTTACTGAGTCAAAAAAAGCAGACAACATACAGCCAACAAGCAATGTACAGGGTTTTGGATATTTTTCATGAAATAAATTAATTAAACATGATGGGTATCAATTCTATATTCAATAAACTTCATAATTAGCACGATGGGTGTCAACACACGATAAATAAAATTAGAAACACACACACATACATCAATTTACCATCAACAAACACCAATCAATTAACCAAACATACAACCTAACAATTATTTCTACAATAGATTAATTGTGTTATGATTATGTGAACAACCCTATTCTCAATTCTATATGAATGCATGAAAGATTCAATTTTTAGAGTCAATAGAGGCACGATGTCTAGAATATTGGGGTTAGCTTGTGTAAACCCTCAATAGACCCAACGAAAAGATAATCAATACAACGATATGATAACGAATAGGATCTACCTGCAAGGATTTCAATAAAACTTAAATTTGATACGATGTACAATTCAAGAGGAAAATGACTTTCCTTTTGGACGAAAAAATTGAATATCAAGAATAACGGGATGAGAATCCCGAAGCAACGAACCCACGAACACACGAATTACATGCAAACTACATGCATAAAGAGATCCAAGCAATAACAGCAAGGGCAAGAGCATTCAACAAAGGCAAGGGGGCTTCGGACGGCGGCATCGACTGGCTCGACGTCTACTATGGTCATCGATGTCGCAGGCGGCGGCGCGACGGGGATAGAGAAAAGGGGCATTGGGATGTGGCTTGGTCGGCTGCTATCGTCGAAAGCGGAAACAGGGGAGCAAGGAGGGTTTCGGTGGGCTCTGATTTGGACGTCGACGAGATGGTGGGTCGACGGGAGGTCGGGGTCCTAGGGAGGGGGGTTGCCGGAGGGGGGCGGCACTCAGGAGGACGCCGTAGGAGAAGGGGAAGGTGTTGAACAGTATTGGGCGGGAAACAGTGGTCGGGGAGAGAGAAACGGGAGGAGAGAGAAAGCGGCTAGGATTAGGGTTTCAAATTGTATAATTTTAGGGTTTGCAAGAGAGTTGTATTTATAGGGTACAAATAAGATGTTGGGTTAATGGTTTAGGATCCAATAATAGAGGTTTTGGATTAAGAACAATTGGAATTGGGTTTTAGGGTTCAATAAGAGAGGGATCTAAAATAATAGAGTTCAAATAAAAATACCTACAATTTAATAAAAGAAAATAGGATCAACAAGAATAGTTCAATCAAGAAGAACTAAGAATTTCATGAACAAATTTATTAAAATAATCAAGAAAGAAAAATAGAGTATTTTATTCAATTACAAATAAAATGTTACAAAATGGGGGGAAATGAAAATAGCGGAAACAGTAGTTACAGAACTTTTGTGTTTAGGGAAAACAACTAATCTTTACTATGCCTTCATCATCATAAAAACAAACAAACCAAAATAAACTCATCTTTAAGCCCACAACAGAATATGGGCCGAGTTGGGCCCCCGTAAACACTGCTTGGGCTCCGCCTAGTATAGATTTTTTGAGCTAATTAGTTATTTTTTTAATTATTTGCAAAAAGGGGCTAGTTTTCAAAATATTTGCAAATAAGGTCTAGTTTCTAAATAAACTTCTATTCTTCCTTCTTTATAATATTTTCTATAGGATAGGCGGCCTTTTTGTAATTTTAAAATTTATTTTTGTAATATTCTCAACTTTTTTCTATCTAATTAATTATGTTGACTACTTAAATTGTATTAACAAATTTCAGAAAACTAGGTAAGAGTTACTCACGTAGAGACGAGACTCTGATACCATTGGGGTGGAGCGTGAAATAAAAGTAATGACCTGCAAAGAGAAGCAAGCAAGCATAAGAGTATCAAAAAAAATTTAGAGATGATAGTTTTCTGTAAAGTAATATTCATGGAAATAATGTGCATTATCAATCTCAAAAATATTAAAGTAATCAAGCATAAGTTCAAGATCTTCTGATTCTGTCTCCGATACTTCACTACCACTATCATACGGGGGTTGTTCGGGTTCTTCCATATGTTAATTTCCAACCTCAATATGTTCATTTTCTTCCTCTATATATTCATTTTCTTCTAGAAATTGTCTATATGATGTTGTAGGACTCCAGGTATAGCTACCAAATTCTCCATTTTCATAGAATAATAAAGATCTTTCGTAAAAATTTAGGTCATCAATTATTTGAACACTTATATTACTAGTTTCTCCATGATTAATTTGATTTATAATTATAATTATTACTCGCTGTATACTAAAGACAAATAACTTGAACTCATAAAAACTATACATATTTGTTACTCTATGAGGGTAATAAACATCAAAAACTAACATATGATCACTTCCTTGATAATTAGTCATTAATTCATAAATTTCTTAGACAAGACTTAAACTATTATTATCCATTATTCCTTTTTGATAGATTTTGTGATTTAAAGCAACAGGTATGAAATCAGGAGTAGAGAGATTTCTAAGGATACCATAAGAATCAAAACAAAATGGCTCATCATACTTCCGACCTAGTTAAACTTTTTGAGCTGCTCTGTACCAGTTACTACCAGTGGATAAAATACCTCTGGTATACACCCCGATTTCATTAGTCCTCTTACGTTCCTTCCCATCTCAGGACTACTATGTTATACAAGAGAGCTTCATCCAAGAGATACATCTAGAACAACTAGTAGCACTTCAATACACAATCTAGCTCATTTCCTGCTACTAGGTGTACAACTTAACTATAGAAGGTTACAAATGAATCTTTTTGTAAGATCCTTCAGGTAGAGCCTTACAAAACTCTCCCTGAGGGTAAGAGACTAATTATTCATACATTATATTTTACAAGAACTTAACAATAAAGATAGTCTTTATTTATTCCAACTTTCTTACAGACTCTCCTTACAAGCTTATATGGAATTTTTTTCTCTTTTAGATATTTTATCTTCTCCCTTACCCAAACTCCCCTTTTACAGAAGAAGGGATAACTTTACATCATTTTCAATTATTTACTTCATTATATTGCTGCTTACATCATAGATAAATAATTGAGCCTATTACGTCACTGCTTACGTTAAAGATTCTTTTTTTGCCAACGTTTTTACGTGCTTCACATCAGAAATAACTCTTCATCAGTCTTATCTTGTTCTTTTACGCATTGTCTGCATTTATGTTGTGGTTCCATCCTCATCAATCTACAGTATTGGACAGTTGTCTCTTCTGTCATTATCATGGCTCCTTTATGTAGAATTTGGTACCAGCTGTCAAAGACTTCTTTCTTTGACTGTGGTTGTTTAATCTTTGCTATGCTGTAAATCATTAATTTTTGTGGGTCAGGGCTATCATAGATTCATATGTTACTATCTCTATTTTGTATGTCCTTCAGTTCACAATACATTGTTCTAAATTCCATATCTCTTCTTTCTGGGATGAGTTTTTCAAATTCTTCATTTTTATATGGTATAATATTGGTTGCTCCAAACAGGACCTGTGTAGTCATCTCTATCTTTATAATATGCTCGACGGGTAGTTCTTCATCATCTTCAAGGAATTATGGAATATCTTAAAATATCCAGACATATATTTTGGAAGCCTTCGTAAGACCAAAATAACTCTTAGTAGATTTATATACTTCTCATGGTAGCTAGCTAAAGTTCTTCACATTCTCGGGATGGATATATGCAGTGGATAAGTCCTCATTCGAATAATAATCTTATTGTCTTTGGATTTCCTCCTGGTAGTATGATCACTTTGTTCATATTTTGTTGAGAAATAGTTTTGATAAATTGATTAACCCGAGTGGTCTGGCATAATTTCTCAATATATTGTAAAAATAAAAATCCTTCTTGGAATATTTTGGAGGATCTGAGAGTAAGTAGTAGGTTGTATGGATGTGGAGTTTCCCTCTTGTGTGACTATTTTTGTGATTTCACTTATATTTTGTGGGTTAATAGGTTCACTCCCTTCGCTCATTTTTTTAATATATTCTGCATTTATATGTTGGTAAACTATACTTTGAAGACCACATATTTGCAACTGTAGTTGGTAATTGCTCCTTTTAATTGCTCCATAGTCTCCTTTAGGTAGACTTATCCTGTTCTATATGCTGGACTCTATTTTCCATCATGTAAAAATGAAATTGTTAGTTTCTTGCTAAGAAATCTGCTAGGATGTTATCTTTTCCTTTTATATTTTCTATTGAGAAGTCATAATGTGCTAACTCCATTTGCCATCTAAACAATCTTTTATTTGCTATAGTTGGGTCTATAATTTTGTTAATCCAACAATTTTCTTGTGTATTATCTGTCCTTAATGTGAATTTCATATGTATTATGAATAATTCAAACTTTCTTATAACTTTTAAGATTGCTAGTAGTTCTTTTTTTACTTATGGTAATTTTGTTGGGTCTGAGTGAATGATCCATTAGTATATCTAGCTAGTCTTTCTTCTTTTTCACCAATTTCAATGAATTTTAATACTGCTCCCAAAATATTTTCACATGCATCTGTTTCTATAATCCATGAACATTCCTTAACAGGTAATCTTAGAAATTTAATTTTGAAGTTTGTTGTTTTAATATTTTAAGTTTTCTTCATCCTCTGGGGTCCATTCTCATTTCTTGAACTTTTTTAGTTTTTGTTGTAACCAATTTGTTTTTGCTGATAAACTCGGTATGTATCATATTGTTTGATTTAGTTGTCCGATTATGAATTGTACTTCTAATTTTTCTTATAGGACAATAGGAAATATCTTTATTTTTTCTGTTATATGTGTCTGTAGTTCTATTCCTTCATGTGATAATTTTATTCCTAAGAATTCTATCTCAGTTTTGAACAATTCCATTTTCTTTTTTGATAGTATAATACCTGCATTTTTTATTATTTCTATGAATATTAGTAAATTCTCTTTATGTTGTTCTTCATTTTCGGATCCTATTAGAATATCGTCTACATATACTAATACAGAATTGTTGTATTTTTCAAATATCTTATCTATATATTCTTGAAAAACTCCTGGACTATTTTTATATTCGATTGATAATGCATTCCATTCATAGAATCCTTGAGGTGTACTAAATGTTGTTAACTGCTTTAAGTCTTCTGTTAGTTTTACGTGGTAAAATTCCGATTTACAATCAAATTTAGAATATATTTTTCTTGTTCTTACTGCGTTAAGTAGTATCTACATATTTGGTAGTGGATATCCAAATCTCTTAGTATTTTTATTTAATTCCTTATAATTTACTACCATTCGAGGTTTACCTCTTTTTTCTTCTGAATGTTTTCTTACTATAAATGTTGGTGATGAATGTGGACTTTGTGATTTTCTTATGTAATTATTTTCCATTAGTTCTTTTATATGTATTTTGAACTCTTATAAATCTGTTGGAATGTGTCTTATAAGTTTAATTTTTATTATTTTGTTCTATCTATTAACTCTATATAAGATGTGGGTTTACTTAAGTCCCATTTTGCTAAAGGGTCCTTTCCGCATAGATCTTCTAATTGTTTTTGTAAATTTTCTTTTGTATTTTTTTTTGGACTTGTTGTATTCTAGTTTTGTTTAGTAAATATTGATATTCACCATGCTGGGTTGAAGAAACTCTGATATGCGGCAAGTCGGTCCTAAAATAGGGTTGGGTTATTCTAATTGTTATTGCTTAGTATTAACAGAGTGTCGTAAATATAACGGATTTATGTGATATAGTTATATGATAGTATTGTTGGAAAAAGTCATTTTCTAATAGTACATTATTATTCATATCATCAAATTGGTATATTATTGGTATTTTTAGTACGTAATTTTCTATTTATATATTAACATTTTGTTGATACCGATCAAGTATGACAATTTGTCCAGTTAATCCGATTATAGCCTTTTTATTATATCCATCTTGTTTCCATCTTGATAGTTTTTGCCGCTAAATTTGGTGTGGGGGCAAACAGATAGTATTTGTGGATTCTTAGAGAAACTGAATAGTAAACCCGTATACCTGTTCCGTCGGGGTCTGATCGTCGTTCCCGCCGTACGCCTGCAAAAAGTGCGAGACACCGGGGTTGTTCCCGGCGACGCACCCTCCGACGCTCAAGTCAGTAATCAGAGAGATTATGAAAGAGCGCTAAAACTGGAGAAAGATTGATTACCTCTTAATGGAGATGGATGGGGAGTATTTATAGGCATCTTAGGGAACAGATTAGGCATGTAATTCCTGTGTATAGATAAGGAATGTAATCCCTAATCCCTAGTGAAGGGTTAGATATGAATCAGGGCCGTTGATTAATATTAATCAGAAACCCTAATTCTATCCTGCTGGACCAGATTTGTTGCGGGTTGAGACCCGCACCCAGTCGTGGTGGATCCGTCCGCGGGTTATTGGATCTGTGAGAAGGAGACCCAGTACCTGCTTCAGACCCGTTTATAGGTGAAATTACTGTTTTACCCCTGGGCTTCAGGATTCGTGTCCAATTTGGACGGTCTCGATTAAACCCCTATTTTTAGCCACATCACGAGCCCCCCACTCCTAAAGGCTGAGGGCGATCAGTCTTTGAGGAGTAGTTTGACTGTTTTAGTGGCTAGTGGAGTTGTATCGGAGTCCGAATGGGTGATTTTGAATCCTGAAGTGGGTGGTAAGGTAACTTCTTCTTTTTTGAAGCCATATGATGTTCCGAGGCCGCATCGAGTTTTTATCTATTTTTTCGGGCTATTTATTTAATTTTGTGATGTGTTAGCTAATCGTTCGGGGGGCTTAACAGTACATTCTAGGCAATAATTGTTCGTTCAGTGGCTTAAAAAATATCCCCCCGAATTTTTAATTATTTTCTAGAAATTTTAGCTAATTTTCCCGAATTTTTAGCAATTTTTCGCAATTTTTAAATAAATAAAACGATTTAAATAAATAAAAATCGATTTTTAAATACCATTTTGTGACGTGGCATGATCCGGACCTTCGATCATCACGGAGCGCGAATTTCTGGGTGATCAGACGGCCCCTATTCCTCGGCAGGCTTTTTTGCTGTATACGAGGGTCGGCTCCTCGGCTCCTCGGCTCGGAAGGCCAGCGACTCGGCTCGGAGGATCAGTGCCTCGGCTCGGTGGGCTGTCTCCTCGACTCGGACTATCCGAGGTACGTGGCATCATCTGGACCGTCCATCTCAGCGTAGATCCCTATAAAACGCTATCTTGTCGTTTAGTGGACGTGGCAAGATCTGGGCCGTCCATCATGACGAGCGCGCTTTTCGACAAGATCCAACGATTGATGTGGGTCGGAGCATTTTTTTTGCCATATACGAGGGTCGGTTCCTCGTCATCTCGGCTCGGCCTTACCCTTTACGAGGTATTAAGGTCGGTTCCTCGTCTCGGTAGATTGGCTCCTCGGCTCGAACCCTTCGAGGTACGTGGCATCATCTGGGTCGTCCATCTCAGCGCGATCCCCATAAAATGTTATCTTGTCGTGTAGTGGACGTGGCGAGATCTAAACCGTCCATCATGACGAGCACGCTTTTCGACAAGATCTAACGGCTGATATGGGTCGACGAGTTTTTTTGCCATATACGAGGGTCGGTTCCTCGTCATCTCGGCTCGGAGTCTACGTGGCGTTCGCCGAGGTGCTGAGTTGGATACTTTGAGGATTGCGTCTCCTATTGGGGTCACTTTTCCGAGCCCAGTAGCTCGGCTGCTCGACTAAGCTGTTCGGTAGCTCGGTTGGGCAGGCCGATGGCAGGCAGTTCGGAAGGTACACGTGGCCAGATCTGGTCCGTCCATCATGGCGCGAATCACGAGGATGGGGTTCAGATCACGAGAAAACGTTATCTTGTCATTTTGTGGGCGTGGCAAGATCTGAACCGTCCATCGAATTCTGACGCGAATTTTGGAGAGATCCGACGGTGACTTCGCCTCGGAATGATTTTTCTCCATATACGAGGGTCGGTTCCTCGTTATCTCGGCTCGGAGCCTCAGTGCTGTTGGCCGAGGCGCTGAGTTGGATATTTTGAAGGAAGCGTCTCTTGATGGTTCCATTTCTTCGAGCCCAGTGGCTCGGCTGCTCGACTAAGCTGTTCGGTAGCTCGGTTGAGCAGGCCGATGGCAGGCAGCACGGAAGGTACACGTGGGCGGATCTGGTCCGTCCATCATGGTGCGCATCACGAGGATGGGGTTCAGATCACGAGAAAACGTTATCTTGTCGTTTTGTGGGCGTAGCAAGATCTGAACCGTCCATCGAATTTTGATGCGAATTTTGCAGAGATCCGACTGTGACTTCGCCTCAGAATGATTTTTCTCCATATACGAGGGTCGGTTCCTCGTTATCTCGGCTCGGAGCCTCAGTGCTGTTGGCCGAGGCGCTGAGTTGGATATTTTGAAGGAAGCGTCTCTTGATGGTTCCATTTCTTCGAGCCCAGTGGCTCGGCTGCTCGACTAAGCTGTTCGGTAGCTCGGTTGAGCAGGCCGATGGCAGGCAGCTCGGAAGGTCCACGTGGGCGGATCTAGTCCGTCCATCATGGTGCGCATCACGAGGATGGGGTTCAGATCACGAGAAAACGTTATCTTGTCGTTTTGTGGGCGTGGCAAGATCTGAACCGTCCATCGAATTTTGATGCGAATTTTGGAGAGATCCGACGGTGACTTCGCCTCGGAATGATTTTTCTCCATATACGAGGGTCGGTTCCTCGTCATCTCGGCTCGGAGCCTCAGTGCTGTTGGCCGAGGCGCTGAGTTGGATATTTTGAAGGAAGCGTCTCTTGATGGTTCCATTTCTTCGAGCCCAGTGGCTCGGCTGCTCGACTAAGTTGTTCGGTAGCTCAGTTGAGCAGGCCGATGGCAGGCAGTTCGGAAGGTACACGTGGCCGGATCTGGTCCGTCCATCATGGTGCACATCACGAGGATGGGGTTCAGATCACGAGAAAACGTTATCTTGTCGTTTTGTGGGCGTGGCAAGATCTGAACCGTCTATCAAATTTTGACACGAATTTTGGAGAGATCCGATGGTGACTTCGCCTCGGAATGATTTTTCTCCATATACGAGGGTCGGTTCCTCGTCATCTCGGCTCGGAGCCTCAGTGCTGTTGGCCGAGGCGCTGAGTTATTTGTTTTGAAGGGGCTCAGTAGCTCGGTTGCTTAGCCTTGCTATTCGATAGCTCGGCTTGGCAGACCGGTGGCCGAGTCGTTGACTTAGTGATTTGAAGAGTTTTTTGCTTTTCGTAACGTCGCGACTTTCCGCTTGGCGCTTTGGCTTCCTAGTGGGCCTTTGAGGTTCCCAAGGAGGCCCACTATCCCTTGGGGTTATAAGCTTTCACTCCCCCACCTCCAAGCTCATTTCTTACTTTTCACTCCAAGATTTCACTTTTGTTCTCTAAGTTCTCTGCAAGCGGCGACTCTTGCTCCAAGGTGGTGACGTTAGCTGTCGCGTGGGCCAGGCGATTTCCGGCGAGCACATTCCGACTGTGAACGTCACTTCAAAGGTCAGTCTACTTAGCCTTAGCTTTTTTCTAGAGATGTCAAGAGTGAACTCGGAGAGTGGGGCCTCGTCTTCGGGCGATGATGGCACCGAGGAGAGGAGAAGGGCGGAGGTCCGAAGGAAGGGAAAGCAGGTCGCCGAACCGTCGGCTACCGAGGCGAGGCAGGAGAAGAAGAAGAGGAGGGTGACGACCCAATCTCCCGTGGTTGAGGTGATTGTGGAAAACCCAAAGCAAGCCCCCGAGATGGGACTATATCCCTCCGTTCTGTCTGGGCATTCGGGGGTCAGGCAGTACGAGGGCGACCTTTTAGAGAAAGTGGTCTACGAAAAGTCGAAAGTCCTCGAAGAACCCAACCCGGCCCTTCCCACTGAAGCCGACGAGCTCACTTCGGTGCTATCCGAGAGGGATCTCCTTCGGATCAGAAAGGGATTCGCCATCCCTCCGGAGTACAAGCTGATGATCCCCGGCCCTGGGATGCGAGCGAATTACAAGCTGTCATCATCGGATATGTGCATGTTCGACTTCGACTCCTTGAATGCCGAACTACATTTTCTGCTGCATCCTTTCATGTTCCAGATCCTTGGCTAGTTTGCCTCGCGCCGACCCAATTCATGCCGAACACATGGCGTCACGTGAATGCTTTCTTGCTTCAGTGCTACAAAGCTGAAGTAGAGCCGGACCTAACAGTCTTCTGAGGCCTGTATCGGATAAACCGGATGCACAAGACGGAGCATTGGTATTACTTGGGGCCGAGGAAGGGTGTTAGGATCATAGAAAACCCGGACTCAATTAAGGGTTGGAAAGAGAAGTATTTTATATTAAGGGGTGAGGCGATACGGCACATTCCGACCCGGTGGAAAGTGGAGGTGCCGAAATTTGCGAGAGCCGACCCTGTACTGTCTGAGGCCGAGGAGGAGGTGGCGAGGAAGATCATGGCCCTTCCCCTGCTGAGTTGGAGGGAGTTGACGGAGGAGGTGCTGTTCGGGTCCGGCCTTAGCCCCATCGACCCGAGTATGCTCCTGGCATCTCATTTATTTTCATTTTTCTTTCAAGTCTTTAGTTCATCTCGCTGATTCGTTTTTTGTTGTCTGATGCAGAAGCGATGAAGATCGATTTCAACGCTATGATGGCCGATAGGTCCAAGTTGGCAGGGGGCAGGAAGAGGAAGAGGAAGAGGGCGACGGCGGCTGCCTCGTCGACTCCGCCGCCCAAGGCCGCCTTGACCACCACCCCGCCTCCTCAGGCTACTGAGGTGCCTTCGGAGGTGGTCGTTGCCGAGGAGCCCTCGGTCCCCGTGGCCTCGACCGTGATTGAGGGGGCCTTTGATGTTAACACGGTGCTGGTGCTCGAGACTCCGCCGTTGACCAAAGCGGCCGAGGAAATCCTGACGAAGCAGCACAAGCAGTTGTTTGTGCCGAACTGGCGGGTGAAGAATCACGGCAGATTCCTCGGCAACTCGCAGATGTCGGTGCAGGTCGTCAAGCACTTGGCGACGCCGAAGGACAGAGCTGCACTGAAAGCGGGGATGATCGGCGATGACACTTATGAAGTGGCTTGGTCGCTCGTGTCGATAAGTTTCTTTTTGTGAATTTCTTCAAGTTTTCTGCTCGGCTTGCACATTGCTCTGATCGTTGTCTTTGCAGGCCACCTGCCACTTCGGCCACCTCCTCGAGACGTTCGCCGAGCAGGAGAAGGAGCTGAAGGCCGCCAGCGACAAAGACAGGGCGGAGAAGGTCAAGGCGGTTCGGCAGCTCGAGGCTGAGCAGCGGCAGGTCGAGGCCTTGGAAGTCCGGGTCGCCGATCTTGTGGCGGACTTGGAGAGAGTCAATAGGCAACTTGATGCGGAGTCTGCCAAGGCCACGAAGGCTGCCGAGGAGCTGGCTGCGTCGGCGAAGTCTCTGGCCGACCTGAAGGCGGAGAAGGAGGCGCTGGCCGTGAAGATTAGGGCCGAGGTCGAGGCTGAGGCGAAGAAACACATGGCCGAGAACATGGAGAGGTCCTATCAGAGGGCACTCGACCATGTTCAAGATCGTGTCCCCGGCTTCGAGCGGGTCGGCTACAGACTGTGGCCCGGGTCGCCCTCAGGCGGTGAGGAGGAGGGAGGCGAAGGCGACGAGGTCGAAGGCGATGACGAGGAGGAGGAGGCCGACTCACCTGTGGCGAACGCCCAGGTCGAGGGGAGGATCGAGGGGCCACCTGGCGACGCGCCCGTGGTCGAAGCGGCGACGCAGGTGGACCCCTGATCCCCTCGTAAATTTTTTGTAGTTTTTTGTTTTGTTTTTTCTTTCAAACAGTGTAATGCCTTTTGCGGACTGGCCACCGCTTTTGATGAATGAAAAGTATTGCGTTTTGAATTTGGACTTCTGTCTAAGTGTTTGGTTCGGCCATATAGTACTTCAATGTTGTCCCTTTTTCATTTCAGATTGCCGAGCAGACTCTTATCACCTTGGCGGGTCGGCGCCAAGCAGAGTTATTTCAGCGGTCCCGGGCGGATCGTCTCGAGGGCGAGGTTCATCTGACGAGGAGAATTCTTCACAACTTAGAGATTAGGTACAGTGAGGTGTTGGTCTGCACCATCTGCGGATAGTCGAGGCCGAACTATCTGCGAAGGAGGAAGAGTTGGTCTGAGTTTCAGCCGAACGAGATGATTTTGCAAGGAAGGTAGAACAGCTGCAAAGGGTGACGGTCGATAAGAGCATCGAGGTGACCCATTTGCACCGCGTTATATCTAACAGCGCCGAGTATCCTGGTTCGGCGAAACTTCCTCGATTCAATGTGATTGTAAAGGACGACACATTGAAGGACCGGATCGTCGAACTGGATGAAGAGGTTGCTCGGCTCAAACCTCAGCCGGTGAGAGCTAACGTCCGGAGCACTTCGTGCACTCGCGAAGAGATTGAGCGAGGGATTACGTTCTATCAAACGCGAGCCGAACCCCCATTATAGGTAGGACGGCAGTTGACGCCCAAAGCGGGGTAGCGGTGTCTTCAAGTGGTGCTTCGGTTGGAGCGACTGTCAGGGTCAGCGGCGAGGGGGCGTCTCGATTCGTTGGTCTAGAGACGAGCTCGGAGGTCAAGAAGCGCCGACCCAAGGTATCGCTGAACCGGAGCGTCCCCCTTCCTCGGAGGCAATAAACGGGTCGTGTCTTGTCTTTGGACTTCCGAACTGTGTTTTGTTATAATCTTTTTGTAAATTTATCCAAGTTATATTAATAAAATTGGAGTTGATTTATCCGAACTGTCCTTTGCTGGCTTCTTGTTGTGCTGTAATCGCGCTAGCTAGGTAGGCTCGAAATGAACCACGAGGCGAGTGTTTGCTTCGTCGAGCATCTTGGCCTCGAAACTCACACTTTTGCCGTGGTCGTGAATCTTGCTCGGCACCTTCAGGTGCGGCTCGTTGAGGCGGCCGAGGTATAGCTGTTTTGAAGCTGCGGCGGCCGTTCGAGCGTCGTTCTGAAAAGATGGGACCAGTTCCCTAACAGCATTAATGGTGCTTCGGGATCCGTGGGGGCGTTCCACCTTCCCAACGGCGTTGAGAGTGGTGCCCCTTAATTAATACGCGGCGCTTCAGCTCCCTAGGCACGACTGTTGGACTCCCAAGGGTCATATTGACAGTCTCTTGGGGGAAGGCTATAAGTACCACACCCCCCTTGTAGTCTTAGTCATTGCAGTCTTGAGCTTTAGTGGCATCGATGGTGTCTGCCCTTGGGCGGATGCCAGCCTTGTGAAAAGTTTTCGCCTCTAAAGGTTCGGAGGGGTGGTCACCCTACTGCCTTGTTCTTTTCCCGTTCCTGACGACTACGATGTGGGTGTCAAGGGCGGGGGAGGACAAGGCAGAAGAGTTGGCGACCGTAGTCCGGACCCGAGGGAGAGGCTCTTCGGAAGGATGGGTTGCCATTCTTCAACCGTGATCTTCTCCCGATTCTGATGGCTCCGATGTGGGGGTCAGGATCAGGGGAGATCGCGGTAGAAGAGGTGGTGACCGAAGTCCGGAACCTTGGGGGAGGTCACTTCGGGAGGACGGGTGGTTGCTTTTCCACCATGATCTTCTCCTGACTCTGACGGCTCCGATGTGGGTGTCAGGGTCAGGGGAGATCACGGTGGGTGAGGTGATGACCAAAGTCCGGAACCGAGGGGAAAGTCCCCTAAACATTAACTCAAACTCTTTCGAGGCTCGGCTAGATACTTGCTCGGCACGGGTCGACTGCGCTTTCGTAGCTCGGTGACCGGAGTGACTTTTGCCGAAGGTTGGTTCTGGTTGCCTGTCGCTCGGCGTTTGGGGCCGAGCGAAGTGAGGTGATCAGAGCCGTTGGATGGTGGCACGAATCTTGAGGCGGGTCCAGTTCCCAAGAAAATGTTATCTTGTCGTTTTGTGGACACGTGGCTTAATCAGATCCGTTCAACACACTCTAGCACACATTTTGAGACGATCTGACGGTGGTTTCGCCTCGGAAGGTTTTTTTGCCATATACGAGGGTCGGTACCTCGTCCGCTCAGCTCGATGGTCGTGGGGGCAGTTCGGAATGGCCATCTACCTCCGGCCCGCTTGAGGATGAGCCGGTGATGTAAAGTCGAGCCATAGGACCCCGACCATCGTTAGGTTAGTTTGATGGTTGTGGGAGCAATTCCGAACGGCGATCTACTTCGGGCTCGCCTATGGACGAGCCGGGGAAGTAAAGTCGAGCCGAGTGTTGGACTCCGAACCATCGTTAGATTAGTTCAACAGTTGTGGGAGCAATTCCGAATGGCAAACTACTTCTAGCTCGCTTAGGAGCGAACTTGCGAAGTAGAATCGAGCCAAGTGTTGGACTCCGAACCATTCAACGGCTGTGGGAGCAATTCCGAACGGCGATATACTTCTGGTTCGCCTATGGGCGAGCCGGGGAAGTAAAGTCGAGCCCAGTGTTGAACTCCAAACCATCGTTAGATTAGTTCAAGGGTTGTGGGAGCAATTCCGAATGGTGAACTACTTCTAGCTCGCTTAGGAGCGAACTTGCGAAGTACAATCGAGCCAAGTGTTGGACTCCGAACCATTCAACGGCTGTGGGAGCAATTCCGAACGCCGATCTACTTCTGGCTCGCCTACGGACGAGCCAGGGAAGTAAATTCGAGCCGAGTGTTGGACTCTGAACCATCGTTAGATTAGTTCAAGGGTTGTGGGAGCAATTCCGAATGGCGAACTACTTCTAGCTCGTTTAGGAGTGAACTTGCGAGGTAGAATCAAGCCAAGTGTTGGACTCCGAACCATTCAACGGCTGTGGGAGCAATTCCGAACGGCGATCTACTTCTGGCTCGCCTACGGACGAGCCGAGGAAGTAAAGTCGAGCCGAGTGTTGGACTCCGAACCATCGTTAGATTGAAGAGTTAATAGCAGAGAGATGTAACAGTAGCAAAAATATGAAAAAACTTTATTTATTAATATCCAATGATCGGCTGCTTCTAAAGTTGCTAGCCATTATTACAAGGAAAAATAAAAGAAAATTACTACAAGTAACAGGAGAGGAACGGTTCGACATCTCGAGTTACTTAGAGAGGCGTTGTTGCTTTCTCTTGGTATTTTAAGAGATGGTCGGCGTTCCAAGTCCTGGGAATCTCCCTGCCTTCGAGATCTTCTAGTCTGTATGTGCCGGGGCGGACTTCTTTAGAAATCTTGTAAGGTCCCTCCCAGTTCGGGGCCAATTTGCTTTTCTGATTAGGGAAAGAGATGTCCAACTTTCGGAGGACCAGGTCCCCCTCTTTGAGGTCCGTTGGGCAGACTCTTTTGTTGTATGCTAGCTCGATCCTTCTTCGGTAAGTTTGCTGGCGAATGGCAGCTCTCTCTCAGATTTCATCTATCAGATCTAGACTTGCTCTGAGCTCCCTAGCGTTCTGCTCTTCTTCATAAGAGCATCCACAATGGTTGTTTCTCATTTGCTATAATTTGCATCTACAGTAATAGCAAATAGAGTGGAATGCTGCAGTGGTCATTTGCTAAAAAATTGTCAAAATTTTCAAAAGAGGTGTGAGACGGTATATGATATACCGTCTCAACTTTTAGAAATTAATTTAAAAAAAAAATTACTTATTAACTATTAAACCTAATTAATTAACTAAATTAAATAATATAATAATAACTAAACCTAATTATTAAACCTAATCCACCTAATTAACTACTATAAACCCTTTGACCTTTTGACTTTTTTGAGAAACGGGGAATCATTCCCCGTTTGACCAAAGTCCAATTTTTTTTTTTTTTCCGACCAATCAGGAACGTTCTTTTTAAAAAAAAAATAATAATTAATAAAAACCTCTCAAACGGGAGATGATGTCCCGTTTGGCTCAAACGAGAAATGATATCCCGTTTGAGGAGGTTTTTATTTTTAAAAAAAAAAAAAAATTTTAAAAGGTTGAGAGACGGTATATGATAACCCGTCTGTACGTAAAAATAAATATTAAAATATAAGAGACGGGGAATCATTCCCCGTCCTTTATAATTTGAGAATTCTCAAATCGTTTCTCATATTTGAGAAACAGATTTGATCGGTTTGCTAAAAAATGGCAAATATGAGAAATATAGCAAACCAGTGCAGCGCTCGTTTGTTAAAAAAATGGCAAAATGAGAATTATAGCAAACCATTGTGGATGCTCTAAGCTATCAAACGAGGAGAGGGTAACCCGACTTCTAGGGGGATGATGGCCTCGGACCCGTAGGTGAGATTGAATGGGCTCTCGCCCGTCGGGGTCCGCTTTATGGTGCGGTAGTTCCAGAGCACGTTGGGCAGCTGATCGACCCACAAGCCTTTAGAGCACTTGTCTAACCTCTTCTTAATACCCGAAAGGATCTGTCGGTTGGCATTTTCGGCCTGGCCGTTCGACTGAGGATGGGAGACGGAGGAGAACCGGTGTTGTATGGCAAGGTCTTCACATAAAGATCGGAAGGCAGCCCCCGTGAATTGCGTTCCGTTGTCCGTAATTAGGACCCTGGGGACACCGAATCGGCAGATCACGCTCTTCCAGAAGAATTGAACGACCTTATTTTCGGTGATCGTGGCCAGGGGCTCGGCCTCTATCCATTTCGAGAAATAGTCGACTGCCACGACTAGGAACTTAAGCTGTCCGGGGGCTGGCGGAAATGGTCCTAGTAAATCCATCCCCCACATTGCGAAAGGATCGGACTTGATAGGGAAGCGAGTGGTGCTTGTGGAAGGCGTCGGATGTCGGAGTACTTCTGACAGGAGCTGCATTGCCGAACGTGTCGTTCGGCATCCCGAAGGAGAGTGGGCCGGAAATACCCATAGTTCAACACTTTGCGCGCCATGGCTCTGGAGCCAGAATGGGCCCCGCCGATGCCCTCATGAAGTTCTTGCAGGGCGTAGTCGACTTGTCTGGGGGAGAGGCACCTCAGGTAGGGCCGACCGTCCACCTGGGTGAAGGAGCGTTTATATAGGACGCCTCCAATTAGTGTGTAACGCTCAGCTCGGGTTCTTACTCTTCGTGCTTCCTTCGGATCCTCGGGAAGGAGTCCGTCCCTTAAGAATTCGACGAGGGGTTTCATCCAATTGTCTTCGAGGAGGACAGAGAATGTTTTAACAGAGTCAAGTGCTTCGTCCTCAATGCTCGGCTTCAGGAGGACTTCTATTAACACATTCTGTTCGAGGCCTTGAAGAGAAGAGGAGGCTAATTTGGATAGGGCGTCGGCCTGAGCATTTTCTTCTCGGGGGGATCCTTTGGATGAGGGCCTCTTCAAACAGTGCCATGAGGCTTTTGACTTTAGCCAGGTATTTAACCATCCTGTCATCGCGGGCTTCATACTCGCGGAGGACCTGATTGACGACCAACTGAGAGTCGCTGAAGATCCGCAGGCGTTGTGCCCCTGCATTTCGGGCCATTCCAAGACCGGCTATTATCGCCTCGTATTCAGTTTCGTTGTTCGAGGCTTTGAAGTTTATACGGAGGGAGTATTGGAGGATAAAGTCATCTGGGCCTGCCAGGATGACCCCTGACCCGCTTCCCTCATTGCAAGAGGATCCGTCAACATAAACCGACCAGACGGGTGGTCCCTTCACTGTTTGGCTGGATTCGAGGATAGTAGTCTCAACTATGAATTCGGCTAGCGCCTGAGCCTTGATCGCGGTCCGAGGCTGATAAGTTATATCGTGTTGGCTCAGCTCGATTGACCACTTCATAAGGCGACCCGAAGTCTCGGGCTTGTGAAGAACCTGTTTCAGCGGCTGGTCGATAAGAACGACCACCGAATGGGACTGAAAGTACGGGCAAAGCTTTCTCGCGGCCATCACCAGGGCATAGGCCATTTTCTCTATCTTCGGGTACCGGAGCTCGGCGTCCCGAAGCACTTTGCTGACATAGTAGATGGGCTTCTGAGCCCGCTCTTCTTCCCTCACTAAGACTGCACTGAGGGTCTGCTCGGAGGCTGCCAGGTAGAGGTAGAGGGGTTCGCCAGGGATCGGTTTGCTGAGGAGTGGGGGATTGACGAGGTAAGCCTTGAGCTGGTCGAAGGACTCCTGTTGCTGCTGCCCCCATTCGAATCCTTTAGCCCCCTGAGGGCTTTGAAGAAGGGGAGGCATTTTTCCCCGGACTTTGAGAGAAAGCGCCCTATGGTGGTGAGGCGGCCTGTAAATCTCTGAACTTCTTTAACATTTCTAGGAGGGGCCATGTCCAATATGGCCTTGATCTTCTCCGGGCTTGCTTCAATTCCTCGTTGGCTAACCATGAAGCCGAGGAACTTCCCTGATGAGACACCGAACGCACACTTGTTCGGGTTGAGTCTCATATTGTGCTTTCTCAAAACGTCAAACGCTTCTTGGAGGTCGGTCACATGATCAACGCCTCGGATGCTTTTCACAAGCATGTCGTCAACGTACACTTTCATGTTCCGGCCGATCTGAGCCTGGAAAACCTTGTTGACGAGGCGTTGGTATGTTGCCCCTGCATTCTTTAGACCGAACGGCATGACTCTGTAGCAATAGAGGCCCTGTTCGGTCACTAACGAGGTCTTCGGGATATCCTGAGGGAACATCCGGATCTGATTGTAGCCTGAAAAGGCGTCCATGAAACTGAGGAGCTCATGTCCCGAAGTTGCATCGATTAGGGTGTCAATGCTCGGAAGGGGGAATGGATCCTTGGGGCAAGCTTTGTTGAGGTCGGTGAAATCAATACAAATCCTCCAAGTCCCATTGGACTTCTTCACCATTACTACATTCGATAACCACTCAGGATAGTTCACTTCCTGTATGAACCGGGCCTTCAAGTGCTTGTCTACCTCCTCTTTTATAGCGAGCTGACGCTCGGGGGCGAACTTGTGCCTCTTCTGCTGAACCGGTTTGGACCCCGGATCAACGCTTAGGCGGTGGACTAAGAGCTCTTCGGAGATACCGGGCATATCTGCAGCTGACCAAGCGAAGAGGTTTTGATTCCTTCGGATGCATTGTACAAAGTCTGAGTATAGGGCGGATGGGAGGGTCTTGCTGACAAAGAACTTGCGGGCCGGCTCCTGCTCAGAGAAGAGCACTTCCTCCAATTCGTCCACCGGCTCGGACGTTGGTCGAGCAACATCTTGGGGGATTTTCAGAGTTTCTAAGGAGAGGACGGGTCCGAGGGTAGAGGTCATATAGCACTTGCGGGCCTGCTCTTGATTGCCCCTTACTTCTCCTACTCCGGCCCGAGTGGGGAACTTCATTTTGAGATGGTAGGCAGAAGGGACGGCTTCAAGGGCAGCCAGGCCGGACCGACCCAAAATGACGTTGTAGGCTGCGGGGACATCTACAACCATGAAGTCCATCGACTCCGTTCGGGTAGTAGGAGTTTTGCCAGCGGTTACGTCGAGGGTAATTACCCCTTCAATAGTCACTGGCACTCCCATGAACCCATGGAGCATGTAGCCGGCGGGCTTAAGTATGTCTCGGGAGAGCTTTAGGCCTTCGAAAGCAGCGAGGAAGAGGATGTTTACGGAGCTGCCGTTATCCACTAGGATCTTTTCCACTTTGAAATTTGCCATGTGAAGGCTGATGACGAGTGCGTCACAATGTGGGGTGCGAACTCCTTCAAGATCTTCGTCGGAGAAGGTGACAGGCACTCCGAGGCCTTTGGGAGGAGGGGTGGTCTGGACTGAATTGACTTCTCTTATAAAAGCCTTCCGGGAGGAGTTTGAGGAGCCCCCCATTGGGCCCCTATGAATGAGGTGGAGGACTCGCTCTTCCTCGAAGTCAGGCGTCTATTCTCGTTCCGGACGCTTGTTAGCCCCCCGAGGCGGGGGAGGAAGTTCGGCTCGGTCCTTTCTTACAAACCTGGTCAGCTGCCCCCTCTGGATAAGGGCTTCGATCTCGTTCTTTAAGGCGCGACAATCGTTGGTGTCATGCCCGTGGTCCCGGTGATAACAGCACCATTTTTCTTTATCTCTCCTCTTGGCGAGGGTATTCATCCTCGGAGCAGGAGGTATTATCCCTTCCTTTTCGACTTCCATGAGAATGGTTGAGACATTAGTGGTGAGGGGAGTGAACTTCTCGAATCTGGGGGGAGGTCGGCGCTGGCCGGCATTATCCTTCTGGAGCTTCTTGGCTCCTTCCTCTTCTGTTCCCTTTCTCTTAGACCCGGAGGAAGACCCATCCCAGATGGGTCGCTGCTCGGCCTCTTCGGTCCGGATGTACTTTTCACTGCGAAGGAGGAGGTCGGAAAAGTTCTGTGGAGGCATCTTGGCGAGGGAGGAGCGGAGGTTGGAATTGAGGACATTAGATTGAAACGCTGCCGCAGCGACCAACTGGTCGAGGGATGCTATGGACCTGGCTTCGGCTGTGAACCTCTTCACATAGTCTCTCAATTTCTCTCCCTTCTTCTGGTGGAGGAGCAATAAGGAGATGCTGGTCTTCTCAACCCTACGGCTGCTTACGAAATGGTTGACGAAAAGGATCTCGAACTGCTCGAAGGAGAATATTGAGGAGGGGGCAAGGCGAGAGTACCATTCACGAGCTGGGCCCTTGAGAGTTGCAGGGAAGGTTTTGCAGAGGAGGGCATCGGAAGCTTGATGGAGGAGCATCAAGGTCTTAAAGCTTTCGATATGGTCAACTGGGTCGGTCTCCCCAGTGTAAGTCTCAAATTGGGAAGGTTTGAAGCCGAACGGCATAGGTGCATCCACAATGGTTCGGGAGAAAGGGGGTCGGCTAGGACGTAGGGTCCTCCCCCTAAGCTCTTCTTCTCGGTCTATCTGACCCAGGTGCCTCTCTACCTCATGAAGACGGCGGTACATGGTTTCGTCCCTCCGACGATAATCAGCCGAGCCTCTAGACTCATCTTCGTATGAGGGAGAGCGAGGGCTGCGGCGATGGTAACTTCGGGAGCGACGAGGACTTGGGGTACGCCGGTAGTTGCTAGGAGCAGGACGAGGAGATGGGGACCGTCGGCGAGGGCTCCGGACTGGAGGAGGAGATGGAATCTTAGGTGCGTTGGCATTGGGACGGAGATTGAGAGCTTGTAGGATGGTCGCTTGGAACTGTTGGAACTCGGCACGTGTGATGGGTGCCTCATTGTTCCTGGGCTGTTGCCGACCTGTAAGGGAGTGTGGCCTTCTTCGGTAGTGCTCGGGGGATTCTTTCCGACCCCTTCGGTTAGGAGACCTTCTATATTCGCGGTGGCGAGGGGACCGCTCGTCCGGACGGTGTTGGCGGGAGGTTCCCTCTCGGGCCCGCTTTTCATCCAGATGGCGGCGGAGATCATCATCTTTCTGGCGGTTGAGGGCGGTATTATGGCGACCAGAGGCTCGGGGATGATGGGAGGCCATAGAGTCCGTAGAGGCGTTGTGGATGGAGACGTGTTCTTGGTGAAGAGGCTGTTTTTAAGGGTTAGGACCCTTTGGAGGAGGCTGATTTGGAGGAGGAAGGTCCTGTTGGAGCGGGTCTTCTGCTGTAGGAGGAAGTTGCCCCTGCTGTTTGGTAGGCTGGATGGGGACTTCTTGCTGCTGATCGGGGTTGGGTCCTCGATTGGACCCTCTTGATCTGACTTTCCTATGAGGCATGGCTGGAGAAGATCTGTTCACCGGGAAGAGGAGAGGTTTCTATTCGTTAGTTTCCCACAGACGGCGCCAATCTGTTGCCGCTAAATTTGGTGTGGGGACAAACAGATAGTATTTGTGGATTCTTAGGAAAACTGAATAGTAAACCCGTATACCTGTTCCGTCGGGGTCTGATCGTCGTTCCCGCCGTACACCTGCAAAAAGTGCGAGACACCGGGGTTGTTCCCGGCGACGCACCCTCCGACGCTCAAGTCAGTAATCAGAGAGATTATGAAAGAGCGCAAAAACTGGAGAAAGATTGATTAGCTCTTAATGGAGATGGATGGGGGTATTTATAGGCGTCTTAGGGAATAGATTAGGCATGTAATTCCTGTGTATAGATAAGAAATGTAATCCCTAATCCCCAGTGAAGGGATAGATATGAATCAGGGCCGTTGATTAATATTAATCAGAAACCCTAATTCTATCCTGCTGGACCGGGTTTGTTGCGGGTTGAGACCCGCACCCAGTCGTGGTGGATCCATCCGCGGGTTATTGGATCTATGAGAAGGAGACCCAGTACCTGCTTCAGACCCGTTTGTAGGTGAAATTACTGTTTTACCCCTGGGCTTCAGGATTCGTGTCCAATTTGGACGGTCTCGATTAAACCCCTATTTTTAACCACATCAATAGTATATTTTTGCAGCATAAGCTAGTGCCTGGTTCGGTGTCTATTAGACTATGATAATTTCTTGATTTGTATCCTTCGTAAACAAATTATGTTAGTATGTATAACGTACTTTTTTTTCCTCTTAATGGATCCATTTACACAATATTCTATTTGTTACTATACTTTCATTGTTTACTGTTATTGTGATTTTTTCTTCTTGAATTGAGTAAGGTTGTACTGATGTAAGGAAGTCAGTTTCTATTAACATTTTATTAACATGGTGTTCTAGATATACATGTAAATGTAATAGCATTTTATTTCTACCATTTATCCTCAGTCGCAGTATTATTTTATGTGCAATTAGATGTCTGTTATTGTAATAGTCTAGGTAGTAATATGGATTTTCTAATAGTATTAATTATATTGTTTTTATAATTGTTTGTTTAATATGTGAATTAGTAGCTCCTGTATCTACCAGGGCCACTTGTTTATTCTATTTTCCACTGTCATAATATTCTATTTCTATTTTAAATTGGTGACTGTTTTGATTGTCTAATGTATTTATTATTGGTATTAATTCCAATGCTTGTTATTTGTTTCTTATTGATAGTGATCTCTTTCTGAACATTATTTGTGGTGCTTTTTCTTTTGTAATTTCTTTTGCTTTATTAAAGTCAAATTCTATATAACTTGGTATGGTCATTTCAGGATTTTCTCTAGTTGGTTTGTATCTTATAATTTCGCTGAATAGTGGTTCTATTTTAAAATTATCTGTATTCCTATTTTTTACTTCATGCTTACTAGTGAAAACATAAATATTTCTTATTTGTATACTCATAACTTTGCTTTTCTCTATCATTTCTATTCCTAATAATCTGTGGTACATGACTGAACTTTTGTCCTTATTTTCTTCAGCCATACTTATAGAGAAATTATTTTTTATTGTAAATTTTATCTTTTGATACATTAGATTTCCTTGTACTATTCCTATTAAGGCATCTTGTGTACTTGATATTATTCTATCATCCATTAAATATATTTCCAGAGGTGCATTTATTCATTCCTTAAAATAAGCTTTTATTATTATTTACACAGCTCCTAAATGTATATGTCTTAATGTTTTTCTGGTTTTCTCACTTATTTTTTCCATCTCTTGTCTTATTATTTTTTCAGTTATTAATGGGATTATGGTTTTTCCTTAGGCTTGTTCAATGTCTATAGGTTGTTCATTATTCCTGACTATTATGATGGTATTCTTTTTCCTTTCAAATATTGGTACTTTAAATATCTCTTTTGGATTTATATCTAATTTGGTTGCTTTTATTTTATCGTATTTTTGTATGTCAAAGCACATTCTTCCCCTTATTTCTTCATTATTTTCTTCTCTTTCTAATTATTCTCCTATTTCTGTTATTTATGTCATCATATTTATTTCACATTCTTCTGTTTCACCTTCACTACTTCCACTATCTTCTTCTAGTACTCTTTATCTTCACTAATTTCTAACTAGTCTTCCTTATATACTATGGGTTCATAGTTTATGTTATTCATTTCTTCAATTTCTTCTACGTATTTTACATTTTCTTTTTCATTCTCTTAGGGCAATTTGAGGATATATGTCCTGCTTCTCCACATATAAAACAATTGCATTTCTTTGGGTTCTTCGAATATTATCTATTTTTATTTATTTTTCTGAAGTATCTTCTGTAAGGTTTTTTTATATCTCTTAAAAGTTTTTCTATATTTTGGTTTATATTTTTGGAATTTATGTTTACTCTTCTTTGTATAATTATAGTTATTATTACATCCCCAATGATTCGATCTTGCATCTTCACAACAAATTCTTTGTTTATATGTTTTATAGTATTTCATTGTTGCTCTAGCTTCTTGGCACACTTTATCCCTATAATCTTTTACAAATTGTGTTCTATACCCTAAAGTATCTACTTCTGGTTTTACTTTCTCACCTATGTATGCACTATATATGTTTATACTCCATGGATTATGCAGTTTTAGAAAAAATGAGTCCAATATTGGACTCATTTCTTCTTTTGTATAATAACTATCTTGAAAATATTCTCGAATTCACAAGCATAGTTGTCAAAGTAATACATGTCGCATATTTCTAAACACTGTTTTAAATCTCGGACATATCGGCCGAAATCTCGTATCGGACCCTTCAGCGAAACGAAATCAAACTTTTAAGAAATATATTGTTTGAACCCCGAAAAGTGAAAAAATCGGCCGAAAAGTCCGATATATCGGCCGATATATATCGCCCGATACATGGATATATCGCCTCAGAAATAGTTAAGTGTGTTTGGGTGGCTTAAATTTATAACCCATTACCCGTTACCCTATAAATCAAGTTAATAACCCCTAAATACCCTAATACCCAATTCCTCATCAATTTTATCTCCACTTCAGTTCTCTTCCGCCGCCTCTCCACATTTCTCGCCACCAACCCAACCCAACTCCACCGCCAGCCTTCGTCGTCGATCTCTCTTCTCTTCGTCGTTGCCTTCATCCAACTCTCTCCACTGCCAGCCTTCGTCCAAATCTCTCCACTTCTCTTCGTCGTCGCCAACCCAACTCCACCGCAGCCCAACCCAACTTCATGAGTCGTCAATCTCTATTCTTCTTATTCTTCGTCGCCAGCCCAACTCCACCACCGCCTATCGCCCGTCGTCAACCTCCCGCTCTCTCTCATTTTTCCCGCCAAAGAAACCCTCCCTTTTTTCGCGCCAAACTGCCAAAGTACCTCCCGCTCTCTCTCTTCTTCTTCGTCGTCAAAAAGCCCACTGACCGCTCATGCTCTCTTCTTCTTCGTCGCCAACAACCCAGTGAGCCCCCACTCTCTCTCTTCTTCTTCTCTGTTTTCATTTTTTTCTCTTTAATTTACTAGAATTTTCAAGTTAACTGTTAATTGTTAACTGTTATTTGATTAACTGTTATTTGATTAACTTAGTTAAGTGTTCTCTATTAATTGATTTTGTTGTTCTTTGTTAATTAATTATTAGTTGTTCTCCACTTCTCTGTCTTAGTTAAGTGTTCTCTGTTAACTGATTTTGTTGTTCCCAGGAATAGGATTTTGTTGTTCTCTGTTGTTCTCTGTTAATTAAATATTTAATTATTAGTTGTTGATTGTTCTCTGTTAATCGATTTTGTCTACACTTAGTTAAGTACTTAAGTGTTAACTGTTAAGTGTTAACTCTTATTAGTTGTTTACTGTCTTAGACTCTTAGTGTCTTATTCATAGTTAATTGATTGTTAAGTGTGAACTTAATAACTGTAAGTCGTAACTCACTAACTCGTAAGTCACTATAACACTTTAATGATTTTTTCTTCTTATTGTAATTTTTAGACACAACTCTATCACCCACAAAATAGGATAAAATGTCGGAAGAAGTGTAACACCCCGCAAAATTGGAAATTACAATTTTGCCCTCGTGTGTTATGCACGTGTATTTTGTAACGTGTTTTCATCCCGTATTTTGATTATCGACTATTTATTTATTTTCAATATTGATTTTTTCCTATTTTGAATCAACAAAAATATAATATTTCAATCTTCATATTCTACGTGTTTTTTACATGTTTTGATGCACGTGTTTCCATCACTACGTACGATGTTTCTATGGATTTAAATTATTTATTTTATGTATTTAAATCTATTTTATAAAACGAAAATTTATTTTCCCCTTATTTTGATTAAAATGCATTTTTCGATTTTTTGCACGTATAGTGCACGTGCAAATTTTTATTCTCATTTTGCTGCTCTCATGTTACTATTTTTAGCATGCATTAGTTTTATTTAGCCTTTCTTTTGATCCATGGACCTATAAACTAAAATGTAGCCCATTAGGAGAGGAGCCCACTAGATAATTAAATAAATTAATTAGTAATGAGCCCATGTAGCAAGCCCACTAGATAATTAAATAAATTAATTAGTAATGAGCCCATATAGCAAGCCCACTATTAAAATCACATTTTTAGTTAAACATGTACTAATACATGACAAGTTACACATATTAGTACACATTTAGAGTTATAGAAATGTGTTCATATTTGTTTATGCATGTGTGCATGCATACACAAATGTATTTGGACCATTTTTTGGGCATGGGAAGGAGAAGAGTTGGTAGGTTGAGTTAGTGGAGAGTGGGGAGATGAGAGGTTGGGAGTTTTAGGAGTTAAAAATATGAAGAGGTGAGAATTAAAAAGAGAATTAAAATGAGAAGTTATTAGGTGAGAGATTTTGCAATATAGTTCCTAGCATTGTCCTATAAATAGCAACTCATTTCTCATTCTTTTTCACACCAAAAATAAAATAGATCAGAGAAAGAGAAGAAAGAAAAGAGAAGCAAGAGAGAAAGAAAAGAGGGAAAGGAAAAAGAAAGAGAGTAAGAAAAGAAGTGTTCTCTTGCTTGGAGATTTTGCTAGGAGGAGAAAAGGACTAGGAGGTGCTTGTGAAGCTAGGAGTGATGTTCTATCTTTCCTTTCATTGTTCAAACTTCATTGAGGTGGGTGTTCTCTACTTTCTAATTATAGAGAATGTGCATGCTATTAAGAAAATAAATGAATAGTATAGATAAAATTGATATGATAAATGTAGAACAAATCCATGCTATTGTGTGTGTCATGAATTGTGGAAATTTTGATACGATTAAGAAACTATTTGTCATCGTGTTAGTTGGAAATAAGAAAATGAAATAATAAGCTATCACCATGAACAGTATGCATGTTAATTTACAAATGTTAAAGATATATAATTGCTTGAAAATTATGAGATTTTTTTCCTTGTAGTTAAAAATATTATATTTGTAATTCACACCATCTGTAATGTTGTAATAAGAATCATGGGTTTATGACCAGCTCAAAAAAAGATGAGTTGTATATTGGAAATTATATGACTGAATTATATTGCCAAACTTTAGAATTAATAAGATGGGTTTATAAAGATTACTGTATATGACTGAATTATAATATTAGTTATGTTCGTCATGCCAATCTTTGAGGATAAATATTGCCAATGCTCTGATATAACCACTCTGTTGCACGTGTTGGGTTACTTTGGTAAATATTTTCGAAATTGGACCTTTTTGGTAAATATTTTTGAAAGTGGATCAGTTTGAAAATTATTTTCTTTTTACTTATGGACTAACTTGGGTAAATATTTTCGGAAGTGGACCTGTTTTGTAAATATTTTCGAAAGTGGATCGGTTTGGAAATTATTTTCTTCTTACCCTTTTCATTATCCTTCAATTTTTTCCACGTGCACGTGTGCACGTGTATGATACTAGTTTTCATTTCTTTTGTAGGATTTAGTTCCTAAAGAAAAGTCTAAGTTTTGCAAAAGATGAGAAAAAGGAATTTCTTTAAATAAGTGAAAAATAGTATTTTTAAAATAATTGAAAATTTTATTAGTTACTATCTTTTTATCTAATATCATGGAAAGGGTTATTTCTAAAATTGTGAAAGAATTGATCTTTTGGAATGAACACATTTTATGGAAAAAGACACACTTTGTGGATAGTTGAACAAAAGAACATTTGTGCCTTTTTAAACAGAGATTACACATAGACTTACTGGTTAGCGTAATAAACTTGGGTTTGGTTGAGAATAGTCACGGGTTCAAAACTCCCTGGTGACTTATATTTTATTTTGGGATTTTAAAATGATTTGGTAAATAGTTTCGAAAGTGGATCAGTTTGGTAAAAACTTCCGTGGGAACTAGATCTGTAATTTTGATAGTGAGTAGGTCAATTTGGTAAATAGTTTCGAGAGTGGGTCAGTTGGGTAAAAACTTTCAAAAGTGTTTCATTTTGGGTAAATTTTAGTATTCATAAAACATAAATGAAGAATTTATTCTTAAAGATTGTTTTTGTGTAATTGATAATTTTTAACGAGGATTTGAGATAGGAAGAAAAATAAATGACTACAAAATTATTAGTAAAGAGCATGACTTTTAATTTACAAAATTATGATTTAGGGTGAATTGAAATCTCTTTATTTCTAGAAATGCAATATGGTTGAGTTATGTGACTTTTGAGATCATGAAAGATTTTGTTGTGAATAAGTAAATCATGTTTAGTGTCAAAGATGAGACATTGAATCGTGTTGAAATGAGACATCGTATGAATTTGAAATTATGAATGAATTATTATTTATTATGAATAACTAGATCATGAATAGTGGTAAGACTATGAAATGATTACTTTGTGGATAAGTGTTAAGACAAGATTGTGATCAATTGTGAATGAATTGAAAGATGGAATTATTTAGGTTTAAGACATGATTATTAAAGGGTATGTGTACCCATGTTTTCTTGTACATGAAAGTTTATGACATAGAGTTAGTAAGACCTCGATACCGGCATTATTGAAAGAAATATTTGAGATATGATTTGGAGATATGGCCATGGGGCTATCTCGCAGTTGTTGATTAAGTCCGGTAGGAGGTAAAACTAATTCTTTGAATAGAAATTATTCATGTCTTGAACTTAAGAAAATTTAGGCACATAAGTGAAGATGTAGTAAACTTAGGAAAACGTAAGTGGAGTGCTCTATATAGTTGTTGGTGGACTCCAAGACTATAGACCCAGTTGGTGGACTGAGGTTGCCCTGTGGGAGACGGATTATTATATTTTAGTCCGGGACTATGAGGACGGGTCAGCGGTGGACTCCGGGATCTTGAGTAGTCGGACGGATGGATTTTTGTGTTTATCGTCTCCAATGTATATATATATATACTGGGCTAGAGGGTCACATACGGGACGGTTCGTACGATATGGAATCTGTTATAACAGCTGGCGGTGGACTCCAAGGCTGGAATTCACATTCGTGGAATAGTCTGAACTTTGTTTTGCTACCGGGTAGTTTTCATGGCGAGGGGTCGAGCCCTGTATTGTGAAGAACGTAGGCACTTGCCCTCGGATCTATGTAGTATGGGATGCATAGAATCCGAACAAGTGTGCATTAGTGTCATCCTAGTATAGAAATGTGTGCATTAGGCATTAAGACATGACATATACTTATGTTTAGAATAATCACTTTTGACACTTTACTTGTTCATTCAATTTTTTTGTGATTTGTTAAAGTATGAGATCGTTATACTATTCCCGGCATAGAGAGGATAGCCGTGTATAACATTTCGTCAGTTGTAAGTAACTGACGTGCCCACAGATTGACATGCAGGTAATGGACTATTCATGAAGCTATAAAGTGAATATGCTGGTGCTGTTTTATTTTAAAGATGTTGTAAATGTTTTATTGTAAATTTCATTCTTCCGCTGTGTAAAACCAAGTTGTAATTGAACTCTGATGTATTGTTGATGAAAAGTTTTAAATTCCTTGTAAAATTGTACGAAGTGAAGTAAAGATCCTGTGAAATCCCGAATCTATCCTTATTTGAAATTCGGGGTGTTACAAGAAGCAACAAGCATTCTAGTAAGTAAGTCAACCAAACTCGATCGATTTTGGGAACATGCGACGAGAGTTAGTGGGGGAAAAGCCAAGTGCAAGTATTGTAGTCACCCACCTCTTAGTGGAGGAGTAAGCCGTCTCAAAGAGCATTTAGCTTGTATTAGTGGGAATACTACCAAATGTCCTAATATTCCGGAACATGTAAAGGCCGACGCCTTAGCTACTTTGAATGCAATTAAAGAAGCCAAGATATCAAAGCTATCAAAACAAAAAAATATTCTAGATAATGTGGTAATAGGAGATGGAGGAGAAGGAGATACATACAATAATGTAGAAGGGGTAGGTGTGGAAAGTCGTCCTAGCCGAATGAGCTCATCCAATAGTTCAAAAGTTAAAGGGCCAATGGACATGCATGTGGTTGCAGGAAACAAAGGCAAAGGTGCACTAGTTCATCAAACTACTTTCAATGAGCATTGGAAGAAGGCAGCGAGAGAGGATGCAAGTGAGTATGTTGCAAGATATTTTTTGACAATGCCATCCCATTTAATGTTGCCAAGTCAACTTCCTTTCAACAAATGATAGAAGCGGTTGGAAAGTACAGACCGAATATGAAAGCACCTACACCTCACGAACTTAGTATGAATTATTTGCCAAAGGAGATGAATAGAGTGAAGGAACATCTTTCATTTTACTTGGATAAATGCAAGTCGGGCGGTTGTAGTCTCATGACCGATGGATGGACGAATAGAAAAGGGCAAAGAATATTGAATATTGTTCTTAATTCTTACAATGGTACTATTTTTTTTAATAAAAAACACGCCTAGCAATGTGCATGATGGAAGGTTTATATATGAATTCGTGAATGAAGCAATTGATAAAGTGGGCGAAGATAGTATGGTACAAGTAGTGACCGATAATACCTCCAATAATGTGGCGGCATCAAATCTTCTAAAAGTGACACGACCAACTATCTTTTGGACATGGTGTGCGGCACACACGGTGAATCTCATGTTGAAAGATATAGGAAAGATCAAGCCTATCCATAATGCCATCACAATGGGGAGGAATATCATCGTTTTTATGTATGCCCACACTCTCATTCTCGAGACTATGAGGAAGGATGCTACAAATAGTTTAGACCTTGTGAGACCGAGGATGACTAGATTTGCAACTGCATTCCTTTCATTAGAAAGCCTGCAAGAGCATAGGAGAGGTTTGAAATTCTTTGTAAATGGAAATTTTTGGGAGGAACATACGCATTGCAAGTCTACACAAGCTGTAACCCCTATTTTTTATTTTTGTGTATTTTTGGGTGTATTTTTTGTTTTGGTGTATTTTCTCTCTTGTATTTTTTTCTGAACTGTATATTGGAGTTGTTTTCAATATATATTCGTTTTATTTCATGTTGAGCTCTTTGTGTTTGATTGGTTGTCTCTTTTGTTTCGTTTGTCATTATTTTGTTCTTTCTTTTATTTGGTTCTTGTCTTCTTTATTTTGTGTTCTTGGGTGCTTGTGGTGATGATTGGTTGTGATCCTATTTCCCAATCCTATTATTTGATCCCTAATGAGATTTACCAAATCCAAATTAAATCCCCAATCCTATTTGATATCCTATACAATTTGTATCCTAATTAAACCCATTAATTCAAATCCTATTACTACTCCTAGTTACCCACAACCCATTAACCCAACTTGTATTATTAACCCTAATCCCTCCATATAAATACACCCTCCCTCACACAAACCCTAACCCTAATACCCTAATCCTTCAATCCCGGCCTCCCCCTATCTCTCTCCCTCTCCCGCTGCTTGCACCGAACACCCCAAACCCGACCCCAGGCCAGCCCCCTTTCCGGCTTGTGTGCACCAACCCGACGCTAACACACCCCCCTCCCGGCCTGCCTCCAAACCCGAGCCACCCCATCTCCTTCAACCCAAGCCTCCACTCTCCTCTTCCCCCTCTTGTCCATCCCGACCACCTCGCACCACCACATATAATCTCTAGTCTCTCTCGTAGTGTTCTCTTGTGGCCGCAAGCCACTACTGTCATCTCACTTTTGGTGTTTCTGTACGTGTGGAAATTTTTGCTCTAGTTTGCTTAGATTCGTTGGTTCGTGGATTTTCGTTCATGGGTTTTGCTCCTTACTATTGGTCTTTGTTGTTCTTCATCTTCGGTTAAGGCAAGTAACTTGTACTCCAATTCATTTGTTTGATACAAGTCAAAAATGCCACCTATAGTATAGTTGGGTCTAGAGACGACTCTTGTTTGTGTTAAGTTTGATGGATTTTGTCTCTATTGTAAAAACTTGACCATAGTTGTCTCACGACACAATATGGACATGAAATAACTTAGGTTTTACCCATTCTTGATTTTGATCATGTATGTGAGACTTTTGTGAGAATTCATGATTTGGTTGAGACCCATGTGATATATTTGGTGTGGACATGCTAGATACCCTAATTCATGATGTTTAGACACTAGGTAGACTCAATTTCATGTTTGGTTGTGTTTTGAACAAGTTTTGTATGATATATGTTGAGCTGTGGTTAAAGAGAAAAATATGTATTTTGTCGCTGATCTGTTTTGTTTACTGTTTTGGACTGTCTTGAAGTCAGTATCTTAATTTCGGTATAAAACATGAGTTTTAGATAATTCCGTATTTTTTTCAAACCCCTCTGACCTTGCTTGATTTCGTTTCCGTATGAGTGAGTTATGACTGTTTTACTACAGATGTGTCGATATTTTCCAGATTTTGTTTTTCGATGTTCTTGATGACTAAATGATTTTATTAACTGTACTATACATATTATTTTGATCCAAAACTTTGGTCAATATTTCTTTATCTAGTTAGGGATTACCCAGAATTTTGGTGAATTTTATTGATAAGTTTATACGTCGTTTCATGCTCGTTTATGAAAACTATACTTGCTGTATTTTGCTCGTTGTTCTGTAAAGAACCTTATTTTCACTATGACTCATTTTACTGTATGAAAAATATTTGTAAAATATGAAAGTTAGTATATTCTATTTATTTTTATATCCCATTGGCGGAATTGGATTTCGTTTCACTGGTTGCGAGATATCATAGTTTTCGTACAGCAGTGTTGGGAATTCCAGATTTGCCAAACTACCGTTGTTAATGTTTTCTTGTTTCTGATGACTGATCTAATTTCACTGGAAAATTATGAAACTTTATATTTAGATATTGGACATAAAGGGGAATACCCCAGATTTTTCGTGGATTTATTTACTGAGTTTTCATGTTGTTTTCCTGCTCTTGAATTCGTTTTCCTGATTTCGGACTGAACCTATTTTCCGTATTCAAATCAGTTTTGAGATATGTTTTTGTGAATTAATATATGACTTATTTATACTCGCTGGATTCGGTTGGGAGTCTATTTTCTAGATGTTTCAACGGATTCAGATTTGCATATTTGTAACACTGGGAATCACTATTTCACTACAGTATGGTCTTGCTGCCCTGAACTTGAGATTTGTTTATTTTAGTTCTTTTATGAGATATCTTGCACACGTACATGTTTATCTTGCAACTTGAACTTATTACATGATCATGACATGATATACTTGATATGGTTTGCACATCTACATGCTTGTTGGACACTAATAATAATAAATAACCAAGCCGGAGTTAAGGAAAAGATCTAGTAGTGAATAGTGTAGAAACGTGTACTCGGAAGAACCTAGTGGTTATTGGAGCTTGTTTACATGTGGAGCTTGACACGATACACATGACACGTACACACATGACACTGGAGCTTGTTTGGATTTTGGAGCTTGTTTACATAATACATGATTACATCATACTTGGAGCTTGTCCCTGAGTACACTGCCCTATATGGTTCCCTACAAAATCTAAAGCGAAACTGTTTATTGTAGCAACCATGTAGTAAAAATCAGGATGTATGAAGTGCTACCTAGATAGTAATCACTACAAGACTTAAACATGACACTTGAACATGATACATGCTTACTTGACACTTGACTACATGATACATGAGACTTGATACTTGATACATGCTACATGATTACATGATTCTTGACACTAGTTACTTGGTACATGACACTTGTTTACTTTACACTCAACACATACTATTATATTTGCTCATCTTGCCATGCTTTGTTTTATATCATGTTATCATGATTATACCATGCTAGGTTTGTTATTTAGATTTACTTATCCCATGTACTTGTATCCTACATTATAAGTGGCCCGTAACTTGTAATTGACGGGTACTTGTTTTTCTTCTTCCTTCTCCTGCAAATTTACTAATTGCAGATCAGGAAGGTCGGCTGCCAGACGGTATTGGCGAGATGATGTATTAGGCTGGATTTTCTGCTTTATGATTTTATTATTATTATTGTTGCTTGAACTTGAATAAGATGTACTTGATTACTTGGATAATTATCTTGTATTTGGGCGATGTGACCCAGAATATTTGATTTGTTCAGAATTTGATTATTTGAGATTATTATACTTGGTTTCAAGTAATTTCTGTTGGTATCTCGTTTCAATTTTGCATGCCTGGTTGTATCTTTTGCTTCCGACTCTGATTATCTTGTGAAATATTGTAAAGATTCCTGTACAGCTTATGGATGATGAAAATCATTCGCTGAGCTTTTGTCGCGTATCCGTATTCCGTATTCTCTTTTGAGAAGCGGGGCGTGACACAAGCGAAGATGGTAATAAATTTTATTTTAGAATTTATTTGGTAATGGTATTTTTGTTTAACTAAGAAAGTAAGAATATTAGTTTTTTACTTTTTTTTTGTTTCACATTATGTAGGTCAAAGATATCGTGAATAGTCATATGTTTTGGAAGAATGTCACATTTGCTTTGGGAGTTTTTGTGCCGTTAGTGAAAGTTCTTCGGCGGGAGGATAGTGACCTACCATCAATGGAGTGGTTATATGGTGATTTGGAGAGGTGCAAGGAAGAAATTGCTTTGGGAATTAAGCAAAATGAGAAGAAATATCTTCCTATTCATAAGATCATTGACACGCGATGGAATAATAAATTAAAGTCTCATTTACATTTGGTTGGTCACTTCATGAATCCTTTTTTTTATTACCAAATTAGAGGGGAAATGAAGAACAAAGTAGCATTTTTAGATGCTTTCGCCCAATGTACATACAAGATGTATGAAAATAATCCCGAAATGCAAGACAAGATTACCTCTCAGTTGCCTCTATATCAAAATAGATGTGAGTCTTTTGGAAGGCCAATGGCTCCTAGGCAAATGCAAAATCCTTCTCTTGATCTAGGTATGATGAATCATTTAAATTATGATTTATGAGAATTGTAAATTCTTTGACTATTCTTAATGTTATTGTTATAATATAATTATATTTCTTCTTAGTTAATTGGTGGCAATTCCATGGGTGCTCGGCACCGGATCTACAAAAAATGGTAATGAGAATTGTTGGATTAACTACTAGCTCATCCGGATGCAAAAGGAATTGGAGTACATTTGAGATGGTAGCATATAGCAGTCTAGCAAGGAGATTTAATTAATTATTTCTTTAGTATTTTTTATATTAAATAATAATTGAATTTCTCTTCTTTTCTTTGCATAGGTTCATTCGAAAAAGAGGAATAGGCTAAGTCATGATCAAATGGAAAAATTAGTCTATGTCAAGTTCAATTCCGAAATTGAAGCAAAGTTTGCTAATAGGAATGGAGATCCTCTTTTGGCTCCAAGCATGGATGAGGGGAGGGTAGTTGAATGGGTACACCCTCCAAGAACATCCGTAGAAAGTGAAACCGACGATGAGGTTGATGATGAGGTTTTTCCCGGGGAGCAATTGAGATGGAGGGATGTTGAAAAGGCTATGGGAGTGGATCCAAGACCAAGGTCAAGTTCAAGGCAAAGAGCAACGAAGAAAGCAAAGAGGTCTCCTGGCATTGGCGCATCATCATCAAAAGGAAAAAGGATCATTGAGCAAGAAGACAGAGAGTTAGAACCTTCATTGGACTCGAATGATGATACTTCAACATCTAGTCGGAAAGTGAAGGAGATGAGGGTCATGACTCATGAGAATGAAGATTGATTAATGCTACTTACTACTGCTTATTATTGCTATTGTTTATGTTTTTTACTGTTTCATTGTGTTAAAATGATTAGTGTTGTATTTTTGTGTTTACGTTGTCGTTGTGTCTTCTACTTACTACTTACTGTTATTAACTATGTTGAGTAATTTTAATAGTTTTAATAGTTTTTTTGAGATTTTTGGCTTACTGTTGCTACCTAAAGATCAAATAGTTTTAATACTTCTACTGCTACTAATTCCCCTTGTTTTAGCTTACTGCTTAGTGCTTACTGCTATTCCACATGCTCATTGTATTTTCTGCTCATTGTACTAACTAATTACTGCTTAGAAATTCCTTTTTTTAGATATATGGCACCAGAATATGCATCAAGTGGAAAATTAATAGGCAGACCTGAGTCTTGGAGGCTTGCTTGTCAAACTATTGTTGGAAATAAAGAAAATTCTGGCAAGGTATGTTTTTTCTTTTTCTTTTTTAGTATTTTGCTACCATGGATTTAAAATGAGGATCCAAGTTATAAATTGCTAATTACTCAAGGCATGTCATGTGTGCAAATTCGAAAATATAGCATGGACTTAAATAAATTTGGAACCATAGTCCAGTAATAAATTTGACTCCATGCTTCTTTTCCTTTTTTGCCTTCAGGTTATCGTTCGGCGGTTGCCACAATGGAAGAAGTCTCCTTCCAAATTTTATGAAGTGAAAGAAAATACGAATGGATCAGTTATGTTGTATGTGGCACCAGAATATACATATTATGCTGTATGTAAAAGAGTCCCCCATGGTAGTTTGTTTGATGAAGTATATATGATGTCTGAGTTTGATGAATTTAATATACATATATATATATGAAGTACATATGATGTCTAAGTTTGATGTAAAATAATTTCTCTTTGATGTTTTTTTTCTTGTTATAATGATGGCACGTGTTCTTAACTTTTATAGAGGGAGCTTCAAAGGGAACTAGAGCAAGTTGAGGTTGGTGTCCGTTCATCACGGAGAGAATTACGTTCTAATTCCAACAGGGATATACTCCTGCTTAGGTGTAATGGAAATGGTTTTGGTAATTACTTAATACTGAATTAGTTTTATTTGCATTTGATATATAACTTACTTTTTAATATAGCATCCTGTAGTGCATGGGCTTTGGAATGAATACTTTGTACTGAAAATTTTCGTTCCATCCCCTCTTTCTAATTTCTCTACTGAACAGAGATTTTGTGGTCAGGGAATCCACTAAATATGGTTGTGTCACTATATGTCTCATACTCTCATTTGCTTTATATGATGGAAAATATGTGATTTGAAAATTAGAGGTTTCCGCTTCTTAAACCTCAACTTGTTAGACACTAACAGAAGCTCTTGGGTTTTGTTTCCCTCTGCTGCTTGTGGATTTTATGGCTTGCATTGAATAATTTGTGTTCTTGCAACAATATTTGTTCTTTCGAATTTGTAAAGAATGTTTTTTAACTATACTCTTTTCTAGGCAGGAGTGGCATGACCTTGTTCGATGGAGGTTTTGTGGCACTTACTTGCAGGTGATCCAGTGGTGAGATGTATGTTTTTCTGAGTAATGTTTAGCTTTATTTTTGTTCTCTTTTCTTTGTTTGATTTGAGTCTCTTGTTTTGAGTAGGTCAGCAGGCAGCAGCAGGTTGAGTAGGTCAGCAGGCAGCAGCAGGTTGAGTAGGTCATCAAGCAGGAGCAGCATGTAACCTCTGCATTAACGACAAAGTTATCTTCTAGAATCGGTGTATGTGCATTACAAGGGTACTCTTTGAACTAGTATTTTTTTCTTTTTCTTTCTGTTTTCTAGATTTATTCACTTTGCATAACTACATTACAAGGAGCACAAATTAAAGCAATATCCAATAATCTTAGCCAAATGACATCATGAATTTACAAAAACTTTGCAACAACAATAATTTACAAAATACAAATGACTACTACTGAGCCAAATAATGCATATTGTTCATACAACATTACAACACCATGAATTTACAAATTTCTTTGTCTTATTTTCAGTTCGTTTAACTTTTTGTATATACTAAAGTCATCTCATTTTGGACCTGCAACAAGAATGCAACAAGTGTTAAGAGTTATAAAATATTAGAAAGTAGTAAATAGACACAATAATGGTAAATGACATGTATTTAATATATTGTTTAGTAACAAAAAAAATATATTTATTGAGTGTCCGAAATGAACATCCAAGATGATCCAATTTCCACGAGATCTCCTCCGATATCTCCTATCCGAGACGAAACACCCCTTGCCGAGATGATTCCGTAATCTGAGATTTAAAACCTTGTTTCTAAATTGCTTAGTCTCCATCTTGCTTGGTTCTTTTTGTATATAGTGTATTTTTCTCCTTTATCGTAGACACGAAATTCTGTTCTTATTGCTATTTCGTAATTTGTAATTATTTCTTTTAGTCCTAAGATTCGTTATGCTGAGCTTTCTTTTGTTCCTTTATCATCAATTGATCTTGATTTTTTTATAGCATTTCTTTCTTCTTCCTTTAGTCCTGTCACGCCCCGCTTTCCAAAAAGAGAATACGAAATACAAATACATGACTAAGTCCAGCGAATGATTTTTATCATCTATAAGCTGTCAGGATCTTTACAATATTTCAAAGGAATAACAGGAAACAAATAAGGAGAAATCAATCACACAAGCATGAATCAATTAATATCACCAACAGGATTTACTTGAAACAAAATTTAATAAATCTCAAATAAACCAGATTTGAACAAGTTAAAAATTCTGGGTTACACTGCCCAATACAAAATTCATGTAGCAATTACATTTATTCAAGAATAAGCAATAGGAAATAACAATAGCAAGAACTCCAGCAACTAGAATCTCAGATCACCTACTCTTTTGGGCAGCTGATCATCATAATTGTAACTCCCTGTTCCAGTTGTACGTATTTTATTACGTGAATTTTTGTACTTCAATTTTTAGATCAGTTTTATTTTTCTCTTTAGACTCTTTATCTAAAACTAGAATATTTTTCTGATCAATTCTATAATTTTATGATTTTTTTTACTGGAGTTTAAATACAAAATTTAAACCCTGATTAATCCTAATCCTAATTCTAATCCTAACCCACTCCTGCTAATCACTCACTCACAGCCAAATCCTGCCTAATTCTATGCCTAACTCCACGACTTCTCCTCCTTGTTCTCATTTTTCCACACCTATACTCTCATTTTTCTACTCCTCCACCACCTTACTACTCCTAATTCCCTCTTCTGTCACTGTCTCCTCTTTCATTTTTCTACAACCAACCTCTCTTTCTCTCCTTATAAATTATTATATATAATACACATGCATGCATACATGCATGTTGTGTCTCTCCCTTTCTTTTATATATATACACACACCCATGTGCATACAGCCATCCTACACCTCTCATTTCTTTCTTTCTTTCTACATATACACCCACACACATAAACCCCTCATTTCTACATCTCATTCTTTACTTCTCCTTCTCTTCCTCTGCCTTCTTCACACCCGAGAGCTCAAGCAACACCTGAGCTCCACTTTACCCTCCACCTTCGAGCCGACGACTCCATTTCTACGATCCCGTGAACCCCAAAAAACAACCCGATGCCGCGCCATCTCCTCGTTGTTGTTGTCGCTCATCACCGTCGCTTACCGTTGGTACCGTTGCTCGCTAGCTACCATCTTGCAGCCATTCTTACCGCCGTTATGCTGTCGTCCGTTGCCGACGTTGCTTCTTCTTTCCGTGGTTAACACCACCACCGAAATCTTCATGTTATAAGGCAAGTACTTTGTACACTCTTTTTGTTCTTGTACAAGTATTTTCCTTGGACTCGTGGCAAGTAGTCTAGTTATCATCATGTTTTATTGTCAAATTCCGTTTTAGTCACTTGTTTCATGCTATATCAACTCAAGAGTGAACCGTTAACACACTTCGAATCGTGTTATCGAATATCGAATATTCAACCTTACTATCTCTAAATTTCTTGACCTTGCACTAAGAATTCGACCATGTTTCAATACTGGATGGAAGATTATCTACGTGGAAATCGTAGCCCATCGAGTCCTAAATCTAGAACATCTTACGGTTTCTCAATCGGATGTATAGATTGTGAGATATCGCGATTTTAGTACTGTCATATCGTGAATTTCTGAACTTGCACGGGATCACTAACCGGTCTCTTGTACTGAGAATTTGACCATGTTCTCGACACTGGATCGAAAAACTTTCTACATAAAAATCGTAGCCCTTTGAGTCTAGGTATCCAAAATATTCTACAGTTTCTTAATCTGATGTATAGATTGTGAGATATCGCAATTTTAGTATTGTGACTCTGAATTTCCAGAATGCGCGCGAAACATCGAAACCAGCGAAGAATGAATTTGTACGCATAGCTACTGTCTCTAGAATGTATCGTGTGAATATGCGTTGGAACCGGAAGAGAGTCTACTTTCTAGAATCTCTGATGGAATTGGATTTGCTTTTCTGTAAAAGTAAATTTGAATGCAGATATGTCAAGTTGTCTAAAAATTCATCTCTACGTTTTTGCATATAAACCCATCACTTTTCATATTTAATGAACGAGTTTATTATTGTTCTTGTAATAATAACTTGCCTAGATATAATAGGTTGATAGAATGCATTTTATACCACTTGATAAATTATAATAACTACTCTCGATACATGTACTCGTTTTACGTCTCATGTCCATGATTACTGCCCTTGATATTTTCCTTGACTAAACTATTTGATTACACCGTTCCACTAGTCGTACCAACTGTTTATTCATATTTAATTATAAAAGAATAACAAGCCAGAGTTATAAGGGTACGGCATAATAGTGGACAATATAGGGGAGTATACTCGGAAGGGGCCCGTGTTTCCCGAAATAGTGATTCTTGATTCTTGATTCTTGATTACATAATTCTTGATTACATAATTCTCGATTACAAGATTTATGATTGCATGTCTTGATACTATCACTGGAAGACCCGACTACATAATCCTATAAATTCATTACTTAAGTCTAAACGTCACATGATTGATATGCACCGAACTTGTGGTATGGGAAACAGGATTCCGTGCATTAGATAAGTTAATAAAACGGATAAACTTGAGATTTTCACTAAGCATGATTCTTGATTAAATGACTCTTCATTACATGACTCTTGATTCTTGATTACATGATTCTTGATTACATGACTCTTGATTACATGACTCTCGATCCTTGATTACATGATTATCGATTAACTGAGCCTAGGTTATCAATTGCTTATATCTTGAAGTCTAGAATACACTAGTTACAGTTATTACTTACATGATCATATTATCTCAGTTCCTTACTTACTTCCATATTGTATTTGTACTTCTACTTCTTGTTTCTTCCATATTATATCTTGTTATATTACCCATTTTACTGCTTGTTGCTACTTGATGCCCGAAACTTGCTCTAACGGGAACTTTTCTATTTTTCTTTGAGTTAATAATTATATAGGTACTGATGGACCCGACGAGCAGACTCTCTAGACGATCGTTGCTGCTTCCTTACTACTTCATGTTGTTTTTCTTTCAGTCGCTATTTTATCTAGTTGTTATAGCGAACTGCTTATCATATTATTTTAATTCTGGCACCTTGTACTCCCGGGCATCTTGACCCGATATTGATGTATTATCCAAATGATGGTTATTCTATTTTCGGCTCATGTGTTTATTATATTTGCCTGCGTGAATGTGTTATAAAGATCTTGTTGAGCTTATAATTGTACATCTTATGGATGATGGATATCATTCGCTAGATCTCAGTTGCGTGCCTGTATTTCCGTATAGTGGAAAGCGGGGCGTGACAATAATCTGCATTTTAACAAATTGAAGGAAGAGTAAAAAAGAAAACAAAACGCCCATCAATGCAAGTTATGGGCCGCTTGTAGTGCATGCACAAGTACAGGAAAAGAATAAACAAATATAGAGTAACAGTGGAAACAACATAGCATGGAATAGACATAATAGAATGATTAGCATAAATCAAAAAACAGGATCAAGTAGTGTGATGAGATAACAGGTGCATGTGACATGTGACATGTGACATGTGATAGGTAACAGGTATCATGCAAGTAAGTAAACATGTAACAGGTGTCAGGTAACATGTACAGGTAATCATGTAACAGGTAAGTATGTAACAGGAAACATGTTATGTCAAATCTTGTACTTATTTCTATCTAAGTAGCACTTCATGCATCCCAGGTTTTTACTACATGGTTGCTACTAACATGCAAATTTCGTTTAGATCAAGTGTTGGGTTTCTATAGGGCCGTGTACTCAGGCATCATGTAACAGGTAACAGGCACGAATCACGTAGTCATAAAATTGCGGCAACAGGAATAGGCATGAATCATGTAATCATGAAATATGGCAATTAGTAATAACAGGTTTGAATCATGTAATCATGAAATATGGCAACAAGTAATGGGAAACACGGACCCCCTTCTGAGTACACATACCTATACTGTCCATTACTAAGGTCTTTCCCTTAACCCCGGCTTGGTTATTTGTTATTATTATTAACAAGCATATACGTACACAAAACAGAGCAAGAATAACATGGCATGAACATGTAACAGGTTCAGGTTGGAAGATAAACATGTACATGTGAAAGACTGTAACACCCCAACTATATTTTTATTATTAAAATGCATTTTTCAATTTTTTGCACGTATGGTGCACGTGCAAATTTTTATTCTCATTTTGCTACTCTCATTTTACTATTTTTAGCATGCATTGGTTTTATTTAGCCTTTCTTTTGATCCATGGGCCTATAAACTAAAATGTAGCCCATTAAGAAAGGAGTCCACTAGATAATTAAAATTAATTAATTAGTAATGGGCCCATGTAGCAAGCCCATTATTAAAATCACATTTTTAGTTAAACATGTACTAATACATGACAAGTTGCAATATTAGTACACATTTTTGAGTTATAGAAATATGTTCACATTTGTTTGTGCATGTGTGCATGCACACACAAATGTACTTGGACCAAATATTGGGCAAGGGGGGGACCGATTTTCATGAAGGAAAGAGAAGAGTGGAGCTTTATGTCATGGAGAGTGGGGAGATGAAGAGATGGGGGTTTTAGGAGTTAGGAAAGTGGAGAGTTGTAAGAATTGATATGGAGAGTTATTAGGTGCAAAATTATGCACAATAGACCCTAACCATACCCTATAAATAGAGCCTCATTTCCTACATTTTTCTTGCACCAAAAACATTATAGAAAGAAAGAAAGAAAGAAAGAAAAGAAAGAGAGAGAGGGTCCTTTTGCTTGGAGGAATTGCTAGAGGAAGCCATTGCTAAGGAAAGGGAACTTGCTAGGAGGAGAAGCCATTGCTAGGAGTTGTCTTGGAACTAAAAGAAGTGTCACATCTCTCCCTTCAATTGTTCAAGCTTCAATAAGGTGGGTGATCCTATACTTTCTAATTTAGAATAATGTATGCTAAGTAATAAATAATGAGTAGTATGGAATTTCTTATATGATCTATGCTATGGTATGAGATGAGAATGATAAGTAGTTCATGTATGATTAATAAAATTAAATCATGTTAGTGGTTAAAGAGAAAAAGAATTGATTGAGTATTTGTCATACCTTAGCATGCTATTATGATTAATGAGTAGTATAAATTTGAGGTGATAATTAGAAGACAAAATTCATGTTCTTTTTTTTTTGTATGTCAACTTGTAGAAATGTTGTTATTAATTAAGAAACAAAGGATTGTCATGTAGTTTGGAAATTTTAAAATAAAAAGAAATTGTCATTTGGATGTTAACTAGTAATTGTTAAAATAATTGAAGAGATTTCCCCTATGTTTAAAGAAGAATTTTTGTAGAATAAAAGTTGAAGACGAAAAACTATTAAGTGAAAGAGTAAGCATTTGAGAGAAGTCAAGAGATTAACGCTTTATACAGTTCTAGAGAAGAAGCCAAAGAGTGTTCTTAATGATTATAACTCAAAAAGAGTTAAAGAGCAGTTTCAACAGGTACATTGTATACGGGGTTTTGAAGTCGCACAAAACCATAATTTTTGTTTGTTGATGCAATCTAAACAGTCAGCTAAGAAAACCATCTCTCAGACATTGTAACAATTAAGTTAACTACTCTAGATATGTGAAAGACCAATTTCGACATTTGGTTTTGGTTGTATTTGGTTCCTCTCATTCTCCTCCATTAAAAGTGCTAATTAATTCTATGGCCTACCAATGGGATGATAAAGCACAAAGAATAAAAGATTTGTCTATTTTTGATAAATAAACAACAAGGTACGCTGTGAACTTTCAGATTATATTGTAACTAGTATTAGACACGTGCATACGTGCACGTGGTAAAAAAAAACTGTAGGGATAATGAGTAAGGTAAAAAAAAAAAAATAATTTCCAAACTGATCTACTTTTGAAATATATTTACGAAGCTGGTATACTTTCGAAAATATTTACCAAAGTTAGGCCATAACCCAAAAGAAAACAATTTCCGATCTGATCCACTGCCAAAAATATTTACCAAACTGGCCCATTACCGAAAATATTTACCAAGTGGGTCATTTTGTCAACACGTGCGCTGCACGTGCTGTCTTCAAAATGGCAGTCGCTGACACTAAGGCCCTTTCCCATTATAATAGTAGAGATAAAATGAATATAAGTAAAGTAAGTAGAGAATATAGATATTTGTAAATATTTACTTAGAAAGAAGCAGTTGCTTCAAATAGCATAAGGATCTTTTATTTTCATTAAAGAGAAAGAGAATTTATAGAAAATAGTTTTAAAGATTTTCATGTATATTGGAGATAATAAAAGTGACTTTGAGATAGAATGAGATTTGTCTTCCAAAACTAAATTGTTGAAGAACATGATTTGCATCATTAGAAGAAAAGTAAAATGTAGATTTGTAAATTAATTGTATTTGATGGGATTATTCATTTGTATTGCATACTTGATTATTTAAATTTCAAATGAGATTGCAAGTGATAAAATCATGTTTGTGAAAGGGATAAATTTCTGTTGAATGAAATGGAGTCATGAAAAAGAATTATTATTATGAATAGTGTTCAAATGAGACATAGAACAAATTATGGACATGAATATAATAGGTTAAGACATGATTATTAAGGGGTATGTGTATCCATGTTTCTTGGACATGAAAGATTTATGATTTAGAATTAGTAAGACCTCTGTTACCGGTAATTTTGAAAGAAAGATTTTGAGACTTGATTTCGAGATAATGCCGTTGGGCGATCTCGTATTTTTGTGAACAAATCCGGTATGAGGTAAAACTGATTCTAGGGTGATAACATATTCATGTCTTGAACTAGAAAATAATTAGGCACTTAGGTGAAGATGTAATAGACTTGTGCAAACGTAAATGGGTGCTTCTATATAGTCGGCGGTGGATCTCCGTGGCTATAGACCCAGTTGGTGGACTGTGGTTGCCCCATAGGAGATGGATTGTATTTTATCCGGGACTTAGGGTAGTCGACGGATGTTTACCATACTCCAAAGAATATGTATATACCGGGGCTAGAGGGGCATTTACGGGATTATTCTCACGATATAATAGCCAGGGAGGCTGGGATCTGTTATTATAGCCAGGGAGGCTAGCCAGGGAGGCTGAGATCCGTATTTGTGGAATAACTCTAAAACTTGTTTTATTACTGGGTAATCTCATGGCGAGGGATCGAACCCTTCAATGTGGAGTACGTAGGCACTTGCCCTCAGACCTATGTAGTATGGGATGCATAGAATCTGAACAAGTGTGCATTAGTATCATCCTAGTGTAGAGTTGCGTGCATTAGGCATTAAGACATGACATACACTTATGCTTAGAATAATCACTTTTGACACTTTACTTGTTCATTCAATCTTTTGTGTGATTTGTTAAAGTATGAGATCGTTATACTATTTTCGGCATAGAGAGGATAGCCGTGTATAACATTTCGTCAGTTGTAAGTAACTGACGAGCCCACAGATTAACATGCAGGTAAAGGACCATACATGAAGCTATGAAGTGGATATGCTGATGCTGCTTTTATTTTAAAGATGTTGTAAATGATTTATTGTAAATTTCATTATTCTGCTGTGTAAAGTTAAGATGTAATTGAACTTTGATGTACTATTGAAAAAGTTTTAAATTTTCCTTGTAAAATTGTACGAAGTGAAGTAAAGATCCTGTAAATCTCGAATTTATCCTTATATGTAAATTCGGGGCGTTACAGATGGTATCAGAGCATGCTTCACCAGTAGTACAAGTTTATAAGGAACGATAAAAAGTGACGATAAATTTGGGGACAAACCAAAAGAGTCCTTCTGTCAACCGGGTGTAAACAACCCTAAGCGACACGGTATTTAAGTGTCTTCGGACCACCGCTAGCTGGGAACCGACTCTTACGGCTAACCCAAGTGAATCCGAACTTGATAAACTAAAGAATTGTTTAGAAAAAGTAATAAGATCATTAACTATAGTTTAGAACCCATGAAACTTTAGTGAGTAGTTACAATTCTATTCCTGCGGACACTAGAGTGTGAGTTCAACCTATAGAATGAGACTCATATTGCTTTGTAAAATAACTTTTTCCCCCTTGTTATAAGATGGCCAACCAGAACGAACTTCCTTGGTTTGTCCACCCTGAGGACTTAGAAGAAGAACCAATGGAGGAAGAGGACCCAGAGGAAGAAGAAGACCCGGAGGAGGAAGAAGAAGAGGAACCCTTCGAGATAGAGGATGAAGAGTTTCCCGAGTCCAGGGAAATTACTCCGCCACCACCTGACTCTCCCGAAGACTCCCCAGACGAGGAATTTATACCGGATCACCCAGATGACCTCGTTGCATCCCTTCGTCGAGAACTGGATGCACAAAAGAGGAAGGTTAACTACTTGGAATCACGCCTGGCACAGGATAAAGTACGCGTCTGGAAACTAAACCACCTGATATACGAGCTCAAGAAGACCCAACGACGCGACAAGGATAAAGAAAAGCGACCATACGAGATTGAAAACATAAGAAAGGAAGTCCAAGATCTGCGGGAAGAGCTCAGAGAAGCCAAGAAAAACCGTAGAATCTAGGATATCTTTTATTTAAGCAATTGTAATGGAAATGTTAAAATAAAAGTTTTATCTCTGAATAAAGAATACAATCTTGCTGTTATGTTATTTGTGATGATTAATGAAGAATTTTATGACTCAGAAATGGCACGAAGAATTGGAAATGGTGAAGGCTTCAGCGGGGAAAATGGATTGGATTTGGAAACGGAAATGGCTCGGGTGTACCAGACCCTCAATGCCCTCGCCGCTAATATCCCTCAAAACAGAGGACCGGGACCAGCTATCCAGATACCTGAGGCCATCAAACTGGTGGAAGCATTCAAAAGAATGAAGCCACCGGTATTTGGAGGACAGACGAACCCCGATGCTGCAGATGACTGGGTTCGACAGATCGAAACAATTTTCGAAGTGCTTGAAACCCCTGAAGCTAGCAAAGTGAAATTGGCTACCATTCAGCTCGAAAAGGATGCGAGTGTGTGGTGGCAATCCTTGAAAAGAAACTTGGGAAATGTGCAACTGACATGGGAAGAATTCCTGGAAGAGTTCAGGAGCCATTACTTTCCACTAGATGTACAAGAAAAGAAAGCCATGGAGTTCTTGAGCTTACAACAAGGTAATATGACGGTGAGGGAATATGAAACCAAGTTTAATCAACTTTCCCGATATGCACCAGAGATGGTTCAGGAGGAGTCTAAGAAGGCCCGCAAGTTCGAGCAAGGTCTGAGGCCCAGTCTAAGATCAAGGATGATACCTCTAGGCATTCGGAGGTTTGAAAAGCTAGTCAGAAGGGCCGCTGCAACAGAGACAGACATGAACCAATTCCAGGCAGTGCAAGCCAGGAAGAGCAGTTGGAGCTTGGGTAAAAGGCCCGCGGGACCCAGCAACTACAGGAACCAGCCTCCCGCACAACGATTCAAGCCAACTGGGGCCAATGCCATAGTAGTGACAGGGAGGGTGCCCACATGCTTCAGATGTGGGGAGTCAGGCCACATAGCTACTGGATGCACCAAGCCATTCAAGACATGCTTCATATGTGGTAAGGAGGGCCACTTCAAGACAGATTGCCCTCAGCTTCAGCGGGGGGGACCAAGTCAAAGGCAATTCAGGCCAGAACAAAGGCAGTTCAAGCCGGAGCAGAAACAGTTCAAACAAGGGCGGGTGTTTGCCTTGACAGAAGCCGATGCGGATGAGGTGGATCATGTGATCACGGGTACGGAAGACGAAGCTTAATTGACTTATATTTTCCGTTTATGTAATAAAATGTTATGTAATGAGAATACTCATATGTAACAGGGAATATTTTAATAAATGGAATAAAAGCTTCGGTGTTATTTGATACGGGATCTTCACACACTTTTGTGTCACCCTCTTTTGCTAAAAGATTGGAAATTGAGCCAAAAATATTTCCTGGCAAGGTTTTATCTGTGGCTACTCCGTCAGGAGAGAACCTGACAACCGATCGATACTATGAGGGGTGTGATCTCGAGATTGGGGGCAGACTCTTTGGCATCGATCTCATTGAACTGGCAGTTCTCGGAGTTGACATCATCATTGGCATTGACTGGATGTCAGTCTACAGTGCGACTATCGAGTGCAAAGACAAAGAGGTCATAATCAAGGCACCAGGGGGACCAGTTGTTACTTTCCGAGGCAAGGGGAAGGGTAAGCAGATAGTAGCAGCATTGTCCGAGCAGAAAGTTCCAGAAGAAGTGAAGCAGATCCCAGTTGTCCGAGATTTCCCAGTAGTATTTCTAGATGATATACCAGGGCTTCCCCCTCGTAGAGATGTAGAGTTCAGCATCACGGTTCAACCGGGAAGTGCTCCTATTTCCAAGGCCCCATACAGAATGGCACCAGTCGAACAGGACGAGATCAAGAAGCAGATCGAAGAGTTACTGAGCAAAGGATACATCAGGCCAATTGCATCACCATGGGGAGCCCCAGTTCTTTTAGTAAAGAAAAAGGATGGATCTATGAGGATGTGTATCGACTACAGAGAGTTGAACAAGGTGACCATACAGAACAAGTACCCCATTCCCCGAATCGATGATTTGTTCGACCGCCTGCAGGGAGCAGCAGTCTTTTCCAAGATAGATCTAAGGTCTGGGTATCATCAGGTCCGGGTAAAGGAAGATGATGTGCATAAAACGGCTTTCCAAACCAGGCATGGTCACTACGAGTTTCTAGTTATGCCTTTCGGAGTCACAAACGCACCAGCTATTTTCATGGACATGATGAACAGAGTTCTACGACCTTTCATCGATTCCTTTGTCGTTGTATTTATTGACGACATTTTGGTCTACTCCAAGTCCGAGGAAGAACACGCCAAGCACTTGACAGAGGTCCTAAAGAAGCTACAGGAGCACCAGTTATATGCAAAATTGTCTAAGTGTGACTTCTGGAAAACCGAAGTCGCCTTCTTAGGTCACATCCTTTCTAAGGAGGGAGTGGCTACTGACCCGCAGAAGGTTGAAGCAGTTAAAGACTGGCCAAGACCAACCACGGTGAAGGAGATTAGAAGCTTTTTGGGTTTAACCGGATACTATAGAAGGTTTATTCAAGGTTATTCTCAGATAGCAGTGCCACTCACCGGGCTAACAAAGAAGAATGTGAATTTCAAATAGTCAGAGCAATGCGAAGCAAGCTTCCAGGCGTTGAAGGAGAAATTGACTACAGCCCCTATCTTAGCATTGCCCAGAGCAGGAGTTGAGTATGACATCTACAGCGATGCTTCACATCGCGGACTGGGTTGCGTACTAATGCAAGAAGGAAGAGTGATTGCTTATGGGTCTAGGCAACTTAGACCACATGAGAAGAATTACCCAACCCATGATTTGGAACTAGCAGCGATCATCTATGCTTTGAAGCAATGGAGACATTATGTGTACGGGGAAAAAGTCAATATGTACACCGATCATAAGAGCTTGAAGTATATTTATCAACAAAGGGACTTGAATTTAAGGCAGAGGAGATGGTTAGAGGTGTTGGAAGACATCCGACCTGAAATCAAATATCATCCAGGCAAGGCTAATGTGGTAGCAGATGCACTTAGCAGAAAGGTCAGTTTGTCTCGGTTGATCACAACCCAGGAAAGGTTAGCGGATGAGCTAGATCGAACAGGAATTGAAGTGGTTCTGCAGAGTGTGGAGGCTTCCTTAGCTCAATTGAGGATTCAACCCACTTTGAGAGACAGAATCATGGACAGCCAGAAGACGGATCCAGAGATCCAAGGGATGGTAGAACAGGTTGGCTTAGGCAGACTGACAGAATTTCAAGTGAAGGATGCAGTACTTTGGTTTGGGGAGCGGCTGTGTGTGCCAGATGTAGCAGAGCTAAAGGAAAGTATTCTTCAGGAAGCACATGCTACCTTGTTATCTGTACATCCTGGGAGTACCAAAATGTACAAGGATATAAAGCTACACTTCTGGTGGCCAGGTATGAAGCGAGATGTGGCAGAGTTTGTGGCCAAGTGCGCGGTTTGCCAGCAGGTCAAGGCAGAAAATCAGAAACCTGGCGGTTTGTTGCAGCCTTTACCCATCCCGGAATGGAAGTGGGACTGTATCAGCATGGATTTCATCACAGGTTTACCCAAGAGTTCCAAAGGCAATGATACCATTTGGGTAATAGTGGACAGACTCACCAAGTCAGCTCACTTCTTAGCAATGAAACTTACTTGGTCAATGGAAAAGCTGGCAGAATTGTACGTAGAGGAAATTGTGAAATTGCATGGAGTCCCGATGTCTATAGTATCTGACAGAGATGCGCGTTTCACTTCACATTTTTGGAAGAGTCTGCAAGCGGCTATGGGGACAAGGACTGATTTCAGTACAGCCTTCCATCCTCAGACAGATGGGCAAACCGAACGGGTCAACAGAGTGCTAGAAGATATGCTCAGGTGTTGTGTATTGGATTTTGGTGGTAGCTGGGAGAAACACTTAGCTCTGGTAGAATTCGCATACAACAACAGTTTCCAGACGAGCATTGGGATGGCGCCCTACGAAGCTTTATATGGGAGGAAATGCAGGACTCCGGTCTGTTGGTATGAAGTAGGGGAGAGGCAGCTGTTTGGACCAGAGATTGTGCAGCAAACTTCAGAAAAGATTGAGCTGATCAGAAAGAGGCTGGTCGACGCGCAAAGCAGGCAAAAGAGTTACGCCGACAATAGAAGGAGAGACTTGGAATTTGACGAAGGTGACCATGTCTTTGTGAAAGTATCTCCGACTAAAGGAGTGATTCGGTTCGGGCGAGGAGGAAAATTAGCCCCAAGATACATTGGACCTTACAAAATACTGAAGAGAATTGGGAAGACAGCTTATCGGTTAGAACTGCCGGAAGAGTTGGCCCAAGTTCACAATGTTTTTCACGTGTCCATGCTAAGGGGTTATGTTTCTGACCCAAGTCATCATCTGCCAGAAGTGCCTGAGGGCTTGCAACTGGATTTGAGCTATGCTGAGCGTCCCGTTGAGATCGTGGATCGCCGAGAAAAAGTCTTGAGAAACAAGACGATACCCATGGTAAAGGTCATTTGGAGAAACCAATTTGTTGAAGAAGCAACCTGGGAATCAGAGGAAAAGATGCGGAAGGACCATCCCGAACTCTTCGACTAAGTTTTCTTTTGTAGACTCTTTTTTTTTTTTTTCTCTTAGTAGTTTCTCGCTCCTAAGTGTAGTTCCGGGGACGGAACTATTCTAAGGAGGGAGTGTTGTAACACCCCAACTATATTTTTATTATTAAAATGCATTTTTCAATTTTTTGCACGTATGGTGCACGTGCAAATTTTTATTCTCATTTTGCTACTCTCATTTTACTATTTTTAGCATGCATTGGTTTTATTTAGCCTTTCTTTTGATCCATGGGCCTATAAACTAAAATGTAGCCCATTAAGAAAGGAGTCCACTAGATAATTAAAATTAATTAATTAGTAATGGGCCCATGTAGCAAGCCCATTATTAAAATCACATTTTTAGTTAAACATGTACTAATACATGACAAGTTGCAATATTAGTACACATTTTTGAGTTATAGAAATATGTTCACATTTGTTTGTGCATGTGTGCATGCACACACAAATGTACTTGGACCAAATATTGGGCAAGGGGGGGACCGGTTTTCATGAAGGAAAGAGAAGAGTGGAGCTTTATGTCATGGAGAGTGGGGAGATGAAGAGATGGGGGTTTTAGGAGTTAGGAAAGTGGAGAGTTGTAAGAATTGATATGGAGAGTTATTAGGTGCAAAATTATGCACAATAGACCCTAACCATACCCTATAAATAGAGCCTCATTTCCTACATTTTTCTTGCACCAAAAACATTATAGAAAGAAAGAAAGAAAGAAAGAAAAGAAAGAGAGAGAGGGTCCTTTTGCTTGGAGGAATTGCTAGAGGAAGCCATTGCTAAGGAAAGGGAACTTGCCAGGAGGAGAAGCCATTGCTAGGAGTTGTCTTGGAACTAAAAGAAGTGTCACATCTCTCCCTTCAATTGTTCAAGCTTCAATAAGGTGGGTGATCCTATACTTTCTAATTTAGAATAATGTATGCTAAGTAATAAATAATGAGTAGTATGGAATTTCTTATATGATCTATGCTATGGTATGAGATGAGAATGATAAGTAGTTCATGTATGATTAATAAAATTAAATCATGTTAGTGGTTAAAGAGAAAAAGAATTGATTGAGTATTTGTCATACCTTAGCATGCTATTATGATTAATGAGTAGTATAAATTTGAGGTGATAATTAGAAGACAAAATTCATGTTCTTTTTTTTTTGTATGTCAACTTGTAGAAATGTTGTTATTAATTAAGAAACAAAGGATTGTCATGTAGTTTGGAAATTTTAAAATAAAAAGAAATTGTCATTTGGATGTTAACTAGTAATTGTTAAAATAATTGAAGAGATTTCCCCTATGTTTAAAGAAGAATTTTTGTAGAATAAAAGTTGAAGACGAAAAACTATTAAGTGAAAGAGTAAGCATTTGAGAGAAGTCAAGAGATTAACGCTTTATACAGTTCTAGAGAAGAAGCCAAAGAGTGTTCTTAATGATTATAACTCAAAAAGAGTTAAAGAGCAGTTTCAACAGGTACATTGTATACGGGGTTTTGAAGTCGCACAAAACCATAATTTTTGTTTGTTGATGCAATCTAAACAGTCAGCTAAGAAAACCATCTCTCAGACATTGTAACAATTAAGTTAACTACTCTAGATATGTGAAAGACCAATTTCGACATTTGGTTTTGGTTGTATTTGGTTCCTCTCATTCTCCTCCATTAAAAGTGCTAATTAATTCTATGGCCTACCAATGGGATGATAAAGCACAAAGAATAAAAGATTTGTCTATTTTTGATAAATAAACAACAAGGTACGCTGTGAACTTTCAGATTATATTGTAACTAGTATTAGACACGTGCATACGTGCACGTGGTAAAAAAAACTGTAGGGATAATGAGTAAGGTAAAAAAAAAAAAATAATTTCCAAACTGATCTACTTTTGAAATATATTTACCAAGCTGGTATACTTTCGAAAATATTTACCAAAGTTAGGCCATAACCCAAAAGAAAACAATTTCCGATCTGATCCACTGCCAAAAATATTTACCAAACTGGCCCATTACCGAAAATATTTACCAAGTGGGTCATTTTGTCAACACGTGCGCTGCACGTGCTGTCTTCAAAATGGCAGTCGCTGACACTAAGGCCCTTTCCCATTATAATAGTAGAGATAAAATGAATATAAGTAAAGTAAGTAGAGAATATAGATATTTGTAAATATTTACTTAGAAAGAAGCAGTTGCTTCAAATAGCATAAGGATCTTTTATTTTCATTAAAGAGAAAGAGAATTTATAGAAAATAGTTTTAAAGATTTTCATGTATATTGGAGATAATAAAAGTGACTTTGAGATAGAATGAGATTTGTCTTCCAAAACTAAATTGTTGAAGAACATGATTTGCATCATTAGAAGAAAAGTAAAATGTAGATTTGTAAATTAATTGTATTTGATGGGATTATTCATTTGTATTGCATACTTGATTATTTAAATTTCAAATGAGATTGCAAGTGATAAAATCATGTTTGTGAAAGGGATAAATTTCTGTTGAATGAAATGGAGTCATGAAAAAGAATTATTATTATGAATAGTGTTCAAATGAGACATAGAACAAATTATGGACATGAATATAATAGGTTAAGACATGATTATTAAGGGGTATGTGTATCCATGTTTCTTGGACATGAAAGATTTATGATTTAGAATTAGTAAGACCTCTGTTACCGGTAATTTTGAAAGAAAGATTTTGAGACTTGATTTCGAGATAATGCCGTTGGGCGATCTCGTATTTTTGTGAACAAATCCGGTATGAGGTAAAACTGATTCTAGGGTGATAACATATTCATGTCTTGAACTAGAAAATAATTAGGCACTTAGGTGAAGATGTAATAGACTTGTGCAAACGTAAATGGGTGCTTCTATATAGTCGGCGGTGGATCTCCGTGGCTATAGACCCAGTTGGTGGACTGTGGTTGCCCCATAGGAGATGGATTGTATTTTATCCGGGACTTAGGGTAGTCGACGGATGTTTACCATACTCCAAAGAATATGTATATACCGGGGCTAGAGGGGCATTTACGGGATTATTCTCACGATATAATAGCCAGGGAGGCTGGGATCTGTTATTATAGCCAGGGAGGCTAGCCAGGGAGGCTGAGATCCGTATCTGTGGAATAACTCTAAAACTTGTTTTATTACTGGGTAATCTCATGGCGATGGATCGAACCCTTCAATGTGGAGTACGTAGGCACTTGCCCTCAGACCTATGTAGTATGGGATGCATAGAATCTGAACAAGTGTGCATTAGTATCATCCTAGTGTAGAGTTGCGTGCATTAGGCATTAAGACATGACATACACTTATGCTTAGAATAATCACTTTTGACACTTTACTTGTTCATTCAATCTTTTGTGTGATTTGTTAAAGTATGAGATCGTTATACTATTTTCGGCATAGAGAGGATAGCCGTGTATAACATTTCGTCAGTTGTAAGTAACTGACGAGCCCACAGATTAACATGCAGGTAAAGGACCATACATGAAGCTATGAAGTGGATATGCTGATGCTGCTTTTATTTTAAAGATGTTGTAAATGATTTATTGTAAATTTCATTATTCTGCTGTGTAAAGTTAAGATGTAATTGAACTTTGATGTACTATTGAAAAAGTTTTAAATTTTCCTTGTAAAATTGTACGAAGTGAAGTAAAGATCCTGTAAATCTCGAATTTATCCTTATATGTAAATTCGGGGCGTTACAAAGACAACTCATAAAAGATTAGGACAACGAAAATTCTAGTTCTGGACAGCAAGACAGTACTGCACCAAATCTGGGATTCCCGTTGCCACAAACATGTAAACCTAGATTCGTCAGAAAATCTGGAAAATAGACTCTCGACCGAATCTAGAAAATATATATAAGTTATATGGTATTTCACAAAAAACAGGACTCAAAACAGAATTGTATCCAGAAAACTTGTTCAGCCAGAAATCAGAAGTTCGTATTCATAAACAGGAAAATGGCATAAAAACTCACTGATTAAATCCAAGACAAATCTGGGGTATTCCCTAGTATGTTTAGTATCAGAAAATAGTTTCATAATTTTCCAACATGGATAGTTTAGTCAAATAAAATCAGAAAGCAGCAAGACGAAGCAAATTTTGTAATCTGAAATCATAAATACAGCAGTACTAAAACAGCAATACATTACAAAATATAAATCTAAATCTAGATCCGTTGAAAGGGTGAGAAAATAGATATAGAAGGCTACAATTCATATTCACAAATTTTTTATAAATAGCAAATAGAATCAGCTTGAAATTAAGGTTCTTTACTGAACAATATGAAAATTCTGCAAGTATAGTAGTTGTTTGCAAGCATAGAATGATTTTCAAAAGTCATCAATTAAATCCACAAAAATTAGGAGTTAATCCCAATCAGGTCTAGTTGTACTCAGCAAAATATTGGATCAAAATATTATTTTTAACATCAGTATAAAAATAAATTACCATACAGAATTCATATAAAACTGAATCTGGAATTCTCTACACATCTGTAGTAAAATAGCCATAACTTGCAAATCATAACTCGAAACTGAGATCTGTCAAAAATCTGTAAAGTAGACAGAATTCTCTATAATTCATATTCACAAACAATTTTCATATACTGATCTTAATAGGGTCTAAAATACTGAACAAAAATGGGGTAATAACGAGGACAGAATTATTATTCATGCATAAAATAAATTAGATCATATGAAACACATCCAAATCATAACCAAACGTGAAATAGGGTATACTAGATGTCCAAACAACATGGTAAGGGATATTTAGCAAGTCTACAACAAATTATATTATGACTAACACAATCAAGCATACGACATCATATGAACAACATGCATGTATACATCAAGAAGTGATCATCTATAAGTTATTTCATGTCCTGTGTGTAACGTGACAACTGCGGACGGGTCAACACATAGAGACAAGATATGACAGGGGTTTTGCACAATAATTGTCTCTAGAACATAACTACACTACAGGCGGTATTTAGTACTTGCATTTGCAACAAAAAAAATACAAGTTACTTGCCTTATAGTCGACGACGGAAACGACGAAGCAAGAGCAAGAATAACGGGAACTGATTCCCAGGCATGAACTCAATGAACAAGCGAACAACGACCACAACTCACGAACAACAAACTACGAGCACACGATCACAACTCGAGATCGCATACGTACACAAAGACCGAGCAATGGCAGCCCGGGGTGTGCACGGTTGAGAGAAACGGCAGGCTGCGGCACGATGGCGTCGCTACCGTGCTTGCTCTTACTGCTTGCTATCAGACGACTGGAGGGGACAGCACACAGGGGGGGCGCATCGTCGCTGCATCGAACAGGGAGGCAAGGGACAAAGCATCGAGTGCTGCTGACACTGATGCAATCGCGAGCAGGGAGGGGAGGTGCAGGGGCGTCTGGGTGGTGCACGTCGACGGAGGAAACAGCGCCGAGAAGAGGAGGGAAGGAAGGAGCGGCACTGCTGTCGTCAAAGGAAACACAGGGCGGCGCTCGGGAGGAGACAGCGCAGGGACGCAGGGGGTGCGTCGGGTTGTCGCTGCTGGTTGTTGTGGGGTTGCTTCGTGACGGGGAGAGGGGACCAGGGAGCACAGGGCAGGGCATCGGTGTAACCCCCGTTCCCGTAAATACGTATTTCCCGAATGTTTTCTGTATTTTGATTATTATTTGTTAAATTCTTTTTTTTCTATTTAAAATATTTTCTAAACAAAAGGGTTTGGTATTTCAAATAATAGTGTATTTTTAACTTCACTTTCCATTTTATAATTGACCGATTATATATTTTTCCCATTTGGATTATTTTAATATAAAATTGATAAGTCAATCCTTATCTTATTGTATAATGTTACTAGATATTCCCGTGGGCACGTGCCCACGGCACGTCTTCGGAACGATACAATACATGAAAAGCCCTGTAAACAGTAAAACAACAATTATGTAGTTCAAGTTTGAATACTATGACAATAATTAGTTGTAAATAAAAGTCCATGTTTCTATTAGTATATGTTGGAAAATAATTATAAATGAGGGTGTAAAATCTAACTTCTTAGAACTTTAAGGGTGGAAAATGATGAAATTTAACTGTTGAGGAGATATTAGTTATTTTCAATATAACACATGCAATAAAAAAAAGCATAAAAAATTTGAAAATTTTACAAACCTGAAATCTTAAAATCTAAATTTCTAAGTAAATAAAGAAAGAATGAGAGAGAGAGAGAGAAATATGAAAAAGTGAAGAGAGAAGAGAAAGATAGTAATAAAGTAATGAGTTTTTTTAGTTTTGGGGGGAAAATTTTAATTTTGGGGTTAGAAATTTGGGCGGAAAAATATGTTTTGTGAGAATCAATCTAGACCATTGGTTTTAGGGGAGATTGAATGAGAGCCACTTGATAGCTTTCTTTGTAATTTATTATATAGATATGTTGAAAAATAATTATAAATGAGGATGTAAAATCCAACTTCTTAGAACTTTAAGGGTGGAAAATGATGAAATTTAACTGTTGAAGAGATATTTGTTATTTTCAATATAACACATGCAATAAAAAAAGCATAAAAATTCTGAAAATTTTACAAACCTGAAATCTTAAAATCTAAATTTCTAAGTAAATAAAGAAAGAATGGGAGAGAGAGATAAAGAGAGAAATATGAAAAATTGAAGAGAGAAGAGAAAGATAGTAATAAAGTAATGAGTTTTTTAGTTTTGGGGGGGAAAATTTAATTTTGGGGTTTAAAATTTTGGGCGGGAAAATATATTTTGTGAGAATCAATCTAGACCATTGGTTTTAGGGGAGATTGAATGAGAGCCACTTGATAGCTTTCTTTGTAATTTATTATATAGATATGTTGAAAAATAATTATAAATGAGGGTGTAAAATCCAACTTTTTAGAACTTTAAGGGTGGAAAATGATGAAATTTAACTGTTGAAGAGATATTTGTTATTTTTAGTATAACACATGCAATAAAAAATGCACAAAAATTCTGAAAATTTTACAAACCTGAAATCTTAAAATCTAAATTTTTAAGTAAATAAAGAAAGAATGGGAGAGAGAGAGAAAGAGAGAAATATGAAAAAGTGAAGAGAGAATAGAAAGATAGTAATAAAGTAATGAGTTTTTTAGTTTTGGGGGGGAATTTTAATTTTGGTATTTGAAATTTTGGGCGGAAAAATATGTTTTGTGAGAATCAATCTAGACCATTGGTTTTAGGGGAGATTGAATGAGAGCCACTTGATAGCTTTCTTAGTAATTTATTATATAGATTATTATTATTATTATTATTATTATTATTATTATTATTATTATTATTATTTCCATAAATATGTTGAACCAAATTCTATCATGTATTATTATTCTTATAATATTATTATTAGTAATTTTTTTTTTTGTAAAGACCATTAATTTCGATTGATCTTGTATTATATAATTATTTAATTTTGGAGCCCAATTTTGTATTCTTTCTAAAATTATTATTTTATTTGTGAAGCCCAAGTTAATCCAAACCCAATTACCCTCCTATTTGTGTGTTGACTAGATCAACAAAACTCCTCACATTCTCTCACTCTTCACATCCCGTAACCCCAATTCCCCATACCTCTCCACTATCCCTATAATCTCTTCCCACTATTATATATTATATTTATTATATTTATTATATTATTAATATTTTAATAAACCTACCCAAACCCTAGCCGCTATAACCCTCAGCCGCCCCATTACTGTTCAACCCTACCCTACCCCCTAACTGTTCACCTTCTCCCTCTCCCCCCTTCATTGTCTCCATCATCCCCGTCGAGCCTCACCTATATCCTGTCCTCCGTCCCCGTCTCCCCGTCTCCATCCACCGCATCATCAGCCTCCCGTCGCTGCCAGCATTTGAACCCATATGCATCCCGTCCTCCTTCTCCTCCCGCCTTCACTCCTTCACCCCGAGCACCGCCCTCGTCCCCGTCGTTATCGAACTCCCGATCCCTCCATTGCTACTCCTTCACAACCCAACGCCTCCTCCACCCTACCTCCTCGCCCTCTTCCTCTTTCCATTGAGCCCCGCGTGCGCGCTTCACGCCGCAGCCGTCGCCCTCCTCATCTCATCCAGTCCACCATCGCCAACCTCTTCGCAACCCAATTCCAGTCGACAGCACCTCCCCTGCAAATCGTCATCACCCTCCTCTGCCTCGCCACCTTTCCAACCACCGTCGACTCCTCGACCAGTCGTCGTCATCCCCGAAGCCCTTGACTTCGCCAATGCCCTCGACCCTCCTCTGTTTCTTCCCACCGAAACACAGCTTCCTGCCTATGCTGCTCGAGCCCTGTGTGCCGCCTCCCGGCCTCCCGCCATCGCTCATGCCGCCAGTGCTCCACCGTCAACTGCACTCGCTGTCGCTGCTCTCCGCTGATCACCCAATCTCCTCTGTTTTAGATCGCTAACAGAGCTCCTTGATCAACATCAGATCGTCATCAAGCTTGATGATCCTTGTTTGCTATTTTGTGGAGCGATTGTCGTTTGCTATTTGATCTTGATCCGTGATCTTTCAATCTCGGCTGTTGGTTACTTGATCTTGCACTTGATTGTCGATCGCATCGAGATCCGTACCCGATCATGATCGTTTGCTTGTCACCGTGTCGTCGGGATTTCAATCCGGTTATTCTTCGCATATTCGGATTAATCTAATCGTCATCTAAAGGCAAGTCATCTCATCTCGAATTGTATTGTATTGTGTTCGAGACTGTTTATTGAATCTCGCAAGTAGATTCATATTTATTATCGTATATTATTTATTGTTATCTATCGTTGGGATACTACGGATTTACACGAGTGAATCCAAGTAGTAGTCTTGACTTCGTACCGTCTTTTTGCCTCCGACTTATTGAGATCTTACATGCATTCATATAGTTAATTATTAAATATAGAAATAGGGATTTCTATTGCATTTCATGTCATGACATTACACAACTATTGTGGATTATATACTAGTGTTGATTGCTTATATGATTGATGTTAGTGTGTTAGTTGATTGTGATTAGTAAAATTATGGACATTATACATCTTAATACCATGTTCACATAGACGTAATTGCTGTGATTTATAATTGTTAACCCCCTAACTCATCGTTCATAACATTTTAAACTTTTTGTCCATGAAGAACATGTTGAAACCCTGAAATTTACTGCCAACCTAAACATTACAATGTTGTTTCGACCTAGATAATGTCACCAAAATCAATAACTTCCTAAATATGAAATGTAGCCCCATGTTTCTGGTTTCCAAAACATCCAGAATTTTTGAATTTCGACTTATATTGCATGAGTTATGACCTTTTTACTGCTGCTGCGCTGTATTTTCATATTTATGCACACACCATGTTAAAATGATGAATTAGGTGAACTAATGATCAAATATTACCATGATAATTTCCAGATTAATAGCTAACATGCTTAGGGTAATGAAAATTATTTTTGCTGATTTTTAAAATGAATATTTACTGTTTTTACAACTGAAACTAGTTGACACTGATAACCAGCCAGAAACAGTAGCCTGTAAAGAACACTGAAATTCACCTAGCTACTGTTGTCGGAATTTGGATTTTAAATATGCGTTGGACCGGGAAGGAGTCTAGTTTCTAGACCTTATGATGGATCCACATTTTCTGTCCTGTAGAAGCGGGAATTTTGATTTTGGTACAACAACCTATTGCTGTCCAAAATTTGGTTTCTATGTTTAATAATATATAGTTGAATCTATAATGTTGAAATTGGTGTATTTGATTGTATGGAGTACATTGCATGATCTTATGATTGTTTTGTCATCATTCTAATGTCCCTTATTAATCACTTTATCGTTTTCCCTTAATAGTTCTGTCCCTATTGTCCCCTATCAGTATCATAGTATTGCCAACCAATTTTGTATGTTAATTGAATAAAGAATGTTAATCAAGTCGGGGTTAAGTGTTAACCAGGGTAGTTGATGATGTAGTGACTGTACTCAGAATTGTGAGCCTCGTTCCCAAAATATCATTATCGTCATTGTGCAAGAATTGCAAATGGCCAGTGTTATGGTCATTGTACAAGAAATTGCAAATGGCCAGTGTTTTTGTTATTGTGCAAGAAATTGCTTAATAGCCAGTGTTATATTGTGCCAAGTACATGACCTATAGAATCTACCACTTTAGTCTAAACGAAATTGATTATATGTATCGAAGTTGTAGTATGGGATGCAGTAGTACGTGCATTAGTTAAGATTAATGAATAATAGACTTAAGACTTCATCGCATTGTCATTGCATTTTGTCATCGTTATCGAACAGTGTTATCATTATTGCTTACCGATATTGTTATTGTTTATTGTTATGGTTATAAATCATCTTTATTGCACATTGTATTATTATTGCTTTGTCACTGTTCAATACTATGGATTTCATCGTTCATTGAATTCATCGTTATATCGTTATTGTCATTGTTTCTCTGTTTCTCTACTTACTGTAACTATCGTTTCTGTAATTTTCTAATTTTCCCCTTTGTATTTCTTTTATTTGCAATTGAATAAAAACCCTAATTTTCTTTCGTTCTCAATTATTTTTAATTAAGAATTGCTTGAAAATTTTCTCGTTCTTCTTGTTGGAGTTTTTCTTGTTGAGCTTATTATCTTTTAATTGATTGTGGATATTTTTATTTGAACCCTGTTGTTTTTGATCTACCTCCTAATTGAACCCTAAACCCCAATTTGATGAATTCTTGACCCAAAACCGTTATTATTGAACCCTAATTGTACCCTATCAATACAACTCTATTGTAAACCCTAATTTGGCACACAAATCAAAACCATAGCCGTCTATTCTCTCTCCTCGAGTTTCTCACTCCTCTTTCTCTCTCCCCAAACAGAACCCATCTTGTTCACCTCCTTCCCCGGCCAAACTCCGGCTACCCCTCCTTCCGTCGAACCCCCCGGCGGTCCCTCACCCCCGCTCGCACCGCTGCACACCCCGCAACCCCAGATCCTGATTCCGCTCCCTCCTCATCTCTCCTCGATATTAGCCACAGCCAAAACCACCTCCTTTTCTCTGATACGAGCGACGCCACAGCGGTGCCGCCCACCCCTCGATGCCTCGCCGTTCGCGCAGCCCTCCTAGCGCCGCCCAACCCCTTGCCCCTTTTGCTGCAGTTGCTGCTTGGTTTTTTGTGTGTTGTGCTGATTGATTGCTTGGTCTCTTTGTATGCTGATTATTACTTTGGGACTTGATTGCACGTATATTGCACGTGCTGCTTTGGGAATTTGCTAGTTCGTGAGTTCGTTGCTTCGGGATCCTTATCCCGTTATTCTTGGTATTCATTTTCACCGATTAACAGGCAAGTCGCCGTCCTCTTGAATTGTTATTCGTATCAAATTCAAGTTTTATTGAAATTCTTGCAAGTAGATCTCCTTGTTATCGTATTACCCTTTGTTATCTCTTTCGTTGGGCCTATTGAGGGTTTACACGAGCTAACCCCTAATATTCTTGGCATCGTGCCACTTTGACTCTAAGTTTGGATCTTTAATGAAAGCATATAGAATTGTTAGTAGGATTATTCATACAAGTCACAATACCAATAAATTATTGTAGAGACAATTGTTAGATTGTATGTTGTTTGATCGTTTGATGATTGATTGATGTTAGACTTATATGTGTGTGTGTCCTAAATTTTATTTATCACGTTTGGACACCTATCATGCTAGATACACAATTTATTGACTATAGAATCGAAACCCATCATGTGTAATTAATTTATGCTCAATAAAAATACCCTAAAAACTGTACATGCTTGCTGACCTGAATTTGATCGCTGTTTTCGAACTAGTAAATCACCTTAAAATGAAATACTTTCTGAATATAAAATGTAACCCCGAGTGTCTAGTTGCCAATAACATCCAGAATTTTTGAATTCCAAGTTTTGTAGCAAAAGTTATGTCTGTTTTACTACAGCTGTGTTCTTACATTTCAGGTTTTCAGATTCTCGTACCTTTCATGTTTAAACAGTAAAAAAGCTGATCAAATGATAATATTTTGCTATAAAAATTTCCAGATTGATGCTTAACATGTTTAGGAGCAAAGATTATATTTTTACTGAATTTAATATTGAGTTTTTGCTGATTCAAAAATAAAAACAACAAGATGTCGAATTTCTGCCTGAACATAAAACCTGAAAAGAAACATGTGTTTGACCTAGCTACTGTTGTCAGAATGTGAACTTTAAGTATGCGTTTGAACCGTATGGAAGTCTAGTTTCCAAATTTTCTTACGGATTTAACTTTCGATTTCTGAGTCAACGGGAAACTTTATTTTTATACAGGTTGCGCTTGCTATCCAGAATTTTGGATACTACTTTTTTAATGAATTAATAATTCCTATGTTGTATTATTGCATGAGTTAATGAATGTATGTTGCATTGCATGTTCCCAATGAGTTATTGTCACCATTTTAACCGTCCTATCCATGTTATCAACCTATTGTTGTCCCGTTGATACTATTGTTCACCGAATTGTCCATTAATTGCATATTGTGTTGTTGCATTGATAAATAATTAACAAGCCGGGGTTTAAGGGATTGACTAAAGTAGTTGATGATATGGGGACTGTAATCGGATGATGTCCAGTATTTTTACCATTATCGGCATCATGTAAGAAATTACACATGTCCAGTGTTATTACCGTTATCGGCATCATACCCAGTACATGAACTATAAAGTCTACCACTATAGTCTAATCAAAATTGATTGTATGCATCGAACCTGTGGTTTGGCACATATGGGACACAGTAGTACATGCATTAGTTAGGAGTTAAAATGAATAATAGACATAAGGATTGACACATCACCGACATTGCATATTGTTCATCATTGTTCCTATTTGTATCCAATATTGTTTAAATGATATGGATATTAACCGTTGATTATCGTTACTGAATATTGATTCACCGTTACACCATTGCATTGATTACCATGTTACTGATTATTATCATCGTGCTATGTTATTGATTCCTATTGATCCATTGTTTCATTGTTATACCGTTATTCCATTGTTCCTTGCTTTCTCTACTTACTGTCCATGACTTGCTCTAAGGACAATTATTTTTCTCTTTTTAGATGAATTATTTACAGGTAATGAAGGAGAATTGCCTGCTGGAGTTGGAGAACAAACATTTTGAAGATTTCTGCTTTTAAATTTCTTATCGCTTTAATAAACTTAATGTACTAAGACTTGTATTTATTTCTGAATTGGGATTATTATTGTTTTGGGCTTATGTCCCGGATTTTTATTATTGTTCCCAGACGTTGGATTATTATTATTGTATTTGGATATTATATTGTCTCATTCCAAGTATTATTATTCATGAGATTATTCTTATTACCTGCGCATTTGTTTTGTGTTGATTATATTATTGAGTTGATCGATTAAACAGCTTATGGGTGACGTTAGTCATTCGCTAGGCCAATGTCATATGCTCGTATTCCGTATTTTTGAGAAGCGATGCGTGACACTTGCTGTCCACGACTTGCTCTAAGGACATATTTTCGTCTCTTTTAGATGAACAACTTGCAGGTAATCAAGGAGATTTGTCTGATGGACTAGGAAAGAAACAATGGTAAAAGAATTGTTTTGCTACGCTGCTTAAATAATTATTGTTTCTTTTTTTAGAACTTCAATAATTGAACAATGTTGTTAACTCTTGAATTTGTGGTTTTTGACCCGAATGATGTTAGTATTGATTCCAGATGTTGTATTTTTATTATGTTGGTTATTTTATGCTTAAATTCCAAGTATTGTTATTCATGTGATTACTTCTTTTATTGCATGCGTGGTGATATTACTTCTTGTTTATATTGTTCAGTTAAATCGATAACAGCTCATGGATGATGCAAGTCCTTCGCTGGGCCATGTCACGTGCTTGCATTCCGCAGTTTTGGAAAACGGGGCGTGACAGTCGGGAATTCGCTACATCGCTGGGCGGCGCTGCAGGGGGTTGTCAAGGTGGTAGAAAGGTGCAGTGGCGACTGGTTGTGTCGGGGGGTTACTGCGGTCTGCCGAAGAAAGGCAGGGGGAGCGTCGGGGTACAGGGCTGCCGCTATAAGGGATCGGGAGATGGGATGAGGAGGCGATCGGGAGGAGCACATGGTTTACGGAAGGTCGGGATGTGCAGGGAGAGGGGTCTGACGAGAGGTAAGGGATGAAGTAAAGAGGCAGCGGATAGGGTTAGAAGATGGATAGGGAATACACAGTGGGGTATTATATAAGAGGGTGTTAGGATTTATGTGGGGGGTATACGGGTAGGGTATTGAGTAATGCGTGTGGATATGATCCAATATGACAAAAGGGTTTGGGTTTAAAATCCATTAAGATATAGAACATGGCTTTTAGGGTTTTGAAATCTAATAAGAAAACAAAATTACTAATAAAAGGTAGGATTATATAACAAAAATATATTTTGTACTGTAATATGGAAATTATTTGAAATAACTACAAGTACAATTAACAATAGAAATAAAATTTTAAATTAACAACAACAACAACAACAACAACAACTACAAGTACAATTAACAATAGAAATAAATAATAAAATTTTAAATTAACAATCAAAGGTAACAACAACAACAACAAACAACAACAACAAAAATAACAGTAGCAATAATAATACTGATAACAATAATAATAATAACAATATTAATAGGGTTTGCATTACAATATAAAAAATCATTTGGAAATAACAATAAATACAATTAATGAAAAGAAATGAATTTTAATAGGAGATACAAAATAATTTGAAATAAAACGAATTTAAGAAAATAATTTTTTTATAAAGAACCCAAACTCAGATAATAAACATAAAATATGTATTTGCGAAAACAGAGATTACAAGTCCATTCCACCATTTTGCTACAACTCCTATAAAGGTTGCTTCTATAAATTTCTCAAATGAGTTTTCTGAAAGGTTTTGCCTATTTCCTACTATTAGTAAAGCTTTTACCCGTTCTTCTATTGTCCTATCTACGTCTTTTACGCAGTCTAGATTTAGCCATTCTCTATTTTCTGCTATTCTTTTTCCGTAGTGTTCTGCAGGTTCATATTTTGGGATTTCTTTTTCTTTATCTCTTCCTATCTTATTTTTTTTTTGTTTTGTCATTTCCATAGTAGGTGATAAGGTCTTTTGTTAGGTGGTGGCCTTAAGATTTTGTACATGTCAGCTTGAATTTCTGTAGGTTTTGCTATAATCTTTTCTTTTTCTTGATTCATTTTTATTTCTTCATTCGTTATATCTATATTTTTTAAGGCTTCATTCACTTTCTCTAAATTAGGATTTGCCATTAAATCTTCTATTTCTAAAATATTTATATTTAGCTTCGTTATGGCTTCTAACTCCTTCGTACATTCTTCAGTTATGCCTAGTTCTTCTTCTATGTCTTCGGTTATAAATCTACCTAGTTCTTTTATGTTCTTATTTATAATTTTTAAATCTTTTCTTATAGTTCTTACAAATTCTGGACCATTGTAATATTCCTTCAACTCTTGTATGTTTATTGATATGGCTAAAAATGGGGTTAAATCGGAACCGTCCAAATCAGGAACGAATCTTAAAGCCTGGGGGTAAAATGGTAATTTCATCTACCAATGGGTCTGAAGCAGGTACTGGTTCTCCTCCTCAAAGATCCATTAACCCGCGAACGGATCCATCTCAACTGGGTGCAGGTTTCAACCCGCAGCAAACCCAGTCCAGCAGGGTAGAATTAGGGTTTCTGATTGATCCTAATCAACGGCCTTGATTCATATCTATCATCTCACTGGGTATTAGGGATTACATTCCTTATCTAACCACAGGGATTACATTCCTAATCTGACCCCCAATGACGCCTATAAATACCCCCCATCCATCTCCATTAAGAGGTAATCAATCTTTTACCAATTTACGCTCTTTCATAATCTTCCCTGATTACTGACTTGAGCGTCGGAGGGTGCGTCGCCGGGATCAACCCCGGTGTCTCGCACTTTTTGCAGGTGAACGGCGGGCGTCAACGGTCAAACTCCGGCAAAACAGGTAACAGGTTTGCTATTCAAAGTTTTCCAAGAATCCATAAATACTATTTGTTTGCCCCCACACCAGATTCAGTGGTAACAGATTGGCGCCGTCTGTGGGAAATAACGAATAGCATCCTCCCCTCTTCCTGTTGGTCAGATCTTCTCCAGCTATGCCTCCTACGAAAGTAAGATCCAGAGGGTCCAACAGTGGATCCAACCCCGATCAGCAACAGGAAGTCCCCATCCAACCCGCTTAGCAGCAGGGGCAACTTCCTCCTCAAGCAGAGGACCCTCTCCAACAGGACCAGCCTCCTCCTCAGAATCAACAACCTCCTAAGGGTCCCCCAGGTCCTCAAAATGCTGGAGCAGGGGTCTCGCGCCCCAACCCGCAGAAACAACCTCTCCATCAGGACCACGTCTCAATCCACAATGCCTCTTCGAATTCTATGGCCTCCCACAATCCCCGAGCTTCCGACCTTTGCAATAGCATCCTCAATCGGCAGAAGGATGAGGATCTTCGCCGCCGTCTGGATGAAAAGCGGGCCCGAGAGGGAGCCTCCCGCCAACAACGTCCGGATGAGCGATCTCCTCACCGCCGAGACTACAGAAGGTCCCCTACCCGAAGGGGTCGGAGAGAGTCCTCCGAGCATCACAGGAGAAGACCCCATTCCCCTGTCGGTCGGCAACATTCAAGGAACGATGAGGCACCCATCACTCGTGCCGAGTTCCAGCAATTCCAAGCAACTGTCCTACAAGCTCTCAACCTTCGACCCAACAACACCAATGCTCCAAGGATCCCCACTCCTCCTCCAGTCCGAAGTCCTCGCCGACAGTCCCTAACTCCTCCCCCAGCTCCTAGCAACCCCCGGCACATTCCTAGTCCTCGCCGCTCCAGGAGCTACCGTCGTCGTAACCCCCGCTCCCCTCGTACGAAGACGAGTCTAGAGGCTCGGTTGATTACCGCCGTCTCCACAAAATGGAGAGGCGCTTGGGTCAGTTAGACCGAGAAGAAGAGCTTAGAGGAAGGACCCTTCGCCCTAGTCGACCTCCTTTTCTCGAACCATAATGGAGGCGCTTGTGCCAATTGACTTTAAACCTCCTCAATTCGAGACTTATTCCAGGGAGACTGACCCCGTCGATCACATCGAAAGCTTCAAGACCCTCATGCTCATCCATCAAGCTTCCAATGCTCTGCTATGCAAGACCTTCCCCGCAACTCTCAAGGGTCCAGCTCGAGAATGGTACTCTCGCCTTGCCCCATCCTTAATATTCTCCTTCGAGCAATTTGAGACCCTCTTCGTCACCCACTTCGTGAGTAGCCGCAGAACTGAGAAGACCAGCATTTCGCTACTCTACCTCAATCAGAAGAAGGGTGAGAAGCTAAGAGACTATATAAAAAGGTTCACAGCGGAAGCCAGGTCCATAGCATCCCTCGACCAGTCGGTCGCTACAGCAGCATTCCAATCCAATGTCCTCAACTCCAGCCTCCGCTCCTCCCTCGCCAAGAAGCCTGCACAGAACTTCTCTGACCTCCTCCTCCGGAGCGAAAAGTATATCCGGGCCGAGGAAGCTGAGCACCGCCCCAACTTTGAGGGGCCTTCCTCCGGGTCCAAGAGAAAGGGAACAGAAGAAGAAGGAGCCAAGAAGCTCCAGAAGGATAATGGCGGGCAGCGCCGACCTCCCCCGAGATTTGAAAAGTTTACTCCCCTTAACGCCAACATCTCCACAATTCTCATGGAAGTCGAGAAGGAAGGGGTGCTGCCCCCTGCACCAAAAATGAACACCCCTGGCAAGAAGAGGGATAAAGAGAAGTGGTGCCGCTATCATCGGGACCATGGCCACGATACCAATGATTGTCGGGCCTTGAAGAACGAGATAGAAGCCCTCATCCTGAGGGGTCAGCTAAACAGGTTTGTGAGAAAGGACCGAACCGATCCTCCTCCCCCGCCTCGGGGGGCTAACAAGCGTCCCGAACGCGATGAAACGCCCGACTTCGAAGAGGAGCGTGTCATGTACCTCATTCATGGAGGCCCAATGGGGGGCTCCTCCAACTCCTCTCGAAAGGCGTTTATTAGGGAAGTTAATTCGGTCCGCGCCACACCTCCTCCTAAAGACCTCGGAGTGCCCGTCACATTCTCAGATGAAGACCTTGAAGGTGTCCGAACTCCCCATTGTGACGCACTCATCATCAATCTCCATATGGTGAACTTTAAAGTGGAGAGGATCCTGGTGGACAATGGAAGCTCCGTTAACATCCTCTTCCTCGCCGCTTTCAAAGGCCTCAAGCTATCCCAAGACAGACTCAAGCCCGCCGGCTATACACTCCATGGGTTCACGGGAGTGCCAGTGACTATTGAAGGGGTGATCACCCTCGACGTAACCACTGGCAAAACTCCTACTACCCGAACGGAGTCGATGGACTTTATGGTCGTGGATGTCCCTGCAACTTACAATGTCATTTTGGGTCGCCCCGGCTTAGCAGCTCTTGAAGCCGTCCCTTCCGCCTATCAACTCAAGATGAAATTCCCCACCCGGGCAGGAGTAGGGGAAGTAAAAGGCAATCAGGAAACGGCCCGCAAGTGCTACATGACCTCTACCCTCAGTCCAGTCCTCTCCCTCAAAAATCTGGAAATCCCCCAAGATGTTGCCCGACCAACGTCCGAGCCGGTGGATGAGCTGGAGGAAGTGCTCTTCTCTGAGCAGGATCCAAGCCGAAAGTTCTTTGTTAGCAAGACCCTCCCATCCGCCCTATGCTCCGACATAGTCCAGTGCATCCGAAGGAACCGAGACCTCTTTGCTTGGTCAGCTGCAGACATGCCCGGAATTTCCGAAGAGCTCTTGGTCCACCACCTCAGCGTTGCTCCGGGGTCCAAACCGGTCCAACAGAAGAGGCGCAAGTTCACCCCCGAGCGCCAGCTAGCTATAAAAGAGGAGGTGGACAAGCTCTTGAAGGCCCGGTTCATACAAGAGGTAAACTATCCCGAATGGCTGTCGAATGTAGTGATGGTGAAGAAGTCCAATGGGACCTGGAGGATTTGTATCGACTTTACTGACCTTAACAAGGCATGCCCCAAAGACCCTTTCCCTCTTCTAAGCATCGATACTTTAATTGACGCCACTTCGGGCCATGAACTCCTCAGCTTCATGGATGCCTTCTCAGGCTACAATCAGATCCGAATGTTTTCCCCGGATATCCCAAAGACCTCCTTCATAACCGATCAGGGCCTCTACTGCTACAGGGTAATGCCCTTCGGTTTGAAGAATGCAGGTGCCACTTACCAGCGCCTCGTCAACAAGGTTTTCCAAGCTCAAATTGGAAGGTATATGTTGACGATATGCTTGTGAAGAGCATCCACGGGGCTGATCATGTGACCGATCTGCAAGAGGCATTCGACGTACTCAGGAAACACAATATGAGGCTCAATCCGAACAAATGTGTGTTCGGAGTCTCGTCGGGGAAAATTCCTAGGCTTCATGGTCAGCCAAAGGGGAATTGAGGCCAACCCTGAGAAGATCAAGGCCATATTGGACATGGCTCCCCCGAAGAATGTCAAAGAGGTTCAAAGGCTAACGGGTCGCCTGGTAGCCATAGGGCGTTTCCTTTCCAAATCAGAGAGAAGTGCCTCCCCTTCTTCAAGGCTCTCAGGGGGGCTAAAGGCTTCGAGTGGGGTCAGCAGCAACAAGATTCATCCGACCTGCTCAAGGCTTACCTAGTCAATCCTCCTCTCCTCAGCAAACCAATTCCTGGTGAACCCCTCTACCTCTACCTAGCAGCCTCCGAGCAGACCCTCAGCGCCGTTCTCGTGAGGGAGGAAGATAAGACCCAAAAGCCCATCTATTACGTAAGCAAGGTACTTCGGGATGTCGAGCTCCGCTACCCCAGGATAGAGAAGATGGCATATGCCCTAGTGATGGCCGCAAGGAAGCTTCGCCCATATTTTCAGTCCCATTCGGTGGTCGTTCTTACCGACCAACCGCTGAAGCAAGTTCTCCACAAGCCAGAGACCTCCGGTCGCCTTATGAAATGGTCTATCGAGCTGAGCCAGCATGATATAACGTACTAGCCTCTGACCGCGATCAAGGCTCAGGCCTTAGCTGAATTCATAGTTGAAAGCACCATCCCCGAGGTCAGCCAAGCAATGAAGGGACCACCTGTCTGGTCGGTTTATGTGGATGGATCCTCTTGTAACGAGGGAAGCGGAGCCGGGGTCATTCTGGCCAGCCCAGATGATTTCATCCTCTAATACTCCCTCCAGCATCAACTTCAAGGCCTCGAACAATGAAGCAGAATATGAAGCACTCATAGCCGGCCTCGGAATGGCTCTCAATGCAGGGGCGCAGTGCCTCTGAATCTTTAGCGACTCTCAGCTGGTCGTAAATCAGGTCCTGGGCGAGTATGAGGCAAGAGATGACCGAATGGTTAAGTACCTAGCCAAGGTCAGGAATCTCATGGCCCTATTTGAAGAAGCCCTCATCCAGTGAATCCCCGAGAAGAGAATTTCCAGGCCGATGCCCTCTCCAAGCTAGCCTCCTCCTCCCTCCAAGGTCTCGAGCAGACCGTCTTGATTGAGGTACTCCTGAAGCCAAGTATAGAAAACGAAACTTCTGATTCTATGGAGTCTCTGCCTGTCCTGCTTCAAGATAATTGGATGAAACCCCTCGTTGACTTCCTGAGGGATGGGCTCCTCCCCGAAGATCCTAAGGAAGCTCGCCGAGTGAGAACCCGAGCAGAGCGATACACACTTATCGAGGGCATCCTGTACAAGCGCTCCTTCACACAAGTAGACGGCAGGCCTTATTTGAGATGCCTCTCCCCAGAACAAGCCGACTATGCCCTGCAAGAGCTTCACGAAGGCATTGGCGGGGCACATTCAGGGTCCAGATCCCTAGCCCGCAAAGTGTTGAATTACGGATATTTCTGGCCCACTCTCCTACAAGACGCTGAACGATACGTTCGGCAATGCAGCTCTTGTCAGAGGTACTCCAACATCCGTCGCCTCCCACAAGCTCCACTCACTTCCCTATCAAGTCCTATCCCTTTCGCAATGTGGGGGATGGATTTACTAGGGCCATTCCCACCAGCTCCCGGCCAGTTGAAATTCCTAGTCGTGGCAATCGACTATTTCTCGAAGTGGATAGAGGTTGAGCCCTTGGCCACAATCACCGAGAACAAAGTACTTCAGTTCTTTTGGAAGAACGTAATCTGCCGATTCGGTGTCCCTCGAGTCCTCATAACAGACAACGGAACCCAGTTTACCGGGGCTCCCTTCGAGCTCTATGTGAAGACCTCGCCATCCAACAACGTTTCTCCTCCGTCTCCCATCCACAGTCGAATGGCCAAGTGGAGAATGCTAACCGACAGATCCTCTTCGGTATTAAGAAGAGGTTGGATAAATGCTCTAAAGGCTTATGGCTCGATCAGCTCCCTAACGTGCTGTGGAACTACCGCACCACAAAACGGACCCCCACAGGAGAGTCCCCATTCAATCTCACCTATGGGTCCGAAGCTATGATCCCCCTAGAAGTTGGTATACCCTCTCCTCGTCTAATGGATTATGAAGAAGAACAAAATGCCAGAGAGCTCCGAGCAAATCTAGACTTGATTGACGACATTCGTGAAAGAGCTACCATTCGTCAACAAAGCTACCGAAGAAGGATCGAGTTGGCATACAATAAAAGAGTCTGTCCTACCGACCTCAAAGAAGGGGACTTGGTCCTCAGAAAGTTAGCAATCTCTTTTCCTGGTCAGAAGAGTAAACTAGCTCCAAATTGGGAGGGACCCTACAAGATCACCAAAGTAGTTCGGCCCGGGACATATCGGCTAGAAGACCTTGAAGGCAGAGAGATCCCCAGGACTTGGAATGCCGACCATCTTTTGAAATACCAGGAGAGAGCATTAACGCCTCTCTAAGTATTCAGGGATGTCGAACCGTTCCTCTCCTTTTACTTATGATTTTTCCTTTATTTCTCTCTTGTAATAATGGCTCGCAACTTTAGAAGCAGCCAACTATTAGTTATTAATAAAGAAAGTTTTTTCATATTTTACTTGTAAAATTTCTTGCATCTCTCTGCTTTTACTCTTCACCCTAATGACGAGTTCGGAGTCCAACACTTGGTTCGATTCTGCTCTGCAAGCTCACTCTTAAGCAAGCTAGGAGTGGTTCGCCATTCGGAATTGCTCCCACAACCGTTGAACAAACTCTAACGACGAGTTCAGAGTCCAACACTTGGTTCAACTCTGCTCCGCAAGCTCGCTCTTAAGCAAGCTAGGAGTGGTTCGCCATTCGGAATTGCTCCCACAACCGTTGAACAAACTCTAACGACGAGTTCGGATTCCAACACTTGGTTCGATTCTGCTCCGCAAGCTCGCTCTTAAGCAAGCTAGGAGTGGTTCGCCATTCGGAATTGCTCCCACAACCGTTGAACAAACTCTGACGAAGAGTTTGGAGTCCAACACTTGGTTCGATTCTGCTCCGCAAGCTCGCTCTTAAGCAAGCTAGGAGTGGTTCGCCATTCGGAATTGCTCCCACGACCGTTGAACAAACTCTAACGACGAGTTCGGAGTCCAACACTTGGCTCGACTCCTCTTCGCAAGCTCGCTCTTAAGCGGGCTAGAAGGGGTTCGCCATTCGGAATTGCTCCCACAACCGTTGAACAAACTCTGGTGACGAGTTCAAAGTCCAACACTTGGCTCGACTCCACTTCTCAAGCTCTATCAAGCATGCCAGAAGTGGGTCGCCCATAAGAAAGGAGGTTTGCTTCTGATTTTGAGTAGTTTTCAAAAGTTGGAAGAGTTATACTTAAACTAATACCAGCCAACGCAACATTCAAACAACATAAGCAAAACAAACGTTTTTATTAAGAGCCCGGACAAGGCTGACACTACAACGAATTTTAACAAATAACTTGAAGAGCACAATACAACTTATTTAACGCTTCTTTGGTAGGGGAACGCTTCGGTTCAGAGACACACTGAGGGCGGCGTCGCCTTACCTCTGAGCTCGACTCTAAACCAGCGAAGCGAGAACCCCCTTCGCCGCTAATTCTAGTTGTGGCCCCAACCGAGGCGCCACTAGACGAAACGGCTACACCACTCTGAGCGTCAGCTGGGCTCCGCCTAGCAGCAGGCGAACGAGTCGTAAGTTCGTAGAACGAGATACCTCTTTCGCTCTCTTCGCGAGTACATGACGTACTGCGAACATTGGCCCTTACGGGCTGAGGTTTCAGTGTTGCGATCTCCTCCTCTAGCTCGACGATCCTATCTCTCAGAATATCGTCTTCCGCCGATACTTTAAAACGAGGAAGTTTGGACGAGCCTGCGACGTTAGTGCTATCGGCTACAATACGATGGAGATGAGTCACTTCGATACCTCTGTCGATCGTGATCCTCCTCAGTTTGTCAATTCTTGCCTACAACTCATCGCGCTCAGGACATCAACTTCCCCACCTTCGAAGCTAACTCCTCTTCCTCCGCTGAATGCTCTTTCACCGTTACCTCCAGATGACGAACCTCCGCCAGTAGTTCACTATTCTTTTGGTCGACATCAAAGAGATCCTTACGGAGCAACTCTATCTCGCCTTCGAGACGAGTTTGTCGAGGTTGCTTCCGCAGTTCCCTCAACTCGCGAAAATACCCTCTCGCAGTTGCTTTGATATCCTCCAATTCCAAGAAGTCGTAAATCGCTTTATCACGCCAGCGAGAAAGAGCCCCCTTCGTTTTCTCCAGATCAATACGAAGATGGGAGACCTCAGTGATCGGGCCCAACTCGACCTGGAAAGTTGAGGAATATCAAAAGAAGTCCTCAATACTCAAAGACACAATCCGAGCGAAAAGAGTTGAATAACTTTGCGAAATTTTGTAATGTTCAGCCAAAAAGAAATCATTTCATTAAAAGTTCAAAAGCTACAAAAAGCGATGGCCAGTCTGCAGTTAGGCATTACAAAAAAAAAAAAAAAAAAAAGGCGACAAAGTCAAGGGTCGACCTCATCGTCGCTCGGCACAGCTACGATCGCACCCTCGGCACCACCCTCGTCCTTCGAAGTCGTCGTCCTCCGGCCTCGGAGCGAACTCGGCAAGGGGCAGCTCTTCCTCACCCTCTAGGGGGTCGTAGAAGTAGTAGGACGAGACGTCGAACCCGGGGTTCCGAGCGACGACATGCTTAAGCGCTCGGCCGTACGCCTCCTCCATGTTCGTCAGCATGTGGGCTTCGGCCTCGTCCCGAACAGCCTTCTCTGCGGCCGCCACCTTCGCCACTTGCTCGGTCAGGGCCTCCTCCGTCGCCTTCTGAGACTGAGTCAGCTCTCCTTCGAGCTGAGCCCTTTCCTTTTTCAAGGGTCTCGACCTTGGAAGCCTCGGCGGCCGAGCTCCTCAGCGCCTCGACGAGCTGAGACTTTAAGTCGGCGACCTCGGCCTCGAGCGAAGTAGAACGCAACTGTTCGGCCTCCAGCTGCTTCACCGCCTTGGACCGCTCCGACCTTTCCTGATCGTTCAGAACGGTCATCTCGTTTTCCTTGCTCGCGAACTCCTCGAGCAGATAGTTGAAGTGGCAGAGGGTCTACAAGCAATACAAGAAACAGTCAAGCACGAGCGCAAAAACTTAGAAAAATTTTGAAGAAAGTACTCAACTACTTACCGACATGGTGTTCTGAGCGATCTGCATCGCGGCGTCCCCAACTTCACCTGCCTTAAGCGCTGCTCGGTCTTTAGGGGTCGGCAGGTGCTTCACCGCCTGCATGCAAATGTTGCCGTCCCCTAAGAACCCGTCGACCTTCATGACCCGCCAGTCGGGGACGAAGATGCGCTTGTGCTCCTCGATCAGAATCTTCTCTGCCTCGGCTGTGAGAGGCGGGACATCGAGAGCCAGTGCCGCACTAATGTTGAACGCTCCGCCGGAAGATCCTGGAGCGTCTGTTCGCGCCGGTGGGGTCGGCGCGTCCGAGGCAGGTGGGGTGGTCGGCACGACAAGGCTCTGATCGGGCTCGACCAGCTCGACAACCTGACGCTCAGGGGTCGGAGAAACCGAGGGTATCTTGGGCGCTCGGCCGCCTTGAGGTCCGGACACGGTCCTCTTCCTCTTCCTCACCTCCTGCTCCTTAGCTGCTCGGGCCTTCGCCATCAGACCTTTGTAATCCATGCCAGGAGATTCTGCACAAATCGAGTGAAAAAAGTTAGAAAATTTTTCCAAAACTTCAAAGACAAAACAAGAAAAGGAGAGGCATACTAGGGTCGATCGGACTGAGACCCCCTCGGAATAATGCCTCCTCGGTGATATCTTTCCAACTGAGGGTCGGAAGCCCGAGCAACTTATCCACGACTTCCGCCTCCTCGTTGCTGAGCACGGGCTCTTTCTTCGCCCGCTTCGGAAGTCCGTCCCTCGACCACACCGTCGGGATCACCCATGGCTCGGGAGCTCGGACGAGGAAGTACTTCTCCTTCCAGTGCTTGATCGAGTCCGGGTTCTCGATCAGCTTCACACCCTTCCTCGGCGAAAGGTAGTACCTCTGCTCATTTTTGCTCGGTTGGCACGGACGGTAAAGACTCCGAAGGATGAACATGTTGGGCTGAGCGTCGACCTCCTGGCATTGAAGAACGAATGCCATGACGTGACGCCAGGTGTTCGGCATTAGCTGAGCCAGACATAAGCCTTACCACTGTAGCACCTCGACCACGAAAGGGTGTAGCGGCGGCCGAAGTCCGGCATTCAGCGAGTCGGCGGGAAAAACACATATGTCGGCCAAGGACGACGTGCACGCTCGGAAGCCAGGGCCGGGGAGAAGGAGCCCGTACTTCGCGGGGATTCGGAACACACTCCGGATGCGGTGCAAATCCGCCTCGGTCAGGACCGAAGAAATCTGATCCACCTCGGAAGTTTCCCTCGGCTCGTTCTCCTCGATCGACTTGGCGGTGCCCTGCGTCACCTTCTCCAACAGTTCTCCGGAGTAGCTCCGCACACCGCCAACACTCGACAGAATGCTCGGCTGCCGACCCAGCTCCCCTGCAGTCTTCGGGTGCTCAATGATCGTTTCCACCCCCTTCCCTTCGCTGGCTCGGACCACTACTTCTTGAAGAGGTTCGACAACCTCCCCATCCGTACTCGGCCTGACCATAGTCTCTTCAGTCGGCTCCACGACCTCCTTCCCTTTATCCTTGCTCGGCCTGACCGCTCGGCTGACGCCTAGGTCCGATGAGGGGATCTCATCCGTGGAAGAAAACTTAACCATTTTAAAGATGAAGAGATGGACTGACCTCGAAATGACTAGTATGGCCAAAAAAGATCGCCGGAGTTTGAAACGCCGCGCCGCGACAGCTAGCAGCGCCACTCGAGAGCTAAAAACTTCGCTAAAGAAGTAAAAACCAAGAGTGAGAAAGTGAAAGTGAGAAATGAGGTGAAGTGTTGAGGGGGTGAAAACTTATAGTAAAAAAGATGCCTCTTGGGCTTTGTAATGTAAGGGCGCAACTCTTGGGCCTCCCTTGAAGCGTTACAAAAGCCCAAAAGACTAAGTAACGAAGAACCGCAACTGTTGGCAAAGGGAGCGACGTTTCAACCCAAGTAAAGCAGCTCGGCACTTCACATCCGACGGCCAAGATCGCCATACGTCCCTCGGATCCAACACCCGAGCGACAGGCGATCCGAGCCATTTCGCTCGGATTCCGAGCAAGTGCCGATCCGAGCTACGAAATGGAGAAAAACAACTTTCCCCTCAAAATTCGCGTAAGATTTCGATCAGACGGCCCAGATCATGCCAGCACCACTACGCGACAAGATAGTGTTTTCTTGGGAACTGAGCCAGCATCGAGATCTGTGTCATCATCCAACGGCCAAGATCGCCCCACGTCCCTCGGATCCAACACCTGAGCGACAGGCAATCCGAGCCATTTCGCTCGGATTCCGAGCAAGTGCCAATCCGAGCTACGAAATGGAGAAAAACAACTTTCCCTTCAAAATTCGCATAAGATTTCGATCAGACGGCCCAGATCATGCCAGTACCACTACGCGACAAGATAGTGTTTTCTTGGGAACTGAGCCAGCATCGAGATCTGTGCCATCATCCAACGGTGAAGATCGCCCCACGTCCCTCGGATCCAACACCCGAGCGACAGGCGATCCGAGCCATTTCGCTCGGATTCCGAGCAAGTGCCAATCCGAGCAACGAAATGGAGAAAAATGACTTTTCCCTCAAAATTCGCGTAAGATTTCGATCAGACGGCCCAGATTGCGCCACGTCCACTAAATGACAAGATAGTATTTTCTTGGGAACCGTGTCTGCCTCGAGATTCGCACCGCAATCCAACGGTCCAGATCGCTCCACGTCGCTCGGAATTCCGAACCAAGCGACTAGCGATCCGAGCCACTCGCGCGAGGGAAAAACCGAGCCATATCGCTCGGATTTCGAACAAGTGCCAATCCGACCATCGAAAGTGAAGAAAAACGCTGCCGAGCGTCTCTGACCATTGGATCATTACGAAATTCACGCCTGAGATGATGGACGGCCCAGATTGCGCCACGTCCACTAAACGACAAGATAGTGTTTTCTTGGGAACCGTGCCTGCCTCGAGATTCGCGCCAAGATCCAACAGCTCAGATCGCTCCACGTCGCTCGGAATTCCGAGCCGAGCGACTAGCGATCCGAGCCACTTGCGCGTGGGAAGAACCGAGCCACTTCGCTCGGATTCCGAGCAAGTGTCCATTCGACCCACAAAAGTGAGGAAATTACTGCCTAGGGACTCGGTCCATCCGATCTTTCAGAAATTCGCGCTCGCTCAAGATCAGCGGTCCAGATCGCGCCACGCCATAATTCGATATTTTATTTATTAAAATCGTTTTATTTATTTAAAAATTGCGAAAAAATGATTAAAAATTCGGGAAAATTAATTTAAAATTCTAGAAAATAATTATAAAGTTAGGGAAATATTTCTGAACCCCCGAGTAAATAATTATTGCCTAGGATCATTTATTAAGACCTCTGAACGACGAATCGACACTTCGCAAAATTAAGTAAATATTCTGAAAAATAGATAAAAATCACCAAATGTCCAGAAGAGTTCAAGAACAACTCAGAGCATGCAACTAACTTAGAAAATCACCATACTGCCTCCTGTGAAGATTCGAAACCATTCATTTGGACTCCGATACAACTCCGCCAGCCATTAAAATAGTAAAACTACTCCTCAAAGGCTGATCAAGCTCAGTCTTCGGGAGTGGGGGGCTCGTGATATGGCTAAAAATGGGGTTAAATCGGAACCGTCCAAATCAGGAACGAATCTGAAAGTCTGGGGGTAAAATGGTAATTTCACCTACCAATGGGTCTGAAGCGGGTACTGGTTCTCCTCCTCAAAGATCTATTAACCCGCGAACAGATCCACCTCAACTGGGTACGGGTTTCAACCCGCAGCAAACCCAGTCCAGCAGGGTAGAATTAGGGTTTCTGATTGATCCTAATCAACGACCTTGATTCATATATATCCTCTCACTGGGGATTAGGGATTACATTCCTTATCTAACCACAGGGATTACATTCCTAATCTGACCCCCAACGACGCCTATAAATACCCCACATCCATCTCCATTAAGAGGTAATCAATCTTTTGCCAATTTACGCTCTTTCATAATCTTCCTGATTACTGACTTGAGCGTCGGAGGGTGCGTCACCGGGATCAACCCCGGTGTCTCGCACTTTTTGCAAGTGAACGGCAGGAGTCAATGGTCAAACTCCGGCGGAACAGGTAACAGGTTTGCTATTCAAAGTTTTCCAAGAATCCACAAATACTATCTGTTTGCCCCCACACCAGATTCAGCGGTAACATTTATCATATAAATTTCTGATTTTATTTTTGAATTTAATATTTCTACTTTTGGACTATTCACCATACTTAGCCTAAAATTTTTATATGTTAGCAGGTGTTGGTAATACCAACTTGCTTCTTCGTTTTTATAATATAATATCTTGTATGTTATTTCCTATTGTATCTCTTTAGACAGTTTTTGAGTGATTCTACTTGTTACTACTAGATATTTTAATATTTTCTTATCAGTTATATGTTTTCTTTCTATTAGTTTGTTGTCAACATATCTTATTTTAATTTTTTTAAAGATTTGTTAATATTAATTTTTTTTAATTTTTGTGCAATATCCAGTATTTAAATAAGGTAGTAAGTGATGTAAATTATTAGTTTTAGTATTATGTAAATATCTTCAAAGGTAGGGTTATTTTTGTAAGATTTCCTTTGATAGGCCTCAAATAATTTTGCTATTGGCCCATATACGCAGTTAATTTTTCAAATTGGCCTATATGCGAGAATCACTAACAGTTTTCCTACCCTAAGAGCATCCGCTGTCGTTGGCTAAAAACTCAAAAATTAGAATAGCAACGCACAGTAGCCTGCTAAAGTTAGGAGAGGCTTTAGAGAATTGCTAAATATAGGAGACGGTAAATGTTCATCCGTTTGACGATAGGGACAGATGAAGATCATCCGTCTCGTTCGTTTTTTAATAAAAAATTGAAAGACGATTGAAGTTGTTCTGTCTATTCGTTGGTTTCATTTTTAATATATAAAATAAATTTATTAAATAGGTAAAGTTTATTAAAAAAAAATTGTGAAAGTGAGAGACGAATGAACTTCATCCGTCACTCACTTTTGCTAAACACTATCCACCGCACACATTTACCCTTTTACCCCCTAAAAGTTTAACCGTTGTGACAAAACAAAAACAAAAAAAAAATAAACAAGGGTATTAACATCATTTCGACTAGGTGACAAAAATAAAAATAAAAAATTTCAAGCAAACATGCCAGAACATCCGTCTGGCACTATTCACTTGATTTTTTTTTTTTTTTGTATAAACAAAATTAATTTTTTTTTAATCCTTTCTCTAAAACGGATGATGAAGTACCGTCTACTCATTTTTTAATAAAAAAAATTTAAAAAACCCGTTAGACGGATAAATAAGATCCGTTCAATACAATATTTTTTCAATAATTAGAAATAACTATTGCAGCAACTTCGTAAAGCTAAAATCTCATTGTTAAAATTAGAATAACTTTTGCCAACGACAGTGGATGCTCTAAGAGCATCCACAGTCGTTTGCTTATTTGCCATTTTTTTGCTACTGTAGCGCTCACAGTCGTATGCTATTTTGTCATTTTTTGGCAAAAGCGCTACAGTAGAAAGGGAGAAATAGCAATCGAAATAGCAAAATGCATATTATAGCTGACGAAACATCATGTTTCGTCTGGATTATTTAATTATATTGTTAATTGATCGGACGAAACATGATGTTTCGTCCGAATTAAAATAAATATAAAAACCGAATAAAATAACCGGTAAGCGTGGGAACGAAACATGATGTTTCGTCCCATGTGGGACGAACATGTTTCGTCCCAATCCAAATTTTTAAAAAAAAAAAATTGGAATTTTTTTAATTTTTTAATTTTTTTTGCAATTATCCAAATTGATTTTGCAAATTTTTAAATTGTTTTTGCAAATATTTTTTTACAAACTGTTTTTTAAAATTTTTTTTTGCAATTTTTATTTGCAAAAAAAACTTCCATAAAAACTGGACGAATCACCATGTGTCGTCCAGTTGTTTTTATTTTTTTGCACTTTTTGTAAAACTTTAAATTGTTTTTGCAAATTTTTAAATTGTTTTTGCAAATACTATTTACAAACTATTTTAAAAAATTGTTTTTGCAAATTTTTTTTGCAAAAAAAAAACTTCCTTAAAATCCGGACGAAACATCATGTTTCGTCACGTTCTTTTGATTTTTTCTTCTTCTTCTTCATGTTTCGTCCCGTATTTTTTATTAATATTTTCTACGTATATTTCATCAAAAAAATATTTTCTACGTATAAAATATTTTTTTAATGTCTGTTTCTTTTTTAACGAACTTATGCATTTTTTGGCAATTCGACGACTGCAGCGTTTCGTCGAATTGGATGGGCAAAATATGCATTTTGTCATTTTTTTACATTGAATAACTGTGGATGCTCTAACAATCTTCATCCCGTCTTCTTCGTCCCTCTTTCTCTCTCCCTCCTTCCTTAACCCTAACCATAAACCCCTAACTAATTTGGCGGCTGTTGCGAATCTTAAAGCACCGGTACCAACAAATCAAGCGGCAGCAACCGCGACTAAGTCCTCCTCCTCCGCTGCCGCCGATCCGATACGCCGCCCTCCGCGTTTCGGTATCGGTATCGGCCGGTTTTCTTTCCCTTTTGAGGTGCTAGGAAATCGATGCCTGAGCTCTCTTCTTTTCTTATGGTTCATTTATTTTAGTTCAATTGTTGTAATTTCTAGTAATTACATAGCTAGGCTTTTATTACCGAGTAGAAGTTGTGAAGTTGGGGAAAGTTGGCTCTGAGAAGGTAGATCTCCTCTTGATTGAAACAAATGAGGTTGTTGCTGATAGGAACTTCTCAGATTGAGCTTTTTATTTTCAGTTAGGTTCTTGATTTCTGGTATTGTTATTCGAAATTCCAGTGTGATGCTTAAGCTGTACTTTTATTTATTTATTTATTTTTATTTGGAGTAAAAGCACTTGCAATTGCGTGCAACAAAAGTTGCGAAATGTAGTTGCAAGTGGAAGAATGGGGATAGTATTTGTAAGGGAATGCGGAATTTGTTTGTAGGACCAGGTTATCTTTATAATCATGATCTGTTTTGTTGTTTTTGTATTGAGAACCTGAATTTGGGAGCTTGTAAAACAGAATGGAGGGCGAAAACGGGAGGAAGAGCAACGGTGTGGCAGGAGAGAGTGACATTTTAGAAGCATTGAGAATTTCTCTTGATGCCGTAGTGCCGCCGCCGGTGCCTCCGCCACCCGAAGTTCACCCTCTTTTGAAAAAAGTTGAAGGGAAGGATGCACTATCGTACGCGAACATCCTTCGTTCGCGGAACAAGTTTCCAGATGCCCTCGTGCTGTACGATGGTGTTCTGGAGAAGGATTGTGGTAATGTTGAAGCATTTATTGGGAAGGGGACTGCCTTCAGATGCAGAATATGACCCAGCAGGCTTTTCAAAGCTTTTTGGAGGCGATTAAGATTGATCCACAGAATGCGTGTGCGCTTACCTATTGCGGGTTTTTGTATAAGGATCAGGGACATTTGTTGGAGGCTGTTGAGGTATGGAATTAATCCCTCCGTTTCAAAATATAAGTCATTCTAGCATTTTTTTTGGTTTTTGTTTCAAAATATGAGTCACTTTTGGTTTTCAATGTAAATGTCTTGTCATTCTTAAATGTCCATCAATTAATTTTCTATGAGATGTTCACTTTTACTCTTATCTTTTCATTTACTCCTACTCCATATTTAAATAGAGGAGGGCAAATAGGACATTTTACAATTGATAGCTCATTTATGCACTTCAAAAATCACTTTTAGCCTTATCTTGGTTAAATTTATAGTCTATACTATATAATGATAGGCATGACTCGTACAACCCAATTTTAATAACCTACATTTATCTGCATGGGATTTTACTATCCCAATGTCACAAATGGATAATTAATGAACATTGTAGTAATGGATGAGATCATGAAATGAGAGAAAACAAATACGTGCAACACATATACACAAGAACTTAACTATAACACCTAAAATTTAATTGAACTTAGATACCTTGATGTTGAAGTTATTTCTTTTGAACTTGTGACTAGGGGCGGACCGAGGTAGCAGCGAGGGTGGGTAGCCGCTCACCCTCAATTTTTGAGAATTAGTATATTTGGCCCACCGTGGAATTTTTTTGACCCACTTAAGTTTTTTGGCCCACTCTAAAAACTTCTTAGCCCACCCTGAACTCTACTATTGGGCCCACTCCACTCATACTCCACTTGATTTAAAACTCAACTCAAACCCAATTTTAAACCCAAAACTTCTTACACAACCAATAAATGTCAAAACTTCTTAAACCCAATTTTAAACCCAAACTAACCCAATTTTAACCCTAACTAACCCGATCCGAGACGATACACCCCTTTCCGAGACGAGTCTGAAATCCAAGATTTAAAATCATGATTGTCACAAAGAAAAATGGCTTACTTTTAGTGTTTAGATTAGGTCATGATTTATACGTATTTATTTATTTGTTATATGTTCGTTTGGGTGTTAGATTAGGTGTTTAGATATGGCATTAATTATATGTTAAAAAGTAAGCTAAAAAGTGTGCGTTTGGGTAAATGAAGATGAACAAACAGTATGGAAAATGGATGGTTTTTGAGATATGCAGGTCGCAAAATTTTGATGATATTATAGATATGGTTCAAGTTCAATTAAGAGCGACTGAACCTAATTGAATACTATATGAGATTCACTAATCTATCCATTTCTCAACATGTTATATTGTAAATAAATACTATATGAGATGAGTTGGATATTGAGAAGGTGTTTTGGTTGGAGGGAAATGGAAAGGGATATTCTCATTTTCATATTGTTTGGTTTCTTGTGGGAAATGGGAATTGATTTTAGTTTTGGGTTGCATCCACTTGTTCAAGTGATTCTAACAGAAAAAGACAGAACTGATGCAATTCTTGTTACTCCGTCCGAGTTACTTATTCTTATAATTAGGGGTTTATAAATTAGTTTTGTAATATAACAATGCTTGTTTAATTACTTTTGTAATATGATTGTAAAAGATGTTTAAAGACTTCTATATATTTTTAGCTTTCGTGATTTTGCTCCTGGTGGATGAAAATCCTGGGTCCGCCACAGCGTGTGACCCTTCAATAAAGTTTGTGAAAGCAAATACTTATGCATACTTATGCATTGTTGGAATAGATGGGCTTCGAAGGATTAGTAGTATGAAGAGAGAATGCACATGCAAAAAAAATCTGGTTATACTTAGTGTGAGAATCGGTGGAGGAATGCGACTACTGTAGTTTGAGAATTCAGTGATGAATGTTAGGAGGCATAAAAGAGCCAAAGACAATAATAGTTGGAAAGTAATGAGGTTGAGAAGAGAGGTATCTTTTACTAGGTTGTGGTGGTTGATGAAATGATAATAGGGATTGAAGAGGAAAAAGTTTAATGGAGGTCAATGATGCAGAGGTGTAGTTGAATGCCTAAGTTGTGAGAATGCATAGCAAGTTGAGAAAGTGAGGTAGTGGCTAAGAGATAATGTCAGGTAGGGTAAGGGTTTAAAGAGAAGTCTTTATAAATTTTTCTTCTCTCTTAAACGTTCCAAGCGCATAATGTAAATGGTGTTAGACTCACTATTCGCCCCAAGGAAAAATGTGGATTTTGAAACATTTTGTGTTTCACGCAATGATTATACCCTATACATTCAAAGTTTCAAGTGCATAACCTAAATTGTGATTCATTCAGTTTCACACTAATTCTACATATTTTGATGTTAGATTTAAGGCTAAATTTAAAAAAATCACACTAAATTTTGGGCCAGTTTAAAAAAACCGCACTAAGTTTTTTTTGTTTTTAAAAAGGACACAAAATTTCAAAAAACTCCACTGGGTTAGTTAGGATTAGGGTTAGGGTTAGTTTGGGGGGGTTTATTTATACATCTGTTTAGTTAAGTGATGTTTTTTTAAACACAAATGAAAGATGAATGTGATTTTTTTAAACATAAATGAAAGATGAAAGTGGTTTTTTTACACCCTACCCTAACCCAACCCTAACCCTAACCCTAACTAACCCAGTGGAGTTTTTTGAAATTTTGTGTCCTTTTTTTAAACAAAAAAAACTTAGTGCGGTTTTTTTAAACTGCCCAAAACTTAGTGTGTTTTTTTAAAATTTAGCCTAGATTTACTCACGGGTTCTATTATATTTGGTCCAATGCATATATTTTGATACTTTGGCCCTTATGCCATAGTGTGTGATATGCATGTAAGAAGAGAGTTTGTTATATGCTCTCCAATGAGACTCCTAAGGACTATCAGTATGAAGAGAAAAATGTATACATAGCACATGCTAAACATCTAGTTATTCTTTGTGTGAGGATCGTGAGTAATGTGACTAAATTCAGTAATGGACACTAGGTTAGACAAAGAACCAAAGACAATAATTGGAAATTAGCGAGGTTGAGAAGAAAGGCAACTTTCACTTAGTTCTGTTGGTTGACAGATGATAATGGAGGTTTAAAAGACAAAATGGATGTTGAAGAGGCAGAGGTAAAGGTGAATGCTGAAGTTGTGAGATTCAGAGCAAGTTGTGAAAGAAAGAGTAGTGGGTGAGAGATAATGTCAGTGAAGGGTGTAAAAAAAGTCCTTATGATAAATTTATGTGTATGCTGTGTAAAAGTTGTTTCTTGAACGTTCTAAGTGCACATAGCTTAAATGGTGTTGCACTATTTGCAACGAGGAAAAATAGAGATTTTAAACCATTTTATTGTGATTCATAAGGGTTTTTTCTAGAAAGACCACCCACAAATTGCTATTTCCAAATAGGCCACCCACAATATGGGGTTCACCCCAAAAAGCCACTTTGTTAGGTTTTCTTAGTTTAACCCTAGCTAACTCAAAACTACGACTGCAAAATTACTTTTCTATCCTTCCACTTCTTCTCCCTTTAAACCATAACCTTAATTCTAACCTGAAACCCTTACTAAACCTGATCCAAAACCCTAATTAAGTACTTACTAAACCCAAAATCCTAACAACCCTTGACACAAACAAAAAGTGTCATCAACATCACTCTCCTATGCTCTTCCCACCGGCTCGTTGTACCCTCTATGTCACGTACCGCTTCCTGTTATACGGAAACACAAGTACGTAACTGAGGTCCAACGAATGATATAAGTATACCAACTCATATCACTCATAAGCTGTACAATACCAGTAAGCTCAACAATACAATAATAATCACAGGAACAAGAATATAATGCCATAACCTAATATCTAAGATACAAGAACTTATAGAATGCCGAGAATACACAATGTAATAGCAGTACGTCGAGATCTTCAGTATCTCATCATTTGTACTTGTATAAACAATAACTCAAAAAGAAAGATGGAGAGTACCCGTTAGAGCAAGCTTCAGACGACAAGTAGTAGCAAGCAGTGAAAGAAAATAAGGGACTATATAACAATAACAAGAAATTGGAACGATATCAGAGTCAATAAATGATAAACAGTAACAAGATCAAAAGTCAATAATCAATGGTACGATGGTCGATAAATAATAGTCAATAATCAGTAAAAATAATAATCGATAAACCATAGTCAATAATAGAATTCAGTATTCAATAGTCAATGATGCATTGGTCGATAATCAACGATCGAAAAACAATAATCAATAATCCATGCATCAATAGTCGATGAACAATAATCAATGAACAATAATCAATAGTCGATGAACAATAATCAATAAACAATAATCAATAGTCGATGTTCTTTAGGTCTATCAATATTTTATTAACCTATCTAATGCACGTAATACTGTATCCTATACCACAGGTTCGGTGCATGCAAACAGTGATCCTTTAGACTATAGTGGTGAACTTTACAGATCATGTACTCAGCTCGATAACAATAACGAGAATCCACAATACACGATCTATAACGACAATTTATCCACAATACGATACAAGATAACGATAACAATATAGGGTAACACGGGACCCTCATCCGAGTACAGTCTCTGATTGTTCTCTACCAAGTCGACCCTTTATTACCCCGGCTTATTATTATTTTATTAACAAGAATCATGAATATGCAATCAATACAGTCAACGAGAACTGTGGTATCAAGATTTATGCAATGGGTACAATCGATGAGAACGATAGTATCAATACAATATCAAGAAGATATCAAGGCTATGCAATACATAAAATATACATAGTTCAATTCATTAAATATAAAAAATAACAGGTTTATATGCAAAAAAAGTAACAATGCAAGTTCTGGATAGCAGCACCTATTGGTACTCAAATTCACTTTTCCGCCACTACGGGAATGCAAAATCGATTCCGTCAGAGATTCTAGAAAGTAGATTCTGCCGGTTCCAACGCATATTCACACGATACATTATAGTCACAGTAACTAGGTCGATCAAACAATTCTTTACGGGTTTCGTGTACAGGCTCGGTTATGGAAATTATAACATGCCAGTACTAATACAGTGATAACTTATAATCTATAAATCGGATTGAGAATCCGTAAGATATTGGCCTGTTACGACGAAGAAAATGCTTGCCGGATTGATAACTATTTGCCAAATTTCAAAGAAAATGCTTGCAAGGAATAAAAAGAGTGTACAAAAGATGCTGACCTATTACGACGAAGATTACGACGACTACATTGCAATGGCAACACACAGCGAGAGTGAGTGGCAACAACATGAGTCAGCGGCAACAACAGCGAGAGCAGCAGTGACAACAGCAAGAGACTGCGACAATGAACTGCGGTACAATAGCGAATGACGACCACAATAGCGAGCAAGTGCGATGATAGCAACAAGCAAAAGCGACGACGACGACGATGGTATCAACAACGGCAAAAGCGACATGTAGCGAGTACAAGTAAGACTTCGGGTCGTTGGATTGGCGAAGGCAGCAAGATGGTTGATGTAGCTTGGAGGAGCAACGGGGAGATGCAGTCGGTTGTGGCAAGGTGGCCTCGGGTGGAGGCAGTGGCAAGGTGGCAATGGGTTGCGGGTTGCGGCTGCAAAGCTGATGAAGGGACTTCGAGTGCGATGATTGGCGACAGCGAGGGACAGCAGGATGAAGGTGCTGCAGTCAGGGAGGAAGACGGCGACAATGCGGTAGTCGTTGCGGGGTGAGCGAAGGGCTCAGGGAGGCGCCGACTACGAGGTGGTGGCAGTGGGGGAGGACTCGAGTGATGGTGAAGGTCGGCGAGGGTGATGGAGGGTAGTGATCGCGCGGTGGAGACAGGAGGTCGGGATTGACGTCAGGGTGCTGCGGAGGTGCGGGATGAGGTTGCCGGTGGTGAAAGTTTGTAGTCGAGGGCGGTCGTGATCGGCGAGGCGGTGTGATGCTCGATGGCGTCGAGGTGGTTGACTGCAGGCGGTTGGTGGTGCTGGTGTGCAAGAGATGGAGGCGGGGTTGTGGTGGTGAAGAGGGGAAACGTCGGGGGAGAGGAGGTGGTGCTCGGTGGTGCAGTCGAGGTGTGGCACTGGTGGGGGGTAGCAATGGTGGCGTGTTGCTCGAGCTGTTGCCGGGAGGCAGTCAGTTGGGTGAGAGGATGAAGGAGCGCGGGAAGGCGAGGTGGTGGGCTTGACGAGGAGCGGATGGCGAGGGGGCGTCGAAAGCTTGCCCAAGGGGGTTGCTTGCGAGGAGGTCGTGTACAACAACCTTAACCGCACAAGCGGGAGGAAGAAGGATTAGGGGGGATTAATTAGGGTATTTAATTAAGAGGGTTAGAGTTAATTAATGAAGGGATATTATTTATTAGGTAGTTTAGGGGAGTAGATTAAGGAGTGATTAGTGGGTAGTTAGGGATTGATAATGGGGCTAGCAAGGAGGAGATTGTGGAGTGTGCAGTTGAGAATTCAGGTAGGATTTGGGTTAACGGGTTTCGAGTTGAGATAATAAACAATCTAAATGATAACAAGGTCATTTCGAGTTGAGAATGTTTTTACCAAAAGTGGTAAGCATAACTTGAACCCATGACCTCTTATAATCTGAAGATTGAGGCTCGCACCTCATTACGCCTCAGCGCGCCTTGCAGTGCCTTCAATTACACTGCACAGGTCTGTATACTCCATTACCTAATATTATAAAATATGGAAAATGACCTTATAATATATGAGAAGATTTTCTCATTTAGATTGTTTATTATCAGTTGGACACTTAATGGCTGATCCTTGTTATCAGGATATATAATCTTATTTATAAAAAACCCCAAAAAATAATAGTACGCCTTAGTTAAGTGAGGCTTGCGGCTCAAATTGTGCCTTGCACCTCAGGTTTTTTTTGGGAGTAGTGAAGTTGTTTGCGCCTTTCGCCTTCGACTACACTAGACTTGTGTTCTGTTTTTGTTGTTTGACAAGTTGATAAGTATGACACCTGTTAACAAGTCTCACAACGTCTCTCTTTAGTTTAGGCCAGTAAAACCTGTATTTCACAACATCAATGGACTTGCTATGCCCAAAGTGTCCAGCAAGGCCACCAACGTGCAATTTCCAGACAAGATACTCTCGTAATGATACACTAGGAATGCACAATTTGGAGTGATAGAAGAGAATCATCTTTTAAGAAATAATCATCTATCACTCGAGTGATGCCATCCTTCAAAGAGGTGTAGATCTCGTGAAAATCTGGGCAGGAGGCATACTCATCTTTTAATCTCTCAAAACCAATAATTTCGGTGCGTAGTGTAGATAAGATCATGTGACAACGACTTAGCACATCCGCGGCCTTATTATCAATCCCTTTTGCATGCCTATGATATACAAATATTTTTATAGGAACTCTACCCATCGAGCATGTCTTGGATTCAACTTTTATGGAGAATTGAGGAATCTTAAGGCCTCATGGTCTGAGAAAATGACGAAATCTTGTGGCAGGAGGTAATGTCGCCGATAGTGTTGTGATTGAATTACCCATAGAGCTCCTTGTTATAAGTGGAGTATTTTTGTTTTGCTTTGCTCAGCTTTTCGCTAAAATAAGCAACAAGACTCTTTCGACTGAGGACTCCACTTATACCAATACCAGAAGCATCGCACGTTATTTCGAAGACTTTAATAAAATCAGGCAATCTCATGATAGGTGTCTGAGTCATTCTTTTCTTGATCTCTTCGAAGGCTTTCGTGGCTTCTTTTGACCAGACGAATTTATCTTTCTTCAAACAGTCGGTTATCGGAGCCATGATTGTGCTAAATCCTTGCATAAACCGACAATAGAAGGTGGCAAGACCATGAAAATTCCGCACATCACGAATATTGCAGGGTTCAGGCTGTTCGGTAATAGCTCGTATTTTTTCTGGGACAGCAGATATTCCTCTGGCGGAAACAATAAATCCCAGAAAGATAGTCTGATCGGAGAGGAAGGTACATTTGGCAGGATTAGCATAAAGTTTCTTCCTCAAAACACCGCAGACCTGTTTTAAATGGTCAAAGATGTTGCTCAACGGATCGGCTGTAAATGAGAATATCATCAAAGTATACCACAAGGAACTTGCACATAAAGGGACGGAGTACTTGTATCATGATTCTCATAAACGTGCATGGGGCATTCGCCATTTCAAACGGCATGACCATTCGTACAGGCCATCCTTTGTCTTGAAGGCGGTCTTCCAAACGGCATGACCAGGACGAACACGTATTTGGTGGTAACCACTTTTAAGATCAATTTTGGAAAAGATTGTGGCACCAGACATCATATCCAACATGTCATCCTAACGGGGAATGGGAAAATGGTATTTTACTGTGATCTTGTTTATGGCACGGCTGTCCACACACGTACGCCAGGTTCCATCTTTCTTTGGCATCAATAGAGTGGGAACAACGCAAGGACTTAAGCTCTCTGATGAAGCCTTTTGCTAATAACTCATCAACTTGTCATTTCAACTCAGCATGTTATGTCAGATTCATCCGATAATGTGGCAAGTTAAGTAGACTCGCTTCCGAAACTAGATCAATAGCATGTTGGATGTCACGCAGTGGGGACAGCTGGTTGGGGAGGTAAGCAAGAAACACATCTGTAAATTTCTGTAGGACAGGAGTAACTTGAGGCGGGATGAGTAACTTAGGATCTTTAGGGACCTCTCTTGTTGTGAGTAGAAAAATTGTATCATCTTTGTCAATTTCTTTCGTGAGTACCTTTTCACCCATATACGTTACTTCCTTACCCCTTCTCGAGGGAGTTGGTGTTGTTTCAGCCGGACCAGTTCGTGGACTCATGGGTTTGAGCTTTATTTTTAGTCCATCTTTTTTGAACACACATTGGTTGGATTGACCATATATGGTCACATCGTGGTCGTATAACCAAGGTCTCCCTAAAATGACTTGATCCACATCCATTTTGAGCACATCGCACCAAATTTGCTTTTTGTAAGCCTTGAAGTCCACAGGGACCAAATATCGATGTGTTACTTGGCGGATTGTTGCATCAATCCAAGATACTTTGTATAGGCGTGGATGAAGTTCAGCTTTAAGTCCGGTCTTTAGCTAAAACCGGAGAAGAGACAACGTTGACGCAGCTCCCGCTGTCAATAATCACCTTGTAGTTTTTGCCACCTATAGTCATAAAGGTGTGCAATATAGCAGTGTGCTTCCAATCATCTTCTTCTTATGGCTGGGACAAAGCATATCTGACTACATTCAAGTGAGGTGATTGGATCGACCGAATACAGTGGAGATACTGGTCATCCTCTTCTTCGCTGAAGTTATTACTTTCAATAGGCTCATAGAAAAACTCATTGTCGGAATTATCAGCAATAACGGTACCATTTACTATATTGATCCTACTAGGGTTGGGAAAGTTGCCAGCAACATGACTGTATCCCTTACATTTATAACACTTAGTGAGAGGATCAACCTTAGAGTAGTCTTTTTCGGTGTTGTTACCCTTATTGTTATTTCTAGGTGGATAGGAATTTGAATTAGGCTTGCAGGGGTAAGATTTATTGGGGTACTGAGAGGAGGGGTGCTTAGGCCTGGAGGGGTGCTTAGGCCTAGAGGGGTCAGTGAAGGTCATTCTAGAGGAATGATCCCTTGAATTGCTGGATTTATAATGTGAACTTGCTTTAAAGGAATCCATATCTAGGACAAGGACATAAGCTGCGGCCAATGAGTTCACGTTTCTATGAATTAGCTCATTCCTAAGATCGGCTCGTAATCTCAGCTCTGAACCTAGAGAGAGTTTGTTCTTCGCTCTCTTTACCTAAGACATTGCACTGAATGAGGAAGTATTCGAACTTATCCACATACTCTTGGGTGGATTTGCTTCCCTGATAGAGTTGATTCAACGAATCAAGCATTCGGGTGTGGAAAGATAGGGGGTGCATATCTCTCAGTGAGCTTTTCTTTCATGACATCCAAGTGGATATGGGTGTCAGGCCTCGGCCTCTGCGGACATGTTCAAGATTGGTCCAGTGTTGTTGAGCTTTTCCATTCAATTTTATTGTGACAAATTTAACCTTCAGGGCTTCGCTCATATCAAACCACACGAAGTAGTGGTCCATGGCACGGATCCAATTGAGATAAGTTTGGGGTTCCATACAGCCTTCAAAGTGGGGAACGTTAGTTTTAACGTTCTTCTTATATTGCTCGTCAGGGTCACGTTCTTGACGTCGATCGTCACGAACATTCCCTTGAGGGATTGGACGATGAAGCTCAGGGACAACATTTTGATTCAGTTTTGCTTCCTCAAGCCTCTGATTGATATTGGCAAGAGTTGCTTGAATGGCAGCGAGGGTAGTGGGTGGTCCATTTCAGTGCGAGGAGGGGCTCGCGGAATTCTAGGATTTCTGATGGGGTGGTTTGTGAGGGACAAGAAAGGCTCTTCGGGATTTGTGATGGTGCTGCAAAGACGCATTCACCAACGGTGGAAAACTAAGGGTCGCGTGGATGTGTGTTTGCTGAAATTTGGAGAAACGTGTCCTAAATGCACCTAAGTTGTAATACCTCGCAAAATAGCATATGGCTATTTTGCATCGTAATCCGTGCGCAATTGAGAATTGCACACAATTATGTATTTTCTAATAATAATTGATTGTTATTGAGAAATATCAGATATACTGTCTATCTTATTTTATGCTTTTGGAGGGTTATTATGAGACAATTTTATGTATTTTTGATTGTTAGTATTTTAAAGAGTGAGAGTTGGGGTTTATTTGAAATGTATTGGGACTTTGGGGCTTATATGTAATAATCCCCTTATATTAATTATTAATCTATTATTTATTTATTTATTTATAAAACCCCCTCCCACCTCTCTCCTTCTTCTCCATCTCCTTCTTCCTGTTCCTTTCTTTTCCCAAACCCGATGGAAACCCCCCGGTCCTCTCCTCCCTTCCTCCTTCTCCGTTCGCGCCCAGCCGGAGGTGAAGAAACCCACCCCCGTTCCCTTCTTCTCCTTCTTCTTTCCCTTCCGATCTCCATCCCGACGCCCAAAAGAACCCATCGAACGATACTTTCCCCCACCTCAAATCCATCTCATTTCTTCGTCAAATCCAAATTAAATTGAGTAGACTAAATGAGGGATTCTCTACATCGTGGTAGCGTCGGATTTTCGAATGGATTCGGCAAGGTAAAACCCTAACTATTGTATTGTATAAAATTTTGTTGGGTTAATTTTTATTGAGTAGGAATGTTAGGGTAGAGAGATTTAGAAATATTAGAAATTGTGGATGTGAGAAATTAGCGGATTTTAGAGAGATTTCAAGTTGTTAGTAAAATAGGGTTTGGGTTTGTAAAAGAGAATTATATGGATTATATGGATATGAATTAATTCTCGTATGGTAGAAGAAATTGTAGTAGGACTATTAGAATAATTTGGAGTGCTTTAGTAATTGTGTGAAAATAAGAATCTCGTCGGAATTTGAGTGATTACGTGCAAAGCGCGTGTGCATCCTAGGCGTTCAATAGAATGCCTGTGTGATATTGGAGTTAGTATTATTATTTTCCCGTAACTGTTTTGGATGCTGGAGCCTTGATTGCTTTGAACTATTGATGATAGGATATACTAGCGGCTTTGGATGCGTGGTGGCGCTTCGAGTCTTTGCGGGACAATTTGTGAGTATGATATCTTTTATTTTACGCACATGGCGCGTTGTGAAAATTTTAAATTATGAATTGCTGTGTATTTCCGTTTTTGTATCTTAGTGTAGCATGGATGTTTTTGAGTTAAGGATGGGTGTGGACACTCTTGTATGTGTCCACAACTACAGGCTAAATTTCATAAATTATCGAGGTAGGTTGATACCTCAAAATAAATTGTGGAGTGCAGCTGGTCTGAATGGACAGAGCTGAAGCCGATTGTGTTTGGACCGAAGTTCGAAAGGTCATAACCAATTGTGTAGGTATGATCTTGCTATGAACCTTGAGAGTAGTTTTTGGTATGGGTTTATTTGATGATTCTCAAGTTTTAGAAATTCTAGAGTTCGTTTGGTCAAGGGTAGTAAATGCTCTGCTGAAGAAGTGGCTGAATTTGTGTGCTATGTTGGAAGTTGTGGTTGTTGTAAGTTTGGCACCCTGTTGTTGAGATTGACTTCAAGATTAAGTTAGCTTGGGGACTTGAGCTCTTAAATATCTGAGAGAGTCGCCCACTAGGGGATTGCTGTGGATCTCCCTACCTTTCTAGAAGTCTGATTGTGTTACACTCCGATGAGCGTAGCTTGGGTCACAGCTACTGCTTTTCTTGAACTATCTTATCGGAGAATTAATGAGGAACCCTCTGCATGCCGCAGTGTGGTGATCACGAGCTATCGGGTTTTAATGATGTTTTAGTATTTTCATTTGGAACTTGGATAAGTTCCGGTGCTTAATACTCATGGTGGACATGAGTGAGTTGGGATATGGCTCTGGTCGGTTTGTGTTTGGTGTCTCAATGCCTGAGTCTGTCAAGGGTCAGAAATTGATGGCTATGTGTGTGCTTACCTTCATGCGATTTGTGTTGTATCCTTGGGGCGCCGTTGGACCACTTGCTGAGGGTCACAGGCCTGGATTATTAGGTCGCGGACCTGTGAATGTATTGGGAATCAGTGGGTGTGATTCCGGAACGGTTGTTACCTTGACAGACCAGTCAGGCTCGACTTTGTTGATCGGCATCGAATGTGAATTGAATAACACCATATATTCAGTAAACTGCATTGATTAAGTTTTCCTTATTGTTTTCGCTTGAAGATCGAATTGGTGTTAGGGGTGATCCCTATAATCCAACTCGTTCTGAGAGTTAGCACTAGGTGGTGATACTATGGGGTTGTCTCTTCCTGTCATTAGGGATACGTGCTGCGATGCGTATCTTGCACTGTTGATTCCTGAGGTACCGTGGTAAGGACGGAATGGGATCCAGGTATATGCTAGTGGACACGAACGGGTCGTACGGACTGCGGTCCGGTAAAATACGATGCCATAGGTATACTGAGGTATATCTTTAAGTTCGTCACGGCTGTTAAATGGGATCCAGATATATGCTAGTGGACACGAACGGGTCGTACGGACTGCGGTCCGGTAAAATACGATGCCATAGGTATACTGCGGTATATCTTTAAGTTCGTCACGGCTGTTAAATGGGATCCAGGTATATGCTAGTGGACACGAACGGGTCGTACGGACTGCGGTCCGGTGAAATACGATGCTATAGGTATACTGCGGTATATCTTTAAGTTCGTCACGGCTGTTGAATGGGATCCAGGTATATGCTAGTGGACACGAACGGGTCGTACGGACTGCGGTCCGGTGAAATACGATGCTATAGGTATACTGCGGTATATCTTTAAGTTCGTCACGGCTTTGAACCCAACCATGTCATACTATCAGGAACAGGAAGTAGACCAAATTAGAATGCATTGCATAGCGAGGGTTTCGAATCCTTAAACTTAGAGACAACGGCTTGATTTGGAAAGTATGTAGTATGGGATGCATATATTTTCAAAGTCTCGCTTGCATTAGACTAAGTATGTTGGCTTGACCTGGGTCACATGTAGTATGAGATGCATGTGCATCCAGAATCTTGCTGACATTAGATTAAGTGCATCTGTTCTATATTCTGTATTGTTGCATTAGACTCAGGTCATGGCATACACAAACACTAGGAAATTAGGATACACGTTTATTTTCCATTTAAGATGAAGTATGAGTGTGGAAGTGATGTATTGCGAGACGTGATGATATATGTTGTAAGAAATGAATGAATGCGGTGTTATGTGATATGAGATTGGGAAAGAAGATAAGTCGTGAGTCTGTAATTGCAATGAATGGTAAATATGGTGCAGTTATGTGATAGTAGAGTATTTGTGAATGTAAAGCTTTATGAAAAAAAAAAAAATAAAGCTATAGGAATGGTTGCTTAAGGCGCAAAGTGATGGGCCTTAAGCGACAAATTGGAATGGTTTCCAAACTTATGATAAGTATGCTGTGAGCAGGTGTGGATATGCATACAGGAAGTGATGCAGTGAGTATTTGATGTGAAATTCCATTTATGATATTTACATATTCAGGTTTATCTTGGTATTCGTAAGTTCTTTCTGTTTACTTATAAAGTTTAATTTAGTTGCTTATAAATTATACTCACACCATAAATGGCTAACCCCTTAGTGTTTGGGGGGTTAGGGAGTCTCTGGACTACCTAGGCCCCTACTGTTATAGGTCCTCAGCGGTGCAGAGGTGAGGTGTTGATTCATGGTTCTGTGGATGGAGCTTCATTTTACTATTTGTTGCTTAAAGGTTTAATTGGGTGAATAGTGAATTTTATGCTTTAAACTATAATTGTGATGTGTAAGTATGTGGATAATGATGATGAGTATAGTGTGGGGTGGTATGCTATGTTGTTGACCCGTACCCATCTCGTTGTTGAATACCAGGCCCTGTGGTATGTTTTATGAATTATTTTCTAAAAGCCTTACTACGTTTTCAAAGGAATTTATGGTTTTTAATTGATATTTGATATTCTATTATGAGTTTGGCCCCCAGAGCATACATATATATTGCCTGTGTGATTCTGCTCATTTTGGCCTGGGGAGCTCGTGATATAATTGCCTGTGATGTGAGCTACGGAATTTAGAGCAGAATTCCGTAAGCTTTTTGTGTTTCGGGGCAGAAATTTCAGGCGAGACTTTGCCCGATTTTTCTTTGAAATATAGCTATCTTAGTTTATGATTAAAGTGATATAGAAATTGAAAGAATTGAGTTTGGAGTCAAAATGGGGGCGTTACATAAGTTTTTTTTAAAAATATGAAGTGATCTAAAAGAAAAATAAAGAAAAATAAATGACTCTAAAACGATCCTAAATGAATGCAAAAAATATGCCTAAATGATGCAAGAACTAGGGTTTAAGAACCTTCGCTCTGATACCAAAATAATGTAAACTTAACCCTAAATAGATAATTTTCAAGATTATCAAAAGATCAAGTTTACTTACACGTAATGCAGATTAAGTTAGAAATTATAACTATTAATTGGTTTGATGGATTTTCAAGATATGAAACAAGCCCAGTTAAAGATTCAATCCTATCAATCAACAATTATACGTAATCGTTCTTAGCATGTAAGATATTCAATAAAGATTCGTACACTAATAAGCAAGTAGAACACACGCTCTCAATATTTGTGGGCGACAAATTGATCAAATAATATTATAGAGATGATAAAACAGTAACACAAATATTTGAGAAGCAGAAAGAGTTTACCGAGGTTGCAGAATGTGTGTAATTGCGGAAGAGGAGAATGGGATTGCAGGATGCAGCTGCAGGGCTTCGGTGGTAGACGGCAGTGGAGGGCAGCGGCGGAGGTAAAGGGGTGGTCGCGGTCGGGAAGCGACGTCGACGAGGAGAGGGAGGGAAGGAGATGAGGTCAGGGTTTGGAGGTAGGTTTGAGGAGTTGGGTCGCGGCAGGGGGTGAAGAGGTGGCGGTGAGTGGGGGAAAGAGGTCGGTAAGGGGTTTGACAGGGCTGAGCGGTGGCGGGCAAGACGACGGGGAGACAGTGAGGGTGCGGGTCGGTCGACGAGGGCTATCGGGGGTTGGGTTGTTGAATGTGGAGGCGAGGGCGATGAGGGCGATGAGGGCGGTGAAGGAGGGTCGGCGGAGGGGCGAACGGGGAAGACGACGGCGTCGAAGGGCTAGGGTTTCGGGATGCGAGAAGAAAAAGAAGGTGGAGAAGTGGCGGTTGTAGGTGAAGGGGAAGATTAGGGTTTTTTTAATTAGGGTTAGGATGTTGAATTTGGGGATTTGGGTATAATTTAGGGTTTATTACAAATCCTAAAATTGTATCTCAATATCTCACATAAAAAGATTAATGAAGAGCAATACTCAATCATAGTATTTTTTTAAATCAATAATAACATTATTTCTCATTATTCTCAAGGCCCCTATATATAGGCTTCAAACAAATCTTGATACGAATCTCAAATATTCTGAAATCTCAAAAATATTCTAATGCATAAAAGAAAGGGTGCAAATTGTAAAACTATTACCTATGACTGTAATTGCCAAAAACAAATATGATTACTGAATAAAATACTGAACTAATGAAGCGGCTGTCCTAGATGATGTCTGTGCTGATAGAAACGCCCGAATCGTCTTGAACCGATGTCATCTTAAACATATGAGGATATTCTTCTTGATCAGTCTATCAAAAAGTATTCCCTTCATGCTATTAATAAAATACGTAGCTTATCATGTATTTAGTAGGCAAGTTGACCCAATTGATTTTAAGTTTGACTTTAATGAAATTGATGGCAATTAATAGGTAATTTTCTCAGAGTTTAGAGTTTTATTATATTATGGTGGTAAAAGCTTTATCATTGAAAGTTAAACGCCTAATTGCCTAACATGATTAACATCTAGAATTTTACTAAAACTCAGATTGTTGACTTCTTGTTATGAAAAATGTTGGACTTTTTGTTACTTTGTTAAATCCAAATAATAGGTTTTAGCTTTTTATATAGATTATTTAAGAAACATTTACTTGAATAAATCTATATGTAAATATATGTAGTAACTAACTCTTTAATTAATGGAACTAGTATCATGCACGTGCGATGCACGTGGAGGAAGAAGGAAAAAGACAAAAAAAAACCTACCAACACGTGCACGTGCGATGTACGTGGAGGAGGAAGGAAAAAGACAAAAAAAAACCACAAACACGTGCGCTGCACGTGTTTGCACACATACAAAAAATTGTTAATTAATTACCAACCCCATCTCTCCCATTATAATAGTTATAGATAATGGAATTGCAATTGCCCTGCCCCTTGCTTACCTCACCTGCCTTTCCATGATGAAGTTTGGCAATTTTGAGTTTGCAATAATTGTTTTGTGTCTTATTATTATATGTTATTTCTACTCCCGTAATCATTTTACCAACCTTTTGCAGTCATATCAGAAGGCTCTTAAGGCAGATCCTTCATATAAACCTGCTGCCGAATGTCTTGCCAGTGTCTTGACAGATCTTGGTACCAGCTTAAAACTTTCTGGGAACACCGAGGAAGGAATTCAGAAGTATTGTGAAGCTTTAAAAGTTGACAGTCATTATGCTGTAATGTCACTACCACTGCTTTGTTTCATTATTTTGTTTATTTTCTTATTTACTGGTGCATGTGGATCTGCACATTTGCAAATCTGCTCTTTGTTCTTATAGTGGTATCTGTTTCAGCCTGCATATTACAATCTTGGGGTGGTTTACTCTGAGCTGATGCAATATGATTTGGCCCTTGCTTGCTATGAGAAAGCTGCTTTACAGAGGCCTATGTATGCAGAGGCATTCTGCAATATGGGAGTTATATATAAAAACCGTGGGGACTTAGAGACAGCTATTACTTGCTATGGGAGGTACTCAATTATTAAATTTTCTTATATTTATATTTTATTGTTGTTTCTTTAACTAAACTAATAAGTATATTCCTGAACCTTTGTGATGCATATTCTTTGACTCCATGCTGCAGGTGTCTGTCTGTCTCTCCAAACTTTGAGATTGCTAAGAATAACATGGCCATAGTTTTGACAGACTTGGGTACAAAGGTGCACTACCTATGACTTTCGTTGTACTTTTCACGTTGAGATGGATAATATCAACTTCAGCAAGTCGGGGTTTGACGAGCACTCTATCTTGTGCAATTATTATGCATTTGCCTTTGGTTTTACCTGTTTTTAGTTTCATTAAGTAACATCAAGATTGCTAGATTGCCTGCCAATAATTGCACTACATGTGTTATATTTAAATAGAGAAATATCCTGCCTCACATGAACCCATCTTCTGAATTCATTTTTGTTTTGCAATAATCAATTTCACAGCTACAATTTCAAATTCTTATTGTTTGCTTTGGTGCAAATTTTGGGAGACGTTCCCTTTCTCTTCTATGATCTTTCAATGCAGATTGAATAACAACCTTGGGGCAACCAGTATTTATTAAGGTTTTCCTTTCCCCTTCTCTGATGCTCAACTCAGAAAACAGCTACATATTAGGTTTGGACATCCTCACTTGCAAGATCCTTCCTTCCGGCCGGTTCTCTATCAACTTGTTCAAAGTGCAGCCCCGAACACTTCTTCTACAAGCCGTTCTTTTTCCTCTTGGTTTTCCATAATCAGCTAGGTTAAAAAAAAAATTTGCTTGATCATTCTCAATTGCCTAACAATTTGAACCTTCATTAAATGATTTTTTTTTTATGTTGCATGGCATGAATGAATTGCAAATAACCATATTTCAATTATAGTATTGTAGTATGTAGATTGGCTTATGATCTGTATGAATACGATGCTTAGATTCATATCTGTTCACTGATTTCAAAATGATAGAGACGATGTGAACGATATAAAGTAAGACTTTGAGATGACTTTTCATGTCATAGGGTTCAACTGCTCCCCATGATTTGGTGGTCCACAATGACTTGCCTACGAGCGCAACAAAATAAATTTGCATCACTTGTTTTATTGCATACTAAATTTGTGGATGTAATTCTATTTAATAAGCTTAGCTTTGTCGTTTTATTTGACTTTGTTTGTTATCTCTTTATTTTTATATTGTAACTCAACTCCTCGCATCTCTTGTTTATTTTTTTGACAAATTGTGAGAGGGTTTAATTATGTGTGTTAGGTATGAAGGAAATATTACATCAACCATATTATAAAATCTAGCTGCTTTTGGTAGAGGTGGGAAGACTATGCTCATATTGGCATATCAAGTTGTGATTGGATGGAGAACAAGTCTCGTGGCTCAAACACTTAGCTGCGAGCAGCAACAAAAACTTTCGAAGTGACTCAAGCACGTTGAGCTCAAAGCCCCCGAAGTGGAGTGAGTATTTTCTTTTAATTTACTGGATTCATGTTAAATTAAATGTCACCACTAAAATAGGATAATATGCATTTTGTCGATGTTTGCATTTTTTAAGGATATTTCGTGATGTCTTCATTGTAGTGCATCAAAGGGTTCCAAAACTTGCAAAACATGAGAATTGATATTTTTGACGATCCTACAAAGTTTAGAGATTTTTGGAGTTCTATTGAATACTAGTATTTATTTTGAATATCCTCTGAACAACTTGAATTTTTAAAAGTTCAATAGTATAGAAGATAACAATAAGTAAAACTATAAAATCCATGAAACTTTGTAGGATCATAAAATAGTATTTTTCCATGATTTGCAAGCTTTAGAACCACTTTTTGATGCATAAAACAGGGATGTCATGTGGTATCCTAAAACATGCAAGATATAAGTAAAATGCATAACATCCTATTTTAGATCTGATTTTAAACATGAATTCTATAAACCTAGAATAAAATACGCGACACTTCATGTGCTTTGAGCTCAATTTGGTTGAGTCATCTTCAAGCTTTATCTTTGTTTGAATAGCTTGGTACGAAGTTTTGAATTTGTGCAAGCAGGACTTGAATATCCAATGTGTTTGCTCACTTGCTAAGAGGCTTACCAGTAGACCGTCGTGACATCTGCTCTAACAACACCAGGTCCCCAACAATTGCAGATATGTCAATATGAGCACAATTCCTCGTTCATTGGAAGCAACTAGATCTCATGGGGGGACCCGGTTTTGAAACTCATATTCACCACTTTACCCTTCTCAACAGCAACAAATATGGTCAATTGCTAAATTTACTCATTAAATCTCTAATAATATTAAGGGGTTAAACCATGTCACGCCCCGCTTCCCAAACGTAAATACGAACACGCAATAAATGTCCAGCAAATGATGTGTACATCATCCATAAGCTGTAACAGATTAACTCAACAATATGAAATATGATCACAACCACCATGAATAAATAATCACATAAACAATGAATTAAACTTCAATAATCCATAAAATAAATTCATAAAGTAATATCCAACATCTGGAAGAAAAAATGAATAAACTTCGGGTCACAAAAGCTCGAAAAACAAAGTATGAAAATAATAACAATGCTGGAAAGGAAATAATATGAACGAAATAATTATAGCAGTCTAATAATCAGCTCCATTCTTTAGAAGATTTGCTCACCAAGTCCTGTCAAATCTCCTCGTGTACCTGCAAGCTCAACATCTAGAGTTTGAGGGAAAATGTCCGTTAGAGCAAGTCACGGATAGCAAGGAGCAAAAAAATATGGTATATCAAGAAATAATGAACTGGATCAAAATCAAGATCAATAACAAGAGATGATAATAAAATCCAAGGTCCAAAATTAACGATGCAATAATCAATGACTGCGATCAATGATTCAAAGTCAATAACAATAATCATGATCAAGAATGCCAGTGTCAATCTAAGTCCATTAGTATTTCATTATCCTATCTAATGCACGTAATTCTCTGTCCTATACCACAGGTTCGATGCGTACAATTAGTGATCGTTTAGACTATAATGGTGAACTCTACAAATCGTGTACTCGGCACAATAATCAATAATTAATAATCCACAGTCCATAGCAATAATCAATTGAACAATAAAGGACCCTTCTCTGAGTACAGTCTCCGATTGTTCACTACCAAATCGACCCTTATTATCCCGCTTGTTATTATTTTATTATACTCAAATGTAGACATGCAATGGGTACAGAAGTATCGAGGCGATGTCAAGAGGGTGTCCAGGCTATGCAATGCATGGTATAATTAATTCTATTCATTAAATGCAAAATCAAACACGGATATACTTAATAACACAAAAACACACATTCTGGACAGCAAGACGATGATGTACAAAAAATGACTTTTTCGTTGCTAAAGGAAAGTAAATCAGGTAGAAACTAGACTTTCTGCCGGTTCCAATGCATATTCACACGATATATTATAAATACAATAACTATGTGTACTTTACTGGTTTCATGTTCAGGCAACAGGTTAGGGTCAAATCTTATATATAAAAGTTTGTTGTAAATGCATTTAAAAAATCTTATAAAAATCATAGTTTAGTTCTTAACAGTGTTCAACAACAACACGATTAATCTCAAGTCTAAATTCTTAATTTAATCTACTGTTTTAATTAATTAAACATGGTAATGTAATTTTAGACTGTATTATGAAATTCAGATGTTACACCACGAGAATCTGGATATCTTGCAATTCGTATGCCGGATTGCAAAATCGTCAGATAGTCTGGATTCAAGACACAGAGGGCTACAACACTCATTTGATAAGTTTTAAATTATATTATCAGTAACTAGGTCAGAAGTTTGGTTCTTTATTGAACTAGTGCTCTGGCAGCAACGTAGGGTCATGTTCTCATATGCACAACGGGTCTGAAAAATCATCAATTAATCTTATAAAAATTTAAAGTGACTTCTAATCATGTCTAATAACAACCTAGTTAATGTCAAGTTTTAATTCTACTGCCAATATTTTATTTTAAGTAACAATTCATGTCGATATGCTTGTAAACGACAATCTGGAAATTTAAACCTAGAAGTGTTAAAAATATGATAAATTGCAGTTTATGAATCGGAAATCAGATCCGTCGAATGTTCTAGAAACTAGATTCAAAGGGCTACAGATGTCGTTTACAAGATTCCACTTAATTATAACAGCAACTGAGTCAAAAACTCAAAACAACATGGAATAAACAACAGGCCAGCAAGTTGATTATTATTAATTAGTAACAAACGAGATACACAAGCATATAACTTTATGGCAATAATTAACAGGATATTATACTCAATCATTAGGGTGGAATTCTACTGTTAACAAGACATTATTACTTCCATAGCTTTAAATTCACGAATCTAGTTATAACATCATATGCAATCGATATGTATTCAAATCATGATTCTTCTATATAACATGTTTCTAGTCTATGTATTCATGTGGTGTATGCATATGATGATGTATACCAGGCTTGGGTTTGAGTCAAAGGAATGACACGAAAAGAAAACTACTACTTGGTTTCGTCGATGAATCCGTAATAGTTTCTTTGAGAGGTATCAAGCAAAATAAAATACGATAAACAAAATAGGGGTTACTTGCGGAGATTAAAAGAATTCTTAAACTAGAATAAGTTGGTTCAAGAGAAACTTGTCTTATGAGATGATCACGACAAAATGACGAAGGAAAATAGCAGCGACAACCCACGGGTAGCGACGACCGCAAGCGGTAGCGGCAGGTGTGATTGCGACAACAACAAAAAAGCAGCAACAAGCGGCAGGGAGGCAGTAGGGGTCGCGCAGGAGGCTGGCTGTCGAGTGGGGTTCAGGTGAAGGGTTGGCTGTCGAGTGGGGTTCGGGTGAAGGGCTGCTGTGGTGTGGCTGTCATGACCGGCAGCGGCAGCGGCAGCAAGAGGGGTGGAGACAGGGCTGAGTGCAGGTGACGTGAAGGCAACAACAGAGTGGCGTCGGGGCACTGTGGTTGTGGCAGAAGGTAGCAGCGGCTGAGGGAGACGGTGTCGGGATGAAGATGGGTTGAAGTGGTGCTCGTTGTTACAATAGAAAGCACAACAATGGCGATGGCAGGCTGCAGTGAGCGAGATGCTGCGGTGGCAGCAAGCAGCAGGGGTGATCGAGGTCGGCGACGCTCGCGGTGGAGATGGAGATGGTCGGCGTTCAGAGATGGCAGGGAGGCGGAGTAGCAGGGGAAGGTAAAGGTTGGATGTGATGATGGGGGTGGCCGAAGGTGGTAGCGGCGTCGGGTGGCGAGGTCGATGAGTTTGGGATGCGGTAGAAGGAGGAGAGGGGTTTAGGCGGCTGAGGTCGATGGGTTCGAGATGCAGTAGGAGGAGAGGGGTTTAGGCGGCTGATAGGGATTAGGGTAGATTAATTAAGATTAGGGATTATTAATATATATATATATAGGGGATTAAGATGTATGGGCTTAGAATGGCTCGGGTTAATTTAATGGGTTTCATATAAAAAATAATAATAATAAAAGATAGATTAAGATCAACGGGCTTTCACAAATTAATAAACAACCAAGAAAGAGGATTATATAACAAAATAGGATTTGGGTTTAACACATATATTACTAAATAATCCAATAATAAAATTATAGAATGAGTTAAGTTGGGCTCGTACATTATTTAAATGAATAATAGTAAACATTAAATAATAATAATAATAATAACAACAAAATAGGATTATATAACAAAATAGGATTTGGGTTGAACACATATATTACTAAATAGTCCAATAATAAAATTATAAATTGAGTTAAGTTGGGCTTGTACATTATTTAAATGACTAATTGGTAAACATTAAATAATAATAATAATAGGATTTGGGTTTAACACATATATTACTAAATAATCCAATAATAAAATTATAGAATGAGTTAAGTTGGGCTTGTACATTATTTAAATGACTAATAGTAAACATTAAATAATTAAATAAAACAAAACAGAGTATATGGTTTCACACTTATAATCAAAATAGTAACATTAGACTTGATTTGGGCTAAAATATAAATAATTAATCAAATAAGAAAAATAGGTTAACTCATAGAATAGAATAAGATTTGTGTTAAAATATATAATCATATGAAAATGGCGACAAACACAATTTATGATTAAAAAAGATTTTAATAGGAGATCCAACAATAAATTTTAAAACAAAAAGAATTTAAGAGCGGAAAATAATTTATAAGGAATCGAAATACCGAAAATTCCTAGAAAATATATATTGGCGGGAACGGGGGTTACAAACCAACACTTTCTGTGCTTTATAAGCCATACCGTCGTAGTAAAGCTAGACGATTGCAACCTTGCAAGGCAGGATAAGAGAGCATTGAAGCTCAAAAATAGAATGAAAAACTAGTTGGTTGAAGCCACATGAAACAATACGAAGGCAAGATTAGAGCATTTTATGGTATGGTTTGGAACCCTTACAAATGAGATTTAAGAAGAATGTAGAGAAAAAAAAACTTGTCTAGCAAACAAAATTGGCACATAAGTTTTAAAGAAAAATCTAAGAATTGAGTTTTCCCCCTATCTTTTGGGTAGGCTATAACTGATTAGTTTTTCTCTCTTTTCTTCTTACTTCTCAACTCTATGTTAAGACGGCTTAAACAAGCATAGAAAATGTTCGTCGACCAGTTTTTTTAGCCTTAATGCTCACGCGTTCTAATTTACATGTGACAGTTTGTGGACAGTTTCAATCATTTTGTACTCTATTATGACCCTTCCTATAAAGCACAGAGGGTGTTTTCTTGGCCTTTTAATATGAGCTGATTCTGGAGAAGACATAAAATCTGTTTTATTTTATTTTGAGATTTAGCAATATGTAGTTTATTTGAGTGATTTGTTTTAGATTTGAGAGATTTGTTTTGGATTTGTTTTGAGCCTATATATAAGCCTTGAGAATAATGAGAAAATATGCTATTCTTGATTAACAAAATTATTGTGTTGAGTTATTGCTCTTCATCCTTCTTTTTTGTGTGAGACAACTGAGAGAATTATTAGGGTTTGTGAGAAGTCCTAATAAAATTTTAGGGTTTGTGATAAACTCTAAACTACCCTTAAATCCCTAAATTACTTATAACCCTAAACCCTACCCTAATATCCCCCATAAGCCACCTAATCTCGTCTCCTTCGTCATCTTCTTCATTGCCCCGATCAACCTCGCCATCGACCTAGCCCCCACAACCCCCTGAGATCCCCTGCCATCACCTCGGACCACCACTAGCCTCCTGCGCCTCTAACCATCCCCCTCCTTGCAGTCGCTAGCCGGCGTAGTCGCCCTCGCCACAAGCACCCCGACCATTGCAACCCATTGTCGACGCCACGTGACCACCCGTCACCCTCCGCCGCCATCACTGCAAACTCCGACCGCTTGCTCCTGCACCGAGTCCTATTGCCTCTTCGCCACCACTCGCAGCCCCCCAAGCAGCTGCATCTTGCAACCCTGCGGTTTCCTCTTACGCAATTACACACAATCTGCAACCCCGGTAAACTTTTTCCTCTTCTCATTTATTTGTGATACCATCTATCATCTTTATAATATTATTTAATTTATCTGTCATCCACAAATATTAAGTGTGTTCTACTTGCCTATTAGTGTACATCTTTATTGAATATCTTACATGGTAAGAACGATTAAATATAATTATTGATTGTTAGAACTGAATCATTAATTGGGCTTGTTAAACTATTTCAATTCGTGAAAATCCATCGAACCGATTAACTGTTTTAATTTCTAACTTAATCTGCATTACGTGTTGGTAAATTTAATCCTTTAAAATTCTTGAAAATTCTCTATTTAGGGTTAAGTTTACATCATCTTGGTATCAGAGCAAAGGTTGTTAAAACCCTAGTTCTTGCATCTTTTAGTCATAATTTTTGCATTCATTTAGGATCGTTTAGAGTCTTTTTATTTTATTTTCTTCGTTCTTTTAGATCACTTCAGAAAAAAAAAACTTAGGTGCATTTAGGACATGTTTTCCCAAAATTTAGCAAACACGTGATCCCTAGTTTTTCATCATTGGTGAATGCGTCTTCGCAGCACCATTACAGACCTTGAAGAGCCTTTCTTGTCCTTCCCAAACCACCCAATTAGGAACTCTAGATCTTCGTGAACCCCTTCCCGAACTGAGATGGACAACTTTGATATTTTCGCTACCCTAGCTGCCATCCAAGCAACTCTTGTCAATATCAATCAGAGGCTTGAGAAAGTGGAATTAAATCAAACTGTTGTCCCTGAGTTTCATGCTAATCGTCAGATCCCTCAAGGAAATGATCGTGACGGCCAATGTCATGATCGTGATCCTGGCGAACAATACAAGAAGAACGTTAAGGCTGACGTTTCCTATTTTGAAGGCCACATGGAACCCCAAACTTATCTTGATTGGATTCGTGCCATGGACCACTACTTTGTGTGGTTTGACATAAGGGAAGCCCTGAAGGTCAAGTTTGCCACAATGAAATTGACTGAAAAAGCTCAATAACATTGAATCAATCTTGAACATGCCCGTAGAGTCCGAGGCCTGGCACTCAGTCACTTAGGAAGCCATGAAAGAGAAGCTCACTAAGAGATATATATCATTATCGTTCCACACATGATTGCTAGATTCGTGGAACCAACCCTATCAAGGAAGCAAATCCTCCCAAGTGTATGTTGATAAGTTTAATGACTTCCTTATTCGGTGCAATGCCTTAGGTAAAGAGAGCGAAGAATAAACTTTCTAGGTTCAGGGCAGGATTACGAGCCGATCTGAGGAACGAGCTAAGTCATAGAAACGTGGACTCATTGGCAACATGATGTAAAACCAACCCTAAAATAGAGAATTTCCAAGAATTTTAATGGGTTAATTTTACCAACATGAAAGTACGGATCTAAGATGGAAATTTTAACAGTTAACAGGTTTGATGGGTTTTCAACAATTGAATCAAATGTAACAGTCCCAATTAATAATTCAACCTCAATCAATAATTAAATTTCTATATGTTAGCAAGTAATAAGTCCAATATCGATTTGTACTCTAATTTAGCATGTGGATCACTCAATCTCAGTATTTTGTGGTCGACAGTCAAATCAGATAATATACTAGATGATAAGGCAGTAAAACATAAATACGGAAGAAATGGAAAGAGTATACCGAATGCGAAGAACCAACGTAGATCTCGGAGTTGGGCAGCAACTAGGATCGCAGCAACTCAGCGGGCAAGGTCAGCAGCGAGGCTCAGGGGGTGGCTGATCTGGTGGCCGGCTGTTGACGGTGAGCGAGGCGGTGACGTCGGAATGGCGTGGCACCGGAGCTGGGGTCAGAGAGTCGGGACGAAAGTGAGGGAGAGAGGCAGCAGACGAGGAGGCCGTAGTGGTGGTGATGGTCGACGGAGTTTGGGGGTGAAGGAGTGGGTCGCGGTGAGGGGGTGATGGGACGAAGGCGTCGGCGGTGGTGGGGAGAGTAGGGGTGTTGTCGAGGTCGGGATAGGGGGAAACGACGGTGAGGGGAAGGAGATGAGGTCGACGCTGATGGGGGATTTCGGGGTTGACGACGAGGAGGGATTTGGAGTTGGTGATTTCGATCGGGAGTTGAGTAGGGTTCGGAATTGGGTTGAGGTAGAGGTTGACGATGGAGAAGAAAGGGGTGCGGCGGGAGTAGTATAGGATTAGGGTTTTTATTATAGATTTGGGAAATTAGGGTTTTGTATTTGGGAATTTGTAATTGGAGATAAATTTTAGAATTAATCACTAATTCTAAAACTAGATTAGGATTTATCACAAACCCTAATTTGTATCTCAGTTGTATCACACAAAGGAGAGAAAATGAAGAGCAAAACTCAACACAGATTTTTTTTATCAATAATGGCATGCCTTTCTCATTCATCTCAGGGCCTTTAAATAGGCTCAATTACATCTTGAAACACATCTCCAAAATATTCTCAGAATCTAAAAATTACAAAAAAGATTACATAAAAATGGAAATAAAATAAAAATCCTAAACTGTAAAGATGTCCTCATCATTCTCTCCGGGTGGGAGAGAGCTCGACCCAGTCGAGTCAAAACCAGTGATCCTGCCATGGTGCTCCAAAAGATCTGGATCCAGTTGCGGGAGCCCCTTACGATCACTGCAAGTATCATCCGACTTCGGTTTGTTTTTCCACTTCACCAAATACTTGTGCATACCACCATCTCTTGTGGAGATTATCTGATCATCTAAAATATTATCTAACTCTTCTGTCGATGGGTAAGTAGTATTTGGTAGTGGAGGTAATGGGGAAATCTCACCATTAGGCTGCAGGGTAGGCTCATCTATAAGAAAATTTTTAGGGTTGAATTTTGAGCCTTCATAAAGTACTAGATCCTCAATATTGAAAATTTTACTTATGCCAAAACCTTCAGGAAGGTCAACGACATAGGTACTATTATTGATTGCATGTAGAATCTTAAATGGGCCTGCAGCACGTATGTTCAAGTTCTTAACGGGTCCAACAGGAAACCGTTCACGATGAATCCGAACCATCACTTCGTCACCAATATCAAAAGTTATAAATTTCCTTCTAGTATCTGCTATTAACTTGTAGTTAAAATTATTCTCATTAAGTTCCTTGGAAATTTCTCTATGCAAGTCATGAATATTATATGCAAATGTGGGTGCAGACTCTGTGACTTTGTGATGTTCTAATACATGAGTAGAATCTATGGGTTGCCAAGTGACTTGGGAAGGAATGGGTGTCTCGGGTATACTCAATAGAGGTGACTGGATAGGCTGAATACAACTGAGAGACTGGTCATCCTCTTTTTCATCAAAGTCATCACTTATATTAGGTTCATAGGTAAACTTATTGTCGGGCTCATCAGCGATGACTGCGGTACCCTCTACTATATTAATCCTACTTGGACTAGGACAGTTGCCAGCAACGTGACCGTATCCCTTACATTTGTAGCACTTAGTGAGAGGGCTAATCTTACTGTAATCTCTTTCGGTGTTCTTACCCTTATGTTCATCTCTATGTGAATTAAAATTAGATTTACTGGGGTAAGACTTGTTAGGGTACTGAGGAGAGGAGTGCTCAGGTCTAGAGGGGTCAGGAGGATTCATTCTAGAGGAATGATCAATCGAATCGCTGGACTTGTAATGGGAACTAGCTTTAAGAGAATCCATGTCGAGGACTAGGGCGTAGGCTACCGCTATTGAGTCAACGTTTCTATAGATTAGCTCGTTCCTAAGATCAGCTCGTAGTCCAGCTCTGAACCTAGAGAGAGTTTGTTCTTCACTCTCTTTACCTAAAGCATTGCACCGTATAAGGAAGTCATCGAATTTATCAACATATTCTTGTGTGGATTTACTTCCTTGATAGAGTTGGTTCCATGAATCTAGCAATCGGGTATGGAACGATAGCGGTACATATCTCTCAGTGAGCTTCTCTTTCATGGCCTCCAAGTGGCTATGGGTGCCAGGCCTCGGCCTCTGCGGGCATGCTCAAGATTGGTCCAATGTTGAGCTTTACCCGTTAATTTCATAGTTGCAAATTTAACTTTAAGGGCTTCGCTCATGTCGAACCACACAAAATAGTGGTCCATGGCACGGACCCAATCAAGGTAAGCTTGGGGTTCCATGTGGCCTTCAAATTGGGGAACGTTAGCCTTAACGTTCTTTTTATATTGTTCGTCAGGGTCACGTTCTTCACGTCGATCGTCATGAACATTCCCTTGAGGGATCTGACGATGGCCATGAAGCTCAGGGACAATTGTTTGATTTAGCTCCACTTTCTCAAGCCTCTGATTGATATTGGCAAGAGTTGCTTGGATGACAGCTAGGGTAGCGGAGATATCAGAATTGTCCATTTCAGGTCTGGGAAGTCTAGGGTTCCTAATTGGGTGATTGGGAAGGGATAGGAAAGGCTCTTCAGGGTCTGTGATGGTGCTGCGAAGACGCATTCACCAAAAGTGGAAACTATGGGGTATGTGCTAAATATATATATATATATTTTTAATGAATCAGAAATAAGCTAAAATAAAGAAGAAAAATAAAAACTACACAATCCTAAATGAATGCAAAAATGATGCCTACGATGCAAGAACTAAGGTTTTAAGAACCTTCGCTCTGATACCAAAATGATGTAAAACCAACCCTAAAATAGAGAATTTCCAAGAATTTTAATGGGTTAATTTTACCAACATGAAAGTACGGATCTAAGATGGAAATTTTAACAGTTAACAGGTTTGATGGGTTTTCAAGAATTGAATCAAATGTAACAGTCCCAATTAATAATTCAACCTCAATCAATAATTAAATTCCTATATGTTAGCAAGTAATAAGTCCAATATCGATTTGTACTCTAATCTAGCATGTGGATCACTCAATCTCAGTATTTTGTGGTCGACAGTCAAATCAGATAATATACTAGATGATAAGGCAGTAAAACATAAATACGAAAGAAATGGAAAGAGTATACCGAATGCGAAGAACCAACGTAGATCTCGGAGTTGGGCAGCAACTAGGATTGCAGCAACTCAGCGGGCAAGGTCAGCAGCGAGGCTCAGGGGGTGGTTGATCTGGTGGCCTGTTGTTGACGGTGAGCGAGGCGGTGACGTCGGAATGGCGTGGCGCCGGAGCTGGGGTCAGAGAGTCGGGACGAAAGTGAGGGAGAGAGGCAGCAGACGAGGAGGCCGTAGTGGTGGTGATGGTCGACGGAGTTTGGGGGTGAAGGAGTGGGTCGCGGTGAGGGGGTGATGGGACGAAGGCGTCGGCGGTGGTGGGGAGAGTAGGGGTGTTGTCGAGGTCGGGATAGGGGGAAACGACGGTGAGGGGAAAGGGATGAGGTCGACGCTGATGGGGGATTTCGGGGTTGACGACGAGGAGGGATTTGGAGTTGGTGATTTCGATCGGGAGTTGAGTAGGGTTCGGGATTGGGTTGAGGTAGAGGTTGACGATGGAGAAGAAAGGGGTGCGGCGGGAGTAGTATAGGATTAGGGTTTTTATTATAGATTTGGGAAATTAGGGTTTTGTATTTGGGAATTTGTAATTGGAGATAAATTTTAGAATTAATCACTAATTCTAAAACTAGATTAGGATTTATCACAAACCCTAATTTGTATCTCAGTTGTATCACACAAAGGAGAGAAAATGAAGAGCAAAACTCAACACAGATTTTTTTTTATCAATAATGGCATGCCTTTCTCATTCATCTCAGGGCCTTTAAATTGGCTCAATTACATCTTGAAACACATCTCCAAAATATTCTCAGAATCTAAAAATTACAAAAAAGATTACATAAAAATGGAAATAAAATAAAAATCCTAAACTGTAAAGATGTCCTCATCACAACAGCTTATGTCCTTGTCCTCGATATGGATTCCCTTAAAGTAAGTTCCTATTACAAGTCCAGCGATTCGATGGATCATTCTTCTAGAATGACCCATCCCGATCCCTCTGGACCTGAGCACTTCTTTCCTTAATACCCTAACAAGTCTTATCCAAGCAAGCCTACTTCAAATCCCTATTCACTTAGAAATGACAATACAGGTAAGAACACTAAAAGAGACTATTCTAAGATTGATCCTCTTACTAAGTGCTATAAATGCAAGGGAACGACTATATTGCTGGCAACTGTCCCAGCCCAAGTAGGATCAATATGGTAGAGGGTACCACTGTCATCACTGATGAGCCCGACAATAAGTTTATTTATGAACCTTATGTAAGTGATGACTTTAATGATGAAGAGGATGACCAACCTTTCAACTGTATTCGGTCAATCCAATCACCTCCATTGAATATACCTGAGTCACCTATTCATTCTCAAGTCACTTGGCAGCCTATAGATTTTATCCATGTGTTAGAACATCCTAGAGTCACAGAGTCTGCATCCACATTTGCATTTGGATTCATGACTTGCATAGAGAAATTTTCAAGAAAATTAATTAGAATAATTTTAACTACAAGTTAATAGCAGTTACTAGAAGGAAATTTAAAACTCGTTATGTTGGTGACGAAGTGATGATTCAGATTCGTCCGGAACGGTTTCCAGCTGGATCCGTTAAGAAATTAAACATATGTGCTGCAGGCCCATTTAAAATTCTGCGTAAAATTAATGATAATGTCTATGTCGTTGACCATCCTGAAGGTTTTGGCATAAGTAAGACTTTCAATATTAAGGATCTAGTACTCTATGAAGGCCCAAAATTTAATCCTAGAAATTCTCTTATAGATGAGCCTACCCTGCAGCCTAATGGTGAGATTTTCACATTTTTCCCATTACCTGATACTATTTACCCACCGACAGACAAATTGAATAATATTTTAGATAATCAGATAATCTCTACCAGAGTTGGTGGAATTCATAGATATTTGGTGAGGTGAAAAAACAAGCCGAAGTCGGATGACACTTGGAGTGATCATGAGGAGCTCCTGCGCTTGAATCCAGATCTTTTGGAGCACCATGATAAGATTACTGGTTTTGACTCGACTGGGTCAAGCCCTATCCCACCCGGAGAGAATGATGAGGACATCAAATATGTTTTATTTTATTTTGAGATTTAGCAATATGGAGTTTATTTGAGAGATTTGTTTTAGATTTGTTTGAGATTTGTTTTGATTTGTTTTGAGCATATATATAGGCTTTGAGAATAATGAGAAAATATGCTATTCTTGATTAACAAAATTATTGTGTTAGAGTTATTGCTCTTCATCCCTATTTTTTGTGTGAGACAACCGAGAAAATTATTAGGGTTTGTGAGAAGTCCTAATAAAATTTTAGGGTTTGTGATAAACTCTAAAACTACCTCAAAATCCTCAAATTACTTATAACCCTAAACCCTACCCTAATATCCCCCATCAGCCACCTAATCTCGTCTCCGTCATCTTCTTCATTGCCCCGATCAACCTCGCCATCGACTTAGCACCCACAACCACCAGAGATCCCCTGCCATCACCCCACACCACCACTAGCCTCCTGCGCTGCAAACCATCCCCTTCCTTGCAGTTGCCAGCAGGCACAGTCGCCCTCGCCACACCCCGACCACTGCAACCCATTGTCGATGCCGCGCGACCACCCGTCACCCGCCGCCGCCATCACTGCAGACTCCGATTGCCAACTCCTGCACCGAGTCCCGCTGCCTCTTCGCCACCACTCGCGTCCCCGAAGCCCAGCATTCGCATCTTGCAACCCCACGGTTTCCTCTTACGCAATTACACACAATGTGCAACCCCGGTAAACTCTTCTTCTCATTTATTTGTGATACCATCTATCATCTCTATAATATTATTTGATTTATCTGTCGTCCACAAATATTGAGAGTGTGTTCTACTTGCCTATTAGTGTGCAAATCTTAATTGAATATCTTACATGCTAAGAACGATTAAATATAATTATTGATTGTTAGAACTGAATCATTAATTGTGCTTGTTAAACTATTTCAATTCTTGAAAATCCATCGAACCGATTAGCTGTTTTAATTTCTATCTTAATCTGCATTATGTGTTGGTAAATTTAATCCTTTAAAATTCTTAAAAAATCTCTATTTAGGGTTAAGTTTACATCAGATTCAGAGCAGTTTTAATAAAACAAAATTAAGACAAAAACACCACCCCTATTTCTCATTATTTTGTTGTTGTTAATATGGAAAAGTGAAGATTTAAACTGAAATTTGATCAATACCCCCTATATTTTTCTGCTGTAAATACCCCTTCTTGCAAGTGTTTTTGCTGTGGGATTTTGCTCTCTTTCAAACTCATGCTAAGTGCTTTCATTTTATCTTTAGCATAATCCCCATCAAATAGAGCTGATATTCTAGAACCTCCCCAAGTAACTTTTATTTTATTTTTGAGCTAGTGGTCAAATTGTATTGATAGTTTTTCCTTTTCTTTCGATGATCTCTTGCAGCCTTGCTAGTTTGAGGTAGAAATCCTACATGGAGTGTAGCTGAATTTTCACTTGAGAGAAGCAGAATGTCCTAGGAGTGACAATGCAAATTCTGTAAGTACAGAAGAAGATCAAACTCTATGAAGATTGAGTCTTCAGTGGTCACCGTCGGCATGATTTTGTGGAACCAGCTAAAGCTAAACATAATTGATGTGATCCCCCCCCCCCCCCCTTTCTATATATAGGGCCATGATCCTTTCTCACGATAAGTTTCGTGAACTTCATGTACTGAACCGTGACATTGATTAACATGACTAAATAAATAACAATATGCAGTTGTACAATTTGTAACGCTTAAATGCATGGGCAAACGATTCTCAAATGACTTGAAACTTTCATCCTTCGACTGGATCACTTCCCTATACATATATACTCACATTTACAGTGATACATATTTTTTTGACCTTGTTTTTGTTGTTGTCATATTTGATTGTAATTGTAATTTGAGGTGTTGTAATTGAGTCCTAACCCTATTCCCCCCTCCTCTAGGAATATTTACATCTTTGCATCACTTTTCTGAATAGACCAGTGATGCTACTCTGGCCAACATATAGATAGCAATCTTCTCAACAAAAATCTGTTGTCCTTGTGCACCAATTTATGAAAATGTTCTTTGCCCCATGTTAGGCTTTTATTTTGCTATTTCAATTTTCCTATTGTTGTAACATATTTAATTTACTAGTTTGTTTTCCTGTGAAACTTTAATTTAACTCTCTACCAAATAACGATATGGTTTAGTTGTGTTCAGGTTAAACTCGAGGGTGACATTAACCAAGGTGTTGAATATTACAACAAGGCTTTATATTACAACTGGCACTATGCAGATGCAATGTATAACCTTGGTGTTGCTTATGGTGAAATGCTAATGTTTGACATGGTCAGTCAAGAGAATTTCAATTAATTCATCTTTTTAGGAATCCAAGTATACATTCTTATCCCGCAGGTCCTTTCTTATCTGTTTGAGGCTTTCACCAACTGCAAATTTGTGTTCCTTCTGTTTTTATTTGGATTTAACTGCAACTTTGATATGGCATACTTTTAGACATTTAATAAAAATGATTGGAGTATTTTTCAACTCAGGCCATCGTATTTTATGAACTTGCGTTGCACTTCAATCCCCATTGTGCTGAGGCTTGCAACAACTTTAGGAGTAATATACAAAGACAGGGACAATCTTGATAAAGCTGTTGAGTGTTATCAGGTGAGCTTAATTTCACGTGTTGAAGTTTGACACTTATGTAGCTCTTCCTGATTATGTAAGTAATTGTTCTAAGAGTCACTTCTAACTTTTTTATATTTATATTTTAGATGGCTCTGTCTATCAAACCAAACTTCTCGCAGTCACTTAACAATCTTGGGGTTGTTTATACTGTTCAGGTTTGATTTCATATACCATAATTATTTTTTTATGTATTAATTTTCAACCTTTAGAGTTCTAACCATGGATTCATATTTTTTTAGGGGAAAATAGATGTTGCTGCAAGCATGATCGAGAAAGCAATTGCTGCAAATTCTTCATATGCAGAAGCTTATAATAATTTAGGTAGTTCCAGTTTCTTTCCTTGAGATGCTCTTTTAAATAATATGTTTCAATTATCATCGCATCCTTACCATCAAATATTTCTGATGTAAACTTAACCCTAAATAGAGAATTTTCAAAAAATTTAAAGAATTAATTATATCAACATGTAATACGGATCAAGTTAGAAATTAAAACAGTTAATCGGTTCGATGGATTTTCAAAAATTAAAACAGTTTAACAAGCCCAATTAACGATTCATTTCCAACAATCAATAATTATATTCGTAAGCATTCTTAGCAAGTAAAAGATGTAAATATTGATTTGTACTCTAATAAACAAGTGGAAACGCGTACTTTTAATATTTGTGGACGACAGATAAATCAAATAATATAATAGAAATAATAAGGCAGTAATACAAATATTTGAGAAGTGGAAAGAGTTTACCGGGATTCGAAGCCAATCGCGTAAGAACCCTGAGGCAACAATGTTCGGCTCTGGCTGTAGACGATGGCTCAACGGGGTGGCTACCGGCAAGAGGGGGTGGGAGACTGCAGTCGACGAGTTGCTGTGGTGATCGAAGAGGGGGAGGAGAGGGGGTGTTGACGGTCGGGGATGATGGGGGAAGTAGTGGTCGGTGATGGTGAAGGAGGCCGGGTTGATGGGGAACGACGGAGGCGGGAGGGCAACGATGGAGTCGCCGACAGTGAGGGGTCGACGATGGCGGGGGATCGAGTGGTCGATTGGCGGTGTGAAGCAGCAGCGGAGGTCGAGGAGTCGGCAAGGAGGGTGAAGGCGATTGGGAAGGGGGGTCGATCGGGGGTTTGGGGCTTGTGATGGGTTTCGGGGTGTAGATCTCGTGAAAATCTGGGCATGAGGCACTCAACTTTCAATCTCTCAAAACCAATAATTTCGATGCGCAGTGTAGATAAAATCATGTGACAATGACTGAGCTCATCCATGGCCTTATTATGAATCCCTTTTGTATGCCTAATGGTATACGAATATTCTTGTAGGAACTCTACACATCGAGCATGTCTCGGATTTAACTTTTGTTGAGAATTAAGGAATTTTAAGGCCGCATGGTCTGAGAAAATGACGAATTCTTACGGTAGGAGATAGTGTCGCCAATAGCGAAGTGATTGAATTACCGCATAGAACTTCTTGTCATAAGTGGAATATTTTTGTTTTGCTTTGTTTAGCTTTTCGCTGAAATAAGCAACATGATGACTCTCTTGACTGAGAACTTCACCTATACCAATACCAGAAGCATCGCACGTTACTTCGAAGACTTTAGTGAAATCAGGCAACCTCATGACAGGTGTCTGAGTCATTCTTTTCTTGATCTCTTCGAAGGCTTTCGTGACTTCTTTTGACCAGACAAATTCACCTTTCTTCAAACAGTCGGTTATCAGAGCCATAATTGTGCTAAATTCTTGCACAAAACAACGATAGAAGGTGGCAAGACCATGAAAACTCCGCACATCACGAATATTGCGGGGTTCAGGCCACTCAGTAATAGCTCGTATCTTTTCTAGGTCAGCGGATACTCTAGCAGAAACAATAAATTTCAGAAAGATAGTCTGATCGGAGAGAAAGGTACATTTGGTAGGATTAGCATAAAGTTGTTTCTTCCTCAAAACACCGCAGACCTGTCTCAAATGGTCAAGATGCTGCCCAACGGATCAGCTGTAAAAGAAAATTTCATCAAAGTACACTACAAGGAATTTGCCCATAAAGGGGCGGAGTACTTGCGTCATGGTTCTCATAAACTTGCTTGGGGCATTCGTCATTCTAAACGACATAACCATCCATTCGTACAGGCCATCCTTTGTTTTGAAGGCGGTCTTCCATTCATCACCAGGACGAACACGTATTTGGTGGTAGCCACTTTTAAGATCAATTTTGGAAAATATTGTGGTATCAGACATCATGTCCAACATGTCATCCTAACGGGGAATGGGAAAACGGTATTTTGCCGTGATCCTGTTTATGGCACGGTTGTCCACACACATACGCTAGGTTCCATCTTTCTTTGGCGTCAATAGCATGGAAATAATGCAAGAACTTAAGCTTTCTATGATGAAGCCCTTTGCCAATAACTCATCAACTTGCCTTTTTAATTCGGCATGCTCTGTCGGATTCATCCGATAATGTGGTAAGTTGGGTAGACTTGCTCCCAGAACCAGATCAATAGCGTGTTGAATGTCACGCAGCGGGAGCAAATGGTTGGGGAGGTCAGCAGGAAATACATCTGCAAATTCCTGTAGGACAAGAGTAACTTGAGGCTAGATAAGTTACTTGGGATCTTTAGGGACTTCTCTCGTTGTGAGTAGAAGAATTGTAGCCCCTTTGTCAATTTCTTTCGTGAGTTCCTTCTTTGCCCTTTCTCGAGAGAGCTGGTGTTGTTTCAACCGGAACAATTCGTGGTCTTACGGGTATGAGCTTTATTTTTAGTCCGTCGTGCTGAAACACACATTGGTTGGATCGACCATATATGGTCACATCGTGGTCGTATAACCAAGGTCTCCCTAAGATGACTTGACCCATATCCATTTTGAGCACATCATACCAAATTTGCTCTATGTAAGCTTTGAAGTCCACGGGGACCAAACATCGATGTGTTACTTAGAGGGCTGTCACATCAATACAAGATACTTTGTATGGGCGTGGATGGGGTTCAGCCTTAAGTCCGGTTTTAGCTAAGACCGGAGAAGAGACATCGTTGACGCAGCTCCCATTGTCAACACTCACCTTGCAGTTTTTGCCACCTATAGTCATAAAGGTGTCAAATATAGTAGTGCGCTTTCAATCTTCTTCTTTTGGCTGGGACAAAGCACATCTGACTATATTTAATTGAGGTGATTGGATAGACCGAATACAGTGGAGGTAGTGGTCATCCTTTTCTTTGCCGAAGTTATCGCTTTCAATAGGCTCATAACAAAACTTCTTATCAGAATCGTCAGCGATGACAATGGTACCCTCTACTATATTGATCCTACTGGGCTGGGACAGTTGCCAGCAACATGGCTGTATCCCTTATATTTATAGCACTTAGTGAGGGTCAACCTTAGAGTAGTCTTTTTCGGTGTTCTTACCCTTATTGTTATTTCTAGGCGGATAGAAATTTGAATTAGGCTTGCTGGGGTAAGATTTATTGGGGTACTGAGAAGGGGAGGGTTTAGGCCTAGGGGTGTCACTGGAGGTCATTCTAGAGGAATGATCTCTCGAATCGCTGGATTTATAATGGGAACTTGCTTTAAGGGAATCTATATCGAAGACAAGAGCATAAGCTGCCGCTAATGAGTCCATCTTTCTATGAATTAGCTTTTTCCTCAGATCGGCTCGTAATACAGTCTCGAACTTAGAGAGAGTTTGTTTTTCGCTCTCTTTACCTAAGGCATTGCACCGAATAAGTCATCAAACTTATCAACATACTCTTGGGTGGATTTACTTCCTTGATAGAGTTGGTTCCACGAATCTAGTAATCGAGTGTGGAACGATAACGGTACATATCTCTTGGTGAGCTTCTCTTTCATGGCTTCCCAAGTGGCTATGGGTGCCAGGCCTCGACCTCTATGGGCATGTTCAAGATTGGTCTAGTGTTTAGCTTTTCCAGTCAATTTTATAGTGACAAATTTAACCTTTAGGGCTTCACTCATGTCAAACCACACGAAGTAGTGGTCCATAGCACGGATCCAATCGAGATAAGTTTGGGGTTCCATGTGGCCTTCAAAATGGGGAACGTCAGGCTTAACGTTCTTCTTGTATTGTTCGTCAGGGTCACGATCATTCCCTTCAGGGATCTGACGATTAGCATGAAGCTCAGGCGCAACAGTTTGATTTAATTCCACTTTCTCAAGCCTCTGATTGATATTACCACGAGTTGCTTGAATGGCAGTTAGGGTAGCGGAAATATCAGAGTTGTCCATCTCAGTTCGGGGAGGGTCTCGCTGAAGTCTAGGGTTCCTAATTGGGTGGTTTGGAAGGGACAAGAAAGACTCTTCAGGATCTGTGATGGTGCTACGAAGATGCATTCACCAACAGTGGAAAACTAGGGGTCGTGTTTGCTGAAATTTGGGAAAACGTGTCCTAAATGCACCTAAGTTTTTATTTTTATTTTTATAATAATCTGAAGTGATCTTAAAGAACGAGAAAAAAAATAAAATAAAATAAAAAGACTAAAAAACGATTCAAAATGAATGCAAAAATAATGCCTAAATGGTGTAAGAACCAGGGTTTTAAGAACCTTCGCTCTGATACCAAAATGATGTAAACTTAACCATCTAAATAGAGAATTTTCAAGAATTTTAAAGGATAAATTTTACCAGCTGGTAATGCGGATCAAGTTAGAAATTAAAACAGTTAATTGGTTCGATAGATTTTTAAGAATTAAAATAATTTAATAAGCCCAATTAACGATTCAATACGAACAATCAATAATTTTATCTCTAAGCGTTCTTAGCAAGTAAAAGATGCAATATTGATTTGTACTCTAATAGACAAGTGGAAACGCTCAATCTCAATATTTGTGGACGATAGATAAATCAAATAATATAATAGAGATAATAAGGCAGTAACACAAATATTTGAGAAGTGGAAAGAGTTTATCGGGATTCGAAGTCAATCGCGTAAGAACCCTGAGGCAGCAATGGTCGGCTCTGGCTGCAGTCGACGGCTCGACGGGGTGGCTGTCGGCAAGAGGGGGGAGGCCGCAGTCGACGAGTTGCTGTGGTGGTTGAAGAGAGGGAGGAGAGGGGGTGTCGACGGTCGGGGATGATAGGGGAAGTAGTGGTCGGTGATGGTGAAGGAGGAGGCCGGATTGATGGGGGATCGATGGAGGCGGGAGGGCGACGAGGGAGTCGACGATGGCAGGTGATCAAGTGGTCGATTGGCGGTGTGAAGCAGCAGCGGAGGTCGAGGAGTCGGCGAGGAGGGTGAAGGCGATTGGGAAGGGGGTCGATCGGGGGTTTGGGGCTTGTGACGGGTTTCGGTGTTTGACGGGGAAGAGGGAGAAGAGAGAGATTAGATTGGGGTTAGGGTTTAATTAATTTGGGGATTAAGGTTAGGTTTTGAATAAAGATTTGAGAATTTTTGTGTAGTTTTAGAGTTTATCACAAACTCTAAAATTGGATCTCAATTGTATCACACAGAAGAGGGATGGAGAGTTAAACTCAACACAATAATTTTTTTAATCAAGAATAGTATAACTTCTCATTAATCTCAGGGCCTATATATAGGCTCAAAACAAATTTTGATACAAATCTCAAAATATTCTAATATTTCAAAAATATTCTAATGCATAGAAGAAAGATTATAAATGGTAAAACTACTACATATGTCTATAATTGCCAAAACAAATATGATTACTAAACAAAATACTAAACTAAAGACGCAGCTGTCTTAGACGATGCTTGCGCTGATAGAAACACCTGAATCGTCTTGAACCGATGTCCTCATCAATTTCCCAAACCATTTAAGGTTCAATATCATTATGCAGTCGTATTATATAACAAAGAACCGTAATCAAATCTTTACCTCGGCTTGTTCAGGTTTAAGTTGCTTTATTTTACAGTATTTCTTCCGTCTCTTATATTTATATACCTTTGTTTGTCCCAGTTACATCATTAATCACAATCCTGTACCATTGAAATGGCATGTCCATTGTTTAAATATCCTAGCCACCTAAACAGATTTCACTCAACTTATCCTTATAATTTTCTTACGAGTGATTGATTGATTATTAATTGAGCTGTAACTAAAAAGTAAAAAAATGATTATTTCTTTTTAGTTGCAACTCAGTTGCAAAAGATAGTAAGCTCTTGAAACTTCACTTCAGTTACCATGTGTTTTTACCCTATTGATTCTATCAAACAGAGATTTTACAATAATTAAAATTTCCATGATTCTTTTTACTTTTCAATTTTTGAATTTTACATAATAGTTAATTGGCTTATATAGTCCTTAGGTTATATATTTTTTTCCTCTATGAACTATTAAACTGATTAGAACAGTCTGAAAGTGAAAATTTATTAGTATGCCAAAAAAATCTAACGAAGATGCTTGCAAGTTTAATCAAGATTAGGAAAAAAATTGAGAAAAAAAAAAGAGAGGATAACAAGCTTTTCTCCCACGTGAATCCTATCCCTACCTAGGAATCAACCCTTAACTATATCTATGTAATTGTCTGTCCTGGTGACTGACTACTTCCTATTCATCCAGTGGAGATCGGTTATGGACGGCTACGTTTTAGCTGGATTATATATATATATATATATATATATATATATAATAGGTGGGAGCACCGGACTGTTACCTGAAAGAAATTAAATATTGCAATTGGTGTAAAGAACCAATTCTGAAAACCCTCACTCACTTATAAAGTTTTTTCTTTTAAAAAAAAGAGTAGAATTTTTTTTAATTGTCTTAGAGGGATCCAATTAGGAACCTTGATATGGGAAAGAAAGCTACTAAGTACAAACCTTCTGGGATACAGGAGGAGTTTGATCTTTATGACATTGTGAATTATATATACATTTAATACTGATTCCTACTCTTTAGCAAAGTTCCTAAACCCAAGGGTAAGCGACCCCCTCCCTCGGATCTATGTAGGTCTGCCACTGGTCGGAAGCAAACAAAGTGCACTGTTGATGAAGATTTAATATCCCAATCTTAATCTTTGATGTATATTCATATCTGTGAAATGATTTCGTCTACAATTTTTGGTTGACAATAGGAATCAATTCCTGAAATGGTTACAGTATGGCTATTGCTGGTGAAAAATAAAACATTATTAGTTGTATGAATGTAAGAACACAAATTTACATTTAAAGTTTGAACATCCCAATCTGTTGTGTACCATCGTATATGATCGAAGAATTACATCTTTATTCTTCAATTTACTTATTAATGGGAATCACCGTTATCACAGTAGTCAATATAACCCTTTGGACCAAGTGTTTACTGGAAAAAATTCTGAATTAAGTTTTTAATTTGTTATGTTTACTATGAGCCACTGTTTGCAGGCTTCTACCACCAATTGTGTTGTATAGTGGGATTGTATGAGAGTTAAGCCTCACTTGCTTTATTCTACCAGAAGCAAATTATATATTTTAATTCATTATAGTACTTATATAGATAACAGAATAATGTCTATAAACTTCTCTTTACTGTTTTCTTATTAGTTATGAATTGTTTTATGAGATACGATATATTATTTCAAATATTAAAATTATTATGAATTACGACCTTGTATTTATTTTTCATGGTCTCTAGGGGTCCTTTACAGAGATGCAGGAAATATTACTCTTGCTATAGAGGCATATGAAAGATGTCTTCAGATTGATCCTGATTCACGTAATGCGGGTCAGGTATAGTTCACTGTTTAATTTTGTTTACCAATTGCCAACTGTATATTGCACCTCTATTTTAAACTGTTTTGGACATTCAAATCTTGTTTTCATCTGTATAAATCAGGTTTCTTGTTCATTGCAATAATTGATGCATACGTACTTGGCATTTATTGCCTAAAGATGTTCATTAAGTGTTCAATATGATGAGCAACATTGATTGATTAATTAATTTATTTATTTACAAATTCTTTATTAGTTGTAAGTTTCACAGGGTGCTGTGCACTTTAATTTCTCCATCAGTTGTGGGCATTTCTCATGGCTTAATTTGCCCCTGTATTCTAAGGATGTGCTGTGCACTTTAACTTCTGCTGTAGTGCTTCCTTAAATCTCAATTAAACCATGTATTTGTGGTACTAGTTTAATAGTTCATTTTTATAGGGAGTTCAAATCGTAATCATTTTTATGGGATCCTTATGAAGTGGATTTTCTCATCATACATACTTTATCATATTTGCTATGCAGTTATCAAAAATAGAATTCCTGCAATATTTTTAAACATTGCAACTATTGTTGTTGTTATGAATCTAACTACTGGCAAATTATTAAATATTTATTGATTTAAAAGCATACATGAATATTTGAAATATAAAGAGAAGGAAGATCATGTATGTAAACTTCTGAAATGTATTCAAAGTTTCTTAACTAACCTTTTTCACAGTATACTCTTTTCCGTTCATTGTAGTTGCTGCTGTAACTTGTTTTTGTTGTTGCATACATGTAGCAAAGCTTACATTCTCTATACTTTATATTTCTCTAATGAAATCTTCATTGTGTTCCTGATTGCATAGAAAATTCAAAATTCCCTCTATTAAAAAGAAGGGTTAATTTTCTTGGCTAAGTTATTTCTTAAATGCTGCTTCGTAAGTTGATACTACTCATTTTAGTTTATTCTTACGAGGCCTCTTCTCTGGCTTCCTTTCAAAATTTTCCTTTAGCTTACATTAAATGTTTTTGCAGAATCGATTGCTTGCTATGAACTATATAAACGAGGGCTTTGATGACAAACTTTTTGAGGCTCACAGGTAATCATGCACACCTATTATATACTGATAGATATGCTTGTCAATAAATTCGGTTTACTTGTTTTTGTGCGTACTTCTATTTTGAGGCAAAGAGTGAATTTTGCTCAATTTCATTACTACTTGACCTTTTCTGTGAGAATAATATTTGCAAATGTACAGTTGATAAAGGTTCTTAATTTGAATGTGTGAATAATATTTTCAAATGTTTGGTTATTGGATTTATCCTTGTTTAAAAGATGAATGTAATTATCCACTGAAAATCTATTATTCCCTTAATCTTCTAGATTTCTTGCAAGTTTGCAAATTTCTTTTGATCGGATTATGGCAATATTCTCTCCTCCTTAATATCTCCTTAATTTCCTTGACCAAGAATTTCTCAATATATAGACAGTTTGATGTCAAGAGTTGGTTGTTAATCGGTTAAATGTATCATAAATGCTTGGGTTACATACTGTTAGCTAAAATTGTCCTCGAATCTTTGATTTCTTTCGAAACTGGATATAAGAAAGCAAAATAAATTGAAACAGAGTTACTGGCCTATGGGGAAGTCGTGCGGAACGCACTGTCCTAAGAGTTGATCCGCGGTCTTATGTGCAGACTTTTCGCAGATGCTTCTAGTGGTAAAACCCCCGGTATCACCGGCGTCTCGCTGTTGCACACAACGTCGAGAGATCGACCCGAACTTTGTTCTTGCCCAGAACGGAAGTGGAAAAAGTGAAAAAGTGAAACCGGAAGCAGCATACAGAGAAGACAGCAGACAAAGAGTTTTTTGAGGAGCAAATATTATTCCGTAGTGGTAAAGAGATGAGAAGGTGGAAATATATAGGCAAAAAAAAATTGTGAACGTGTGGAGAGAAAGTGGGAGGATTTTCGGATCTGAATAACTAATCCAACATTTTAGGAGGAAATAGTCAAAGGGAAAAAATAAATAGCAAAAGAAGTTTTGGGCCTCAATCCGGACCCGAAGAGCAACTCGGATCGGCATTCGTGTCCGCAGGTGCAGGCGCGCACACCCGTGCCCACTACGCGCACCGAACCGGGCCAGGCGGCGGCAGTGGCGCGCGCGTGTGGCCCACGGGTTCTCTCCACACCACACAAGTCTACAATGGAGTAAAGGAAGGATTGTATTATAGACACTCACATGGTGGTCATTCCCACCAATGTGGGACTAAAGGAAAGGAAGGAATCTTGGGTTTTGAAACAAAACAGCCGACAGTCCCCCCCCAAAACCAAGATTCAAAGGCAGTGATAACAAAAGAGTAATGATATAGAAGTTCTGGGTAAGAGTATACTATGCATAAATGAGATGGACTACAGCCTTGAATCTCACGTAGTGACTATTGTCTTTGTCTGAAGAAGTGCTTGATGGACTATGCCTTGAATCAGACTTCTTGAATCAGATTCAGAAAATAGCACACATAGTACACTAGAGGTTCTTGGGTCTATCGGGTGGCGCTTTTGAATGGCCATGCGCACTTTTTTCATATTCATGAGAGTTGTCTGGGATCACCCTGTCCCATAGTCGCGGCCTTCACGACCTCTCATATAGGTAAGTCCTCAAAGGGTTGGTGATCGGAGTCAACCCTACATAATAATGTTTGGACCTATTATGAGTTTAGAACTCATCCTAACCAGATCACACAGGAACACTGTCACCATAGGGAGGGGATATCATTGTACAACCTCGTACAGCCACCTGGGCATTAATTTATGAGAATTTAATCTCTGAGTCAGTGTTCCATAATAGTCACCGAAGTCCAGCTTGTTTCTACCCATTGAACCGGCTTCTTGGGATCTCCAGTTAGACTCGGTTGGGTTGCCACTGCTGGTGACTTTCTTATGGGCTTAACCCCATCCCCCTCGATGATTCTAGGATCAATGTCCTAGACAGACCCTTTGTCAAGTGGTCTGCAAGGTTCTTTTCTGACTTTATATAGTCAAGAACCGCATATTTGCCTAATAGGCTCTTGATTGACTTGAAGCGCAGCTGCAGGTGCCTGTTCATCTTAGCATTCACAGAATCATGCTTTAGTAGTTCTATAACAGATTTATTATCACAGTTTATGGAAATAGCAGGAACAGGAATATTATTTACAGGTACATGCATAATCAAATTTCTTAGCCATTCAGCTTCTGTACAAGTAGTGTCCAAAGCTATCATTTCAGTGTCCATAGTACTTCTAGCTATAATAGTTTGTTTACATGAACCCCAAGAGATCGCAGCTCCTCCTAGGATAAAGACATATCCAGTTGTGGATTTCACATCAAGTGAGTCAGTTACCTAGTTTGCATCTGAGTAACCTTCAATGATATCAGGGTGTCTAGAATAATGAAGTTTGTAATCTATAGAACCCTTAAGATATCTAAATACTCCTTCTATTGCTGACCAATGTGACCGGTTTGGGTTACTAGTATATCTACTAAGTCTCCCAACAGCAACTGCAATATCAGGTCTAGTTCTATTTGTTATATACATAAGAAAACCTATCATTTGAGAGTATTTATGTTGTTCTACAGGTAAACCTTCATTCTTATTGAGAATGATACTACTGTCAAAAATGAGTACGAGCAGGTGTCTTATCAAAGTACTCAAATTTTCTTAGCATTTTCTCAATAGAATGTACTAAGGAGAGAGTATAACCCTCCTTGGATTTGGATACTTGCATTTCTAGAATCAGGTGCCTTGTATATTATATCATGTAATATGTGCGTGATAGTGCAAAAATATATATACCTAGATGGTTCGGATACTAAGTCTCGTATTACTCATATATGGTGGGTATTTTGGTACATAGTGGATATCGAGTCTTGCTAGGTTAATAATCACTTGTGAAAGTTACTAAATCAACAGTAACAATCATACTAAGAAAAATTCTGGCTCACCACTTATATGAAGAAAATTTCATGTTATCGCAAATAGTTATAATTGTGATAACATGAAAATTCTGGCTCACAACGTGTTGTTATAATTGTCTATTTAGATATAACACATAGTTGAAAAGTAATAAAGTTGACATATTGGATTCGCCAACCCGGTTCAAAAACCCATATTATTAATGTTGGCCGGTCACTCGAGTGAAATAGGCCGATTTCAATACCTTACTAGAGTGACATATAAGACAGTGCATACTTAACAACACGTGCCAATCCTCATTCGTCTCAGCATATTTATTTTTCCAATTCAATCACTCTAGAGAGTTTAGCCCAATATGTAAAACTCTTGTTTGATGAGATAACATTGTCAACCGTAGTTATACATAGGATTTCTGACACTGATCTAACTAAATTACATATATCCACTAGGTTATAATTAAGTGTTATAGATGTACCATTTCCCATTTGTTGTAATCACTATTATGAACACAGGTCATCTGTCGTCTAACAGATGATCTCTTTTACTCTTATACGTCTAGTGTAAGAGTATAGAATGATATAATGTCTGTAAATTCATTATCATACATGAATGCCAAATGCAAATTTGGAATTTATGATACAAATCATTATCCTAGAACGACAATCCCAAGATATTGCCCTGACTTGGGATTACAAGGAAATGGATTGACCAAAATTATTCTTCCCTATATGTGGGCTTACGAATACTTTGATCCAAGAACTGTCTATCATGGATGGAAACTCATGTTAGCTATTTTTAAAGCAGTGTACTTACAGTTATTACTGCTAAATATACATCGTATTTCGATAATTCTTACATTCCATACTTGGTGCAATTTGACTGTAGCACATTATCATTTTTTATGTAAATTTTTTTTAAAAAAAATACCATACATGGATTAGTATAACATTTTATATCCCGGTTATAATTATATACACTATTTATTGTAGCATAACATGTGGGGTGTATAACTCTCAGATATGTTCAAAGTGGTATACAAATGGCGTGTAATTACATGATCATAGTTATGAGCATATTCATAGTAATTGCAAGCTATATAAGTCTTTATGAATGGATTTGTACATTGACATGATCAGGAGAAATATATACACAATTAATTTTATATACATATTACATAGTGCCTGAAATATTGGTATATCACTAACCATGACTACAATTAGTACTAAGTATATATTACCCTACATAATGACAACATTTAACTAGTATATCAAACAGGTTGGCATAAACTCAAATTATGATATTGGCAATTATCATAATAAAATTCAAATTAGGTAATGTAACGTTTAAAGATATTTGGATTGTTCCTACATTGGATAAATTAGTAGATAATAGATATTGTGGGACTTTAAAAGTATTACATACAAACAAACAAGAGGAAGAAGAAACATGGCCTTACTACAGTACCTTCATGCAGATGTGGTATCTTAGGTCGATACAAATAAATCTCATAATCCCATGAATATATTCCTGAGCATAAATAAGGTGAGACATAGACTCTGCAGTGTTCATATTAGATATCATATAAGAAACCGAGCAAATTGAACACCGGGAATAGGCCCCAATTCACAGTTCACATGGGGCATTTTGGTGTGCATTGAATTGCTAGGCCCCGAAATCTACACATACCCACTTGGGATACATACTGCTTTTGTGCTCACTTTTGTGAACAAATCAAACAATTCATAATAGGGACTGGTAGGAAAAAAAAAAATTAAACATATAGCTAAAAGTGCATATGATATCATTTAGAGTGGCAATAAATAGAACATTCACTATCAGCATGTACAATATACGCAAGAAAATCACACTACAGTCGGAACAAGAACACCATACATCAGATTACTTTTCTACTGGTGATAGAAGAAAATATAGATGTCGTGATCGGATGATTGACCTTCAATCATATTTTCCATTATTGATTTGTATGTAATAATGTGTACAGATTTGCCCCTTTTCATTAAAATAATTTATTGCATTCTCAATTATTTATCCTTGTAATTAGTAATGCAACCATGCTTGAAAAAGCTTGAGCCACAGTACTGACTATTGTATATGGAATGTCGGTAGGATGGGAGCAAATGCGATTTATGGACTCTCTATCATAAATTAGTCTAGTTGAAATTTAATTGCCTACTGATGGTTTCTGAGCCTTACAAAGAGAAGGACACAAACTTTATATCCATATTTACACTCATGAACCGTGTATAGTAGCTAGCAAAACTAATTCAACTTGATGGGTGCACATGTGAGTTGAATATATCCATTCTACAATGTCCCATGTGATCATAAATAGCTATCTTACTGTCATGACCTCCGAACATTATTCACAATCCATCCACGAATCAAGTTGTAATTCTAAGTTTAAACCACTGTTAGTTCTCACTAGAAGTAGATGTTTTTGCATTGAACTTTCTTGACAAATATTAATCATACAAAACAAAACTATTATTTTGGATTGATGTTTGTTAATGAGTAATTAAGGACCCTCGCTAGTGAGTAAATAAAGAAGTAATTTGTTTGTTGCGCCTGTATAATTGACTGAAAGCCTATTGGACAGGTTGACTTTTTTTATGACAACCAAAAAAAAAGAAGAAACAAATAGACCTTACAGAAATTTTGCTTATAATAAACATAACACCAGAATGTACTACAATTAGAACATTCATTTCCAAGTATCTTTAGGTGTCTATAAAACTAACGGAATTTTCCATAAATTATATGCATGAAAATGTCATGAATCAAATTGATCAAAAGCTTTATCTATGAGATTTTTCGAATCTGAACTCTTTAGTCTTCCTCGCAAAGTTCAATTTGTATGTAACTATATACTCAGAATTAGAGCTCATTGAACTCCCTATTAACTGTATATTATTTAACCAATTGCACCATCTAGGATCGCATGCACCCATGTAAACTCATTTTCATTTGGATTTAAATTGAAGAAATTCTAAAGATAATAACACTTGTGTTCATATTTCTGTTGGCATAAAAACTAGAAACTCTTTCGGTTCGGACTAACCACAGCTCTACTACCACCAGCCATCCACAAGTGTCCCAACCAACCTAAATCGTTACCGTAACACCCGTGCTTTCCCCAACCATTGATATTTGAACGGATTTTATCAAACTTATTGTTGTTTTAATGAACTCTTAGAATGTTAGCTAAAATTGTCCTCGAATCTTTGATTTCTTTCGAAACTGGATATAAGAAAGCAAAATAAATTGAAACAGAGTTACCGGCCTATGGGGAAGTCGCGCGGAATGCACTGCCCTAAGAGTTGATCCGCGGTCTTATGTGCAGACTTTTCGCAGATGCTCCTAGTGGTAAAATCCCCGGTATCACCGGCGTCTCGCTGTCGCACACAACGTCGAGAGATCGACCCGAACTTTGTTCTTGCCCAGAACGGAAGCGGAAAAAGTGAAAAAGTGAAACCGGAAGTAGCATACAGAGAAGACAGCAGACAAAGAGTTTTTTGAGGAGCAAATATTATTCCGTAGTGGTAAAGAGATGAGAAGGTGGAAATATATAGGTAAAAAAAAATTTGTGAACGTGTGGAGAGAAAGTGGGAGGATTTTCGAATCTGAATAACTAATCCAACATTTTAGGAGGAAATAGTCAAAAGGGAAAAAATAAATAGCAAAAGAAGTTTTGGGCCTCAATCCGGACCCGAAGAGCAACTCGGATCGGCATTCGTGTCCGCAGGTGCGGGCGCGCACACCCGTGCCCACTATGCGCACCGCACCGCACCGCACCGCACCGAACCGGGCGGCGGCGGTGGCGCGCGTGTGTGGCCCACGGGTTCTCTCCACACCACACAAGTCTACAATGGAGTAAAGGAAGGATTGTATTATAGACACTCACATGGTGGTCATTCCCACCAATGTGGGACTAAAGGAAAGGAAGGAATCTTGGGTTTTGAAACAAAACAGCCAACACATACCTGACCCTCAGAAGAAGGTTTTGATGGTGTTGAGTAATTGATGATAAATGTATCTATTTTAACAGAACCTTTGATTGATATGTGATTTGTTCTGCCACTTTTCTTTTGCAAGAAATATACTTTTCCACGAGTCAGGGAATGTTTCAATCAAGTTTGCAAATTTCTTTTGATCGGATTATGGCAATATTCTCTCCTCCTTAATATCTCCTTAATTTCCTTGACCAAGAATTTCTCAATATATAAGACAGTTTGATGTCAAGAGTTGGTTGTTAATCGGTTAAATGTATATCATAAATGCTTGGGTTACATACCTGACCCTCAGAAGAAGGTTTTGATGATGCTGAGTAATTGATGATAAATGTATCTATTTTAACAGAACCTTTGATGGATATGTGATTTGTTCTGCCACTTTTCTTTTGCATGAAATATACTTTTCCATGAGTCAGGGAATGTTTCAATGTAGCAAGTATTATGGCACTCCTTTTGATCTTTTTTTTTCCCCTTCAAAATCTTGGGGATTCGTATGCCGGATTTCTGAACAATAATGATTTATTTTGTTCCTCTGCTTTCAGAAGATCTGGAATCCAGTCCAGATTTGTAGAAAATTGCAGTTCAGGATTTTCCTATTATTTTGCATCTCATTGGATCATTATGGTTTACTCTTCATATGTGAATATCCTATCATATCTTTGTAGAACCTCGTTTTGTTATCACATATCGTAAGCATCTAGCATCTAGCAGTGCTTCCATCTTGTGATAATGATTTGTTTGGGCTGGGTCTATTATAGCACAATGCCCTCTCAATTTTGAAGCTTTCTTGGTTTCCATTACTGTGTAACTTTGAAGTTTCTGATCTTTGCAGCACAGGCAGGCAGGCACTTCAATTTGGTAAATTTGTCGTGTTGGACATGTGTTGGACTCTCGTGTCTACAACACGAATCCAACATGAAACTTTTTTTTTTTTTATATAGTTGATCAAAATTGGGTTATTTTTTCCATGTACATCCCTAGCTTATCGTGTATTTACGTATCTTTCCCACCAAATTCGATATTTACATATCCATCCCTGCTAATAAGGGGCCCACTTCAAAATAGCGCCTTTAGTTATTTTCTGTTCAAAACTGTGGGAATATTCTATATAACTGAAATACTTACAGTACATGGGTGTTATGAATAAAATACCTGGGAATATTCTCTATAACTGAAATACTTACAGTACATGGGTGTTATGAATAAAATACCTGCCTTGTTCCTCAAGTTATATATCAGAACAATTTTCTTTTCCTTTTATATTGAAGCCATCTTCATTTTCGTACTTCTGTAAATCTTAACAACTCTCCTTTCCATTATGCACCCTTCACTTCCTCTCCATGAGTTCATTTGTAGACAAAATTTGGGAGAATGGAGTTTAATCAATTTTATGCAGAGGATGAAGGTTAACCACTTTTATGTAGTAAGGGTTTAATATCATCATCTGGGTGTTGTAGTAGGACTTTGGTTATGTTGGAGAAACTTAGGCTCTGGTGGTTGTCAATGAAAAGTGCTTTCACTAAAAGTGTTACCAAAGTGCTGAGGAAAAAATATGATTCATTTCAAATTTTGCTTAGCAAGTAAAATCACGTTTTTAATAGCTAAAGGCACCATTTTAATTGTGTTGAGGAAATGGCTAATAGCAGTTTTTAAAAATTACGTTAAACACACTTGTAGTTGAGTTTCCCAAACACCTGTTTTGTGTCTAAAAGTGCTTTTAGAATCAAAAGTACTCTAAAATAGCAATGCAAGATGTAGCCTTACTAGGTCCAAAAAGCGCTGAGTAGAAAAAGCTTCTTAGCACTGCTTTTTCTTAGGAGGGCTTACACTTAGCTTAAATTAAAAAAAAGCGTTAAGCTATTTTTAAAATAAAAGGAGGATTAGGACATTTGGAGTAGATGTGTTTAAGTACTGTCTATGGGTTGGGTAAAAACAAGAAAATAATCCAATAATGATTTTATTACAACCAATGATGCTAAAGCATCATCTTTGAGTGCTTTTGAGTGCTTTTTTTGTACCGCTTCATGCAAAATTAGATGCTATAGCTTTTCCGTAAATTAAGTGTTGCCTTGCCACTTCACTCTTGAGCATAGCTTTTTTTTAAGCCTTTTCAAACCATGGAAACTTGACATGAGGATGATGAGATTGGGCCTAACATTGTTTGAGATGAATATGCGAAATTGATTTTTGAGAGATGGATATGTAGATACGAGATTTTCTAAGTAGGCATATACAAAAAAAAACCCTCTAAATTTCAACTTGTGGGTGTGTTGTTCGCGTTTGTGCCGCTGTATTCATATTTGTGCTTCTTTGTTTCTGACATTATTTAAATTAGAAACCTACATTAACTATCTAGCCTTTTGCTGCTAACCATTTACTGAATTGGTGTGTTGACATGGCCCACCAGAGCGTAGACTCTAATGGAAGGTTAGTTATGTGAATTTTCATAGCAGTGGCAAATTTAATTAGATGTACCAGTCATAGTTTTAAAGATCGGCCGATCCAAATTCGATCTGGCCAATTCGGATCATTTTTCAAGGGGCCATTCCGATACAGCCCCAAAATCTCGGGATTAGCAAGAAAACTCGGGGTTAGGCCAAGTTAGCAATTAAATTGGATGGATCGGCTTGATGCCAACATGAAACTGCCGATCCTACGATTAAAAAATTTCAATATTTGAATTTCTATTCAGGTGGATTCTCTTATCCAAGTATTGAAAATATAATTGTGTTATAAACTTCATTTCATGTCTAGCTCATATTTTGTTTTTACCTTCTATGTAAATAAAATTTGTATTATTTGGTCTACCTATTTCTATTGTTCAAATTATATTCTACATTAATAATTCTCTCAAACTAATTATGTAATTGAAAATATTAAATTTGTAAAAAAGAATTATTTAAATTCATCAATTCATTTTTTTAAAACTATTTTAAAAATAATAATTTATGTTTAGAAAAAACACACACGCACACATATGTATATATATACAATTTTGTGTATATATATAATAATTTACCCATCCATCAAAGCTGTTAGAATTTTCAGCCATACAATTTTGTGATGATGTAAATCATGGGCAAATGAACTTCAAATTACTTGATTTTTTATTGTTAGGCTATCTAAGGCATATAGAACGATATGAGCGGTTCGGATTTTTCATAGGGTCTCTAGTTCGTGAGTGCTCACCGAAAGTAGTGTGCAACCGAAGATTCTCTCTCTCTCTCTCTCTCTCTCTCTCTCTCTCTCTCTCTCTCTATATATATATATATATATATATATATAGTGCCTGACCAAAAAATCCGATACACCGATCCAATACTACGGATCCCGATCCCGATCCCGATCCACATATTTGAAAAACCCGATCCCCCTCTGATCTCGAGTTTTAAAACATTGGTCCCAGTTATAGTTTCTTAGATGGCCAGGTTATACATATGATCTTAACATACAAGGTAGTTGTGTAGTCTGATGAATAGGCATTCCATCCATGAAAGCTCTTACATATAATCCTAATGTCACATTTTCTTGATCCTTGTAATTTGATGACAATCTTACAAGTTACAATTGCCCACTATAGACTTCTAGCTATTAAATATTGTGTTCTTACTAATTATGGTTGGCTGTTCCACAGGGAATGGGGAATGCGTTTTATTCGGCTATATCCTCAATACACCAGTTGGGATAATCCTAAAGATATGGAACGCCCACTAGTAATTGGATATGTTTCGCCCGATTATTTCACACTCTGTATCATATTTCATAGAAGTACCCCTTTTGTTCCATGATTATGTAAACTACAAGGTGCTTGTCTACTCTGGTGTTGTAAAGGTAATAGCTATTTCTTTAACCTATCTTTCAATTATCTGAGAACTTTGGTTGAAAGGCTTTGTATTTCCATCTGCTTTGTGTTGTACATCTCTTGAATTAGTTTCTCGAGTCCATCGGTGTCACGTCCCGCTTCCCAAAATACGGGAATACGAGCCCATGACGTAGGCCCAGCGAACGATTTTAATATCATTCATAAGTTATATCAGTCTCAACTCAACAATGCTCAGAAAATTATATCACAACCATGCAAATAATAACATCACAGAACAATAATTGAATTCAAGAAATTAATAATCCAACATGATAATAATACTGCGAAATAAGTAGCAGTTACGGGTCAAAAGTCCGGGATAGAAGTCTAAATAAACAAAAGAATTACAATGAATGAAGAAAGACATGAAAAGAAATAATTTATTATCATGCAGTTGCTCCAATCTCAAAAGTACTGCTCGCCAACTCCTTCTGGTAGATCTTCAGGTTCACCTGTGGCTGGGTTAACTAAAGAAGAAAAATAAATGTCCTTAGAGCAAGTACGGACAGCAAGTAGTGAAAACAGAGAGTAAAGGAACAGGTTACATGAAGGAATATGAACCAAGATCAAGTTTGCAAGACAATAATGGTACTAGTAACAAATGGTCTTAATCAAGTATATATACATGTCAACTAGTTCTATTATCAAGTTGTTTCTCCTATCTAGTGCACGTACTACTGCATCCCATACTATGGGTTCGATGCACGCACAACAGTGTTCATTTTAGACTTCATGGTGGGGTCAACAGAGCGTGTACTCGGGTATATCACGATAACAAGATTACAAGATAACAAGATAACAAGTTCACGTCTCCACAAGTATTCTCCACCTTCCATGTAACAAGTCCATGTAACAAGAGGGCCTTACCGAGTATATTTTCTGAGACTGTCCACTACTAGGTCAACCCTTAGAAATTCCGGCTTGTTTAGTATTTTGTTACTAAGTCATGTATGTACATGCGGGTAGTTATAAGAATGTCAAGTGAGAGCAACATGATATATTACACGATAATAAGCAAGAAGTAATAAATCTGAAGTAGCTGACACAGTTACACTAAAACAGGTATAACTCCTAGACTACAACTCCAAATTCGAACTTCCAGGATGCTGTGGGCATCTAGACAGACAGGGCTACAAGTTATATTCAGCGACTTTCTGCTAGTTTTAACTGTATCTAGGCTAAAAACTCTATTGCAGATTAGCTGTTCTGGCAGCAGCTATGTGTCAACTTCTAAGGGGTGAAAACATGGTATAAATATATTATAAAAATCTACAGAAATTTGAGGTGAACCCTAAGCATGTCTATAAGGTTCCTGGAAAATTTCATAGCATTCTAACACTGTTTACATAGTATTACGCTATCAAATATGTCGAGATCATAGTAATTTCTGCATTCTGAAAATACAGACTAGCGGGGACTAAAAATGTTATATCTCACAGTTCGTGACTCCGAATTAGGATATGTCACTTGGGTTGGAAATTAGACCCAGTAGGCTAAAACCCCATTTTATATCTTGTGTGCTAATTCTCAATTTACAGGGTCGAAACCTCTGTGTTAAACAATACATGCAACAAGAATTTTATAAAATCTATCACGTTTATATTCTTCAAGTGGATAGTTATCGAGTTATTTTATCATACATGTATCAAGCAAGTAATGTGAATTTTCCAAGTAAACAAGTCAAGTGAATTTTCCCAGTAACAAGTCAAGTGAATTTTGTCAAATTCAAGTCACAAGATCTCATATAAATAACATGTATTTAATCACGGCGTGTTTTTCTCATGTACAAATTTATTTATTTTATTCATGTCAAATGTATGTCTAGGCTTGGGTTTGAGTCAATGGATAATAAAAGATGTCAAGAGTACGTCGGGTTAGCTCGTGTAAATCCTCGATACTCCTAACATAAGGGACACAAGGCAGAGTTAACGATAAATAAATTGGAACTACTTGCATAAGAGGTCAATTAATCTTGAACTAGAATAAATAAGATAGTTCAAGTAGACTTGCCTTTTTCCTTGTAGACGATTCAAATAATTAATAAGAATAACGGGATCAGAATCCCGGGGAGCAATCCCAAGAGCACGTGCGAAGACCGAGCGAGAAAATCCAAACAGATAACAGCAACAAACAGTAGGTTATTTCTCCACACTGGATCGACAAAACAGCGAACAGCAGGAGGGGATTCAGCGTGGCCTAACAGCAAACAGCAAGGAGCAGCCAATCAGAGTTCGTCCACGCAGCGAATCTGCGCCAAACACGGGACAACGAAATGGGATTTGGTGCTAGTAGAACACAGAGCAGCGACAGTAGCCAATCAGAGTACTCCCACGCAGCGGATCTGTCCCCGAACAGGAAATAGCCGAACAGCGGATCAGGGACCCAGAACAGCAATCAGCAAGAAGCGACCAATCGCTCGCTACCTCCACAGCGGATCCCTCCGAACACGGGACAGCAACGCGGTGGATCGAGAGCCCGGAACAGCAAACACGGGGCCGACGAATCGCTGTCCGTCTTCTACCTTCGATTGGAGAGAGAGGGAATGAGGGCGAACGACACGTCGACTGCTCTGGGTCTCGCAATGGTGACGTGCGGCGGCGTTGGTCGGGAAGCGACGCAACACCAGGGCGGCGCAAAGCGGGGATTCTGGCGGCGATGGGGACTGTCCCTGTTTTCGCTCGAAAACAGAGGAGGACGGCGACGGCTTCGACGGGGCTTGGACGGCGCCGGCGAGGCAATGGGGAGCTCGCTGTGATGTGGGGAAGGTGATCGAGGTGGTTGGGAGAGGGCGACAGTGGTTCGAAGGTGATGTCGGAGTGGGTTCGTCGATGGTGAAGATGGGTTTCGGCGGAGCTTCGATGGTTTCAACAGGAATTCTGCGGCAATGAGGATAGGGGATGATGTTGAGGAGTCGAGGAGATGAAGGCGACGGGAAGGGTAGTGCGATGGTTGTTGAGCGGTGACGGAGGTTGAGCTTGGTGGGTATTGGGTTCGTTTGGGGGTGATGAGGTGAGATGGTGACAGCGAAGTGTAGAGTGAGGTGATGGTGTGGTCGGAGTTAGCGGCGGGGTAGGGGAGAGCTTTGGGTCTGTTTTTGGGTGAATGCGAGAAGATGAAGGGGTGAGCGGGAGAACTGTGTGGGTTTGTTTGGGTTTTTGAGAAATAGGAGAGGGAGAGAGAACGGGAGAGAGAGAGAGATTTGTTAGGTAGTTCTGATTTGTGGGGAAAGTGGGGTTGTTTTTAATATAACAAAATAAAGAGGAGATCGTGGGGAGTTGGAGAATTGTGGGATTGAGGGAGAATGAGTCTGGGTTTTAGTTAGGGGGAGTGGGTTTGGGTAGGTTGAGTCTTGGATCCAATATCCAATAAGAGTATGGGTTGGGCTTGAATGTAGTTGGGCCAAGAATACAATACTATAATAAACAATTGGAATTAGTGAGCCCACAACATGACAAAGGCCTAAATACAATAATCAGGGAGGAAAATACATCAATAGAAATACAAGGAAAAATAATCCGTACAATCGAAAACAGGGGTTACAAATCCTACCCACCTTACAGGAAGAATTTCGTCCTCGAAATTCAAATCGGTGGATCGTAGGTACCCCGAGAAAAAGAAAAACAACAACCAAGACAACATACAACTACTCAAAGAGGTGAGGGAATTTCTTCTGAATTTCATCCTGCAATTCCCAAGTCGACTCACCGGGCGAGTGAGGATTCCAGGAGACACGAACGAGTTTGATCACTTTGTTCTTCAACACTTTCTCGCGTCTGTCCACAATAGCAACTGGCTGGACTTCGCAAGACAAGTCTGGTCTCATGGACAAATCTGAGTAATCAACCACATGGCTGTCGTCTCTAACATATTTCCTGAGCTGGGAGACGTGGAATACGTCATGAACTCCAGACAAGGCTGGTGGTAATGCAAGTCGGTAGGCTACCTTACCCACACGCTACACAATATCAAAAGGGTCAATGAATCGGGGACTCAGCTTACCCCCACCACCAAATCGGATGACGCCTTTCCAAGGTGATACTTTTAGAAATACATGATCACCTGCCTCAAACTCCAAAGGTCTGCGACGACAGTCAGCCCATTTCTTCTGTCGGTCCTGAGCGGCTTGCAGATGCTTCCGGATCTGAGCTACTGCATCAACTGTCTTCGTAATCAACTTGGTCCCAAGAGTTTTCTCTCTCCAATGTCGTCCCAACAGACCGGAGACCTACATTTACGACCATATAGTGCTTCAAACAGAGCTGCATTGATACTTGCCTGATAACTGTTGTTGTATGAAAGCTCGACCAGGTGCAAGTGATCCTCCCAAGAACCACCAAATTGGAGAACACAGGATCGCAACATGTCCTCCAGTGTCTGAATCGTCCTTTCGGACTGTCCGTCCGTCTGGGGGTGAAATGCCATGCTATAGTTCAACCTGCTCCCCAGACTCTACTGAAGACTCTCCCAGAAATGTGACTTGAACCTCTTATCCCTGTCGGATACGATGCTGACGGGAACACCGTGCAGTCTCACTATCTCCTGAATACACCGTTCCGCCAGACTCTCAGTAGACTGACCCACCCTGAATGGGATGAAGTGGGCACTCTTCATCAACCGGTAAACTATCACCCAGATAGCGTTATGACCCTTGGGACTCCTGGGCAATGCTGTCACGAAGTCCATAGTAATGTTCTCCCATTTTCATTCTGGAATCGGAAGAGGTTGCAATAATCCAGCGGTCCTCTGATGCTCCGCCTTCACTTGTTGACAAATCAGACATTGTGACACAAACCTTGCCACAACCCTTTTCATACCATGCCACCAAAAGTGCTGCTTCAAATCTCTATACATTTTGGTACCTCCTGGATGAATAGAGTATTGAGACTGATGTGCTTCCTCAAGTAGTCTCTGCCTGACTTCACCTCTAGGAACACACAACCTACAGCCAAAACAGAGTGAGCCATCTGAATGAATAACCAAATCAGACCTCAGACCTGCTTCCACTTCACTACGGAATCCCTGCAGTTGCTGATCATCTGCCTGAGCTTCCTTGATTTGCTCCACTAATGAAGACTGTAACTGCAACATCATAAACTGCGACGCTGCACCTGGGAGAACCACTTCCAATTCTAGCCTCCTCATATCTTTTAATATCTCCCTCTGCTTGGTCAGAAACATTGCAGCAGGCCTCCTACTCAAAGTATCGGGTACCAGATTTACCTTGCCCGGATGGTACTGCAAATCGATGTTGAAATCGGCCATCAGTTCTAACCATCTTCTCCGTCTCATGTTCAGATCCTTCTGCGTGAACACATATTTGAGACTCTTGTGATATGTGAAAATTTCCACTGTATCTTCGAGCAAATAGTGTCTCCATAATTTTAGAGCAAATATCACCACTGCAAGTTCTAGATCGTGGGTAGGGTAGTTCTTTTCATGCGGCCTTAGCTGCCTTGAAGCATAAGCTACCACTCTACCTTTCTGCATCAGAACTGCACCCAAACCTCTACCTGAAGCATCGCAGTGAATCACAAATCCTCCAGAACTGTATGGTATCGTCAGCACAGGTGCTGATGTCAACCGATTCTTCAATTCCACAAAAGCCTCCTCACAGGAACCATCCCAGACAAATCTCTGCTCCTTCTTCGTCAAGTTGGTCAAGGGTCCCGCAATCTTTGAGAAGTCTTGAACGAACTTCCTGTAATATCCCGCCAATCCAAGAAAACTCCGCACTTCTGGCACTGACTTCGGCACTGGCCAATCCTTGACAGCAGAAATCTTCGACGGATCCACTGATACACCCTCACCAGAGATAACATGACCCAAGAAAGCAATACGATTCAGCCAGAATTCGCACTTGCTGAGCTTTCCGTACAATTGATTCTCTCTCAGCGTCTGTAGGACAATCCTCAAATGCTTGACATGATCCTCTATGTTCCGTGAGTACACCAGGATGTCGTCTATGAATACAACGACAAACTGATCCAAGAATGGCGAGAATACCCTGTTCATCAAGCTCATAAATACTGCCAGTGCATTAGTAACGCCGAAGGGTATCACTAAAAATTCATAGTGTCCATATCTTGTGCGGAACGCTGTCTTCGGAATATCTTCAGTCTTTACTTTGACTTGATGATAACCAGAGCGAAGATCCAACTTTGAGAACACAGATGCATCTCCCAGCTGATCGAACAAATCATCAATCCTTGGCAGTGGGTACCTGTTCTTCACCGTAACCTGGTTCAGCTCCCGATAGTCGATGCAGAGCCTGCGACTACCGTCCTTCTTGGTGGAGAACAACACTGGAGCTCCCCACGGTGACACTTGGCCTGATAAAGCCCCTGTCCAATAACTCTTGGATTTGTACCTTCAGGTCGGCCAATTCAGCTGACGCCATGAGGTATGGGCTCTTCGAGATTGGCGTAGTGCCTGGCTGAACTTCAATACTGAACACTACGTCTCGGTCTGGTGGGAGCCCAGGAAACTCATCAGGGAATACATCAAGGAAGTCCCGCACAACCACGGGCGCAACTTTTCCATCAGTGCACATTGACTCAAGTGCACCAGCCTTCGGGGACATCGGGCTCTCGACACGTGCATACGGTGTCTCACCCGCATGAAACTCGAACTCAGGTTGCCCAAGAAGCTTGAAGGTCACCTTCTTCTTCCGACAGTCAATCACTACGTGGGTGACGCCTAGCCAGTCCATTCCTAGTATGACGTCGAAGCCCGAATTGTTAATCACAATTAAATCAGCTTCGAACTCTCTGCCACCAATCAGTAGGGGACTCTGTTTGCACACTTTAGAGCAAACAATAGTACCTCCACCAGTAGTAATGTCCCAAGCTGCTGGCATGTCATCGCTCGCCAATCGATGACGGTCGACGAAACGGGAGGACACAAATGAATGGGTTGCACCAGAATCGAACAACGCATGGGCAGGGAGGGAATGCACAAGAATAATGCCTAATAGAAGATTCAATGAATAAGACATGGGAATTGCATGCAGGGTAAAACAAAAGATCAAGCAGTGAAGAAAAGGGATATGCAAGAACTGAATATAAAATAATACAATGCAACTACAACATACCTGCAACTACTCCAGTAGCTGTCTCAGCTTCAGCTGTAGTCAGGTTGAAGGCCTAACCACGACCTCCCACATGACCTCCTCCAGGAGTCATCCTCCGGTGAACGAAAGCACGTCTCTGTGGATGGAGAGGTGGCCTCGCCTGAGGTCGAACAGGTGCTCCAAACTGAGCTGGACCTCCAGCTGGTGCAACAAGTCTGTTCCTGGGGCAGTCTCGCATGATGTGATCAACACTCCCGCACGTAAGGCACAGGCGCTTGGCTCGGCGGCAGTCGCTTTGCAGGTGCCCAACTCGGTTGCAGAAGGTACATGTCGGGACAACAGGCGGATACGGCTGCACTTTCACAGGCGGGGTCGGAGCTGGCCTCCGAGCAGGCCCCACAGCAGATCGAGAGAAGGCGGGGTACTGTCCCCCTCTCTGAGTAACATTGGTCCTTCTGTGTGCTTGTTCCTGGACCCTTGCAGCATCGAGAATATCTGCATAAGTGCGATGGCGGTGAGCCACCAACTGGTTATGTAGGTCCGGACGAAGCCCCAACAGAAATCTGCGAGCTCGATCTTCCTCGGTTGTAACCATGGAAGGTGCAAAACGGCTGAGCCGAAGAAACTCTGCAGCATACTCATCCACCGTTCGATTCCCCTGAGTCAAGGTAATATTTTAATTAATATCGTCACATATGCTATAGGCAACAATAAATGATTTAATTAACATTACCGAACCAGAGTCAAGTTGACGAATTGCTGTTCCATCTCAGCTCTAGTGACACTGGGAAAGAACTTCACCATAAAACTCGCAGTGAAGGTGGTCCATTCAATAGGCCTCTCCAATCTTTCAGCTTCAGCCTGCCACCAGGTACGGGCAAGATTAGTCAACTGGATGCCCACCACATCCACTCGGTCTACATCGGCTATCCTAGCAGCGAGCAACAACTGCTCTGTCCTAATCAGCCACTGCTTAGCCTCCAATGGACCTTCAGCACCTATGAACTTATCGGGGTGTAGCCTCATGAAATCAGCTACATTGTCCGGTCTAGGCGGCAATACTCCAGGCGCAGGTGCAAGAGGCTCTTTGTTGACAGTTCCTAAGGTTGCCTTCATCATCTCAGCATGCTCTCTCTGCATTTGCGCCATCTGCTGCATGTGCCGCTCATTTTGTTCTTGCTGCAGTGCCATCATCTGCTGTAGTGCCTGGAGCACAGCTGTGTTCTCAGACCGTTCTTCCCTCTGTTGGGAAGAAGAAGAGCTGCCCCTGAGCACCTGCACAATTTGTGCAATAATGGGCTCTCCCACTGGGTCATCTTCAGGACGGGAAGAGGAAATCTCCTTCCTAACCATGGTCTGTATCATGGAAAAATACAATTAGCATCCAGATTGCATGAATATGAACAAATGGAAGGAACAGGACGATTAGGGAATGAATGAATTGAATACGAAGGAATCAATCAGGGATCAAGCAAAGGAAGTATGTTGGTTATTACATGTTCATGTGATTCGCGTGGTGTACATATTGTTGAGTTAAATCTGGTTATTACCAAGATCGAGTAATATACCAATCAAAGTCAGACATCCATAAGATAGTCGTATTTGATCGACACATTACTCAAAACCCAGGCTCTGATACCACTAAAAACCTGTCACGTCCCGCTTCCCAAAATACGGGAATACGAGCCCGTGACGTAGGCCCAACGAACGATTTTAATATCATTCATAAGCTGTACCAGTCTCAACTCAACAATGCTCAGAAAATTATATCACAACCATGCAAATAATAACATCACAGAACAATAATTGAATTCAAGAAATTAATAATCCAACATGATAATAATACTGAGAAATAAGTAGCAGTTACGAGTCAAAAGTCCGGGATAGAAGTCTAAATAAACAAAAGAATTACAATGAATGAAGAAAGACATGAAAAGAAATAATTTATTATCATGCAGTTGCTCCAATCTAAAAGTACTGCTCGCCAACTTCTTCTGGTAGATCTTCAGGTTCACCTGTGGCTGGGTTAACTAAAGAAGAAAAATAAATATCCTTAGAGTAAGTACGAACAGCAAGTAGTGAAAACAGAGAGTAAAGGAACAGGTTACATGAAGGAATATGAATCAAGATCAAGTTTGCAAGACAATAATGGTACTAGTAACAAATGGTCTTAATCAAGTATATATACATGTCAACTAGTTCTATTATCAAGTTGTTTCTCCTATCTAGTGCACGTACTACTGCATTCCATACTACAGGTTCGATGCACGCACAACAGTGTTCGTTTTAGACTTCGTGGTGGGGTCAATAGAGCATGTACTCGGGTATATCACGATAACAAGATTACAAGATAACAAGATAACAAGTTCACGTCTCCACAAGTATTCTCCACCTTCTATGTAACAAGTCCATGTAACAAGAGGGCCCTACCGAGTACATTTTCTGAGACTGTCCACTACTAGGTCAACCCATAGAAACCCCGGCTTGTTTAGTATTTTGTTACTAAGTCATGTATGTACATGCGGGTAGTTATAAGAATGTCAAGTGAATGGTGATAATGCAGCAACATGATATATTACACGATAATAAGCAAGAAGTAATAAATCTGAAGTAGCTGACACAGTTACACTAAAACAGGTATAACTCCTAGACTACAACTCCAAATTCGAACTTCCAGGATGTTGTGGGCATCTAGACAGATAGGGCTACAAGTTATATTCAGGGACTTTCTGCTAGTTTTAACTGTATCTAGGCTAAAAACTCTATTCTTTGCAGATTAGCTGTTCTGGCAGCAGCTAGGTGTCAACTTCTAAGGGGTGAAAACATGGTATAAATATATTATAAAAATCTACAGAAATTTGAGGTGAACCCTAAGCATGTCTATAAGGTTGCTGGAAAATTTCATAGCATTCTAACACTGTTTACATAGTATTACGCTATCAAATATGTCGAGGTCATAGTAATTTCTGCATTCTGAAAATACAGACTAGCGGGGACTAAAAATGTTATATCTCACAGTTCGTGACTCCGAATTAGGATCTGTCACTTGGGTTGGAAATTAGACTCAGTAGGCTAAAACCCCATTTTATATCCTGTGTGCTAATTCTCAATTTACAGGATCGAAACCTCTGTGCTAAACAATACATGCAACAAGAATTTTATAAAAGCTATCACGTTTATATTCATCAAGTGGATAGTTATCGAGTTATTTTATCATACATGTATCAAGCAAGTAATGTGAATTTTCCAAGTAAACAAGTCAAGTGAATTTTCCCAGTAACAAGTCAAGTGAATTTTGTCAAGTTCAAGTCACAAGATCTCATATAAATAACATGTATTTAATCACGGCGTGTTTTCCTCATGTACAAATTTATTTATTTTATTCATGTCAAATGTATGTCTAGGCTTGGGTTTGAGTCAATGGATAATAAAAAATATCAAGAGTACGTCGGGTTAGCTCATGTAAACCCTCGATACTCCTAATATAAGGGACACAAGGCAGAGTTAACGATAAATAAATTGGAACTACTTGCATAAGAGGTCAATTAATCTTGAACTAGAATAAATAAAATAGTTCAAGTAGACTTGCCTTTTTCCTTGTAGACGATTCAAATAATTAATAAGAATAACGGGATCAGAATCCCGGGGAGCAATCCCAAGGGCACGTACGAAGACCGAGCGAGAAAATCCAAACAGATAACAGCAACAAACAGTAGGTTATTTCTCCACACTGGATCGGCAAAACAGCGAACAGCATGAGGGGATTCAGTCTGGCCGAATAGCAAACAGCAAGGAGCAGCCAATCAGAGTTCGTCCACTCAGCGGATCTGCGCCAAACACGGGACAGCAAAATGGGATTTGGTGCGGGTAGAACACAGAGCAGCGGCAGCAGCCAATCAGAGTACTCCCACGCAGCGGATCTGTCCCCGAACAGGAAATAGCCGAACAGCGGATCAGGGACCCAGAACAGCAATCAGCAAGGAGCGACCAATCGCTCGCTACCTCCACAGCGGATCCCTCCGAACACGGGACAGCAACGCGGCGGATCGAGAGCCAGGAACAGCAAACAGCGGGGGAGACGAATCGCTGTCCGTCTTCCACCTTCGATCGGAGAGAGAGGGAATGAGGGCGAACGACACGTCGACTTCTCTGGGTCTCGCAACGGTGACGTGCGGCGGCGTTGGTCGGGAAGCGACGCAACACCAGGGCAGCGCAAGCGGGAATTCTGGCGGCGATGGGGACTGTCCCTGTTTTCGCTCGAAAACAGAGGAGGACGGCGACGGCTTCGACGGGGCTTGGGCGGCGCCGGCGAGGCAATGGGGAGCTCGCTGCGATGTGGGGAAGGTGATCGAGGTGGTTGGGAGAGGGCGACAGTGGTTCGAAGGTGATGTCGGAGTGGGTTCGTCGAGGGTGAAGATGGGTTTCCGCGGATCTTCGATGGTTTCGACAGGAATTCTGCGGCAATGGGGATAGGGGATGATGTTGAGGAGTCGAGGAGATGAAGGCGACGGGAAGGGTAGTGCAATGGTTGTTGGGCGGTGACGGAGGTTGAGCTCGGTGGGTATTGGGTTCTTTTGGGGGTAATGAGGTGAGATGGTAATGGCGAAGTGTAGAGTGAGGTGATGGTGTGGTCGGAGTTAGCGGCGGGGTAGGGGAGAGCTTTGGGTCTGTTTTTGGGTGAATGCGAGAAGAAGAAGGGGTGAGCGGGAGAACTGTGTGGGTTTGTTTGGGTTTTTGAGAAACAGGAGAGGGAGAGAGAACGGGAGAGAGAGAGAGAGATTTGTTAGGTAGTTCTGATTTGTGGGGAAAGTGGGGTTGTTTTTAATATAACAAAATAAAGAGGAGATCGTGGGGAGTTGGAGAATTGTGGGATTGAGGGAGAATGAGTCTGGGTTTTAGTTAGGGGGAGTGGGTTTGGGTAGGTTGAGTCTTGGATCCAATATCCAATAAGAGTATGGGTTGGGCTTGAACGTAGTTGGGCCAAGAATACAATACTATAATAAACAATTGGAATTAGTGAGCCCACAACATGACAAAAGCCTAAATACAATAATCAGGGAGGAAAATACATCAATAGAAATACAAGGAAAAATAATCCGTACAATCGGAAACAGGGGTTACAATCGGATATGTAAATCTTTCAGTTTATTATTTTAAAATTAGTATCCAAGTTAATTGTAGTAGATCTTAATGTTCTATTCCTTTTCTTTGTTTGGTCAACTTATCCCGTAGGCAGATGCCAAAACCCAGAAATTTAAGGACCCTCACAAAGGGTGGCTTATGGAGAGATATACATGGAATTGATGAAAAGAAGGTTGCCAGCATGGTTAGGGATGACAAAGTAGACATTCTGGTGGAGCTTACTGGCCACACTGCAAACAACAAGTTAGGGATGATGGCTTGTAGACCTGCTCCTATTCAGGTAGACATTCTGGTGGAGCTTACTGGCCACACTTCAAAGAATTAATCGGTTTTAATGGATTTTCAAGAATTGAATTAAATTTAACACGCTTAATTAATAATTCGGTTCTAACAATCAATAATTAAATTCCTAAGTGTTCTTGGCAAGTAACAGATGCAATATTGATTCGTACTCTAATTAGGCAAGTGGAACACTCAATCTCAATATTTGTGGTCGACAGTTAAATTGAATAATATAGTAGAGATGATACAGCAGTATAACATAAATATTTAAAAAGTAGAAAGAAGTTACCGGGTTCGAAGAAACTAGTAGTAGATATCAAATTGGCAACTGATCAGCAAATCAGCAAACGAGCAAATCAGTAAATCAGCCAACGAGCAAATCAGGAAATCAGCAATCGAGCAAATCAGCAACGAGCAAATCAGTAAACAGGCTGACCAATGGTTGACCACAGTGGTTACAGTGAAGTGCGGGGCGTCGATGGTAGGAAACGATGGCGATGCAGCCAGGGACGAGGGGATTTGGTAGTTAGGGTTTGACTTCGGAGATGGGTCTTGGAGATCTGAGGTCGGGATGAAGGGGAGAATTGACGAGGTGGTCGAGGGAGTGAGGGAGGTCGACGACGGTGGTCGATGAGGTGAGAGGAGGTGACGGCGAGGGTTCTTGGGTGGACGAGAAGCAACGTTGGTGGGGGTGAGTGGTGTCGAGATCGTCGGGGGCCTTGGGCGAGGTGGTTGTGATGGAGGCGACGGGTAGAAGGAGGGTCGACGACGGTGGTGGTGTCGAAGAGGGTGAGGAGTGGAGGTCAGGTGTTTGGGGTTTCGGGATTTGGAGGGAGAAAAGAAGAAAGAGGATTAGGGTTTTGGGTATTTTATTTGGGGATTTTTTTTTTAATTTGGGGATTTGGGGTATTTTTAGAGTTTATCACAAATGCTAAAATTTTGTTAGGACTTATCACAAATCCTAATAATTGGATCTCAATTGTATCACACAAAAAGAGAGAGGAAGAGAAAAACTCAACACAATAATTTTTTTAATCAAGAATGGCATATCTTTCTAATTAATCTCAAGGCCTATATATAGGCTCAAAACGAATCAAGATACAAATCTCAAAATATTCTCAAAATCTAAAAAATATAAAAAAGATTACATATGGCTATAATTGCTAAAAACAAATATAGTACTGAAATAAAATACTAAACAGAATAGATATCCTCATCATTCTCTTCGGGTGGGAGAGAGCTCGATCCAGTCGAGTCAAACAAGTGATCCTGTCATGGTGCTCCAAAAGATCTGGATCCAGTTGCGGGAGCTCATTACGATCACTGCGAATGTCATCCGACTTTGGCTTGTTCTTCCATCTCACCAAATACTTTTGCATACCACCATCTCTTGTAGTGATTATCGGATTGTTTAAAATATTATTCAATTTTTCTATCGGTGGGTAAGTAGTATAAGGTAGAGGGGTAAATGTGGGAATCTCACCATTAGGCTACAGGGTAGGCTGATTTATAAAAAAAATTCTAGGGTTGAATTTTGAGCCTTCATAGAGTACTAGATCCTCAGTATTGAAAGTTTTACTCATGTCAAAGCCTTCAGGAAGGTCAACGACATAGGTATTATCATTGATTGTCTGTAGAATCTTAAATGGGCCTGCAGCACGTATGTTCAAGTTCTTAACCGGTCCAACAGGAAACTGTTTCGGATGAATCCGAACCATCACCTCATCACCAATATCAAAGTTATAAATTTCCTTCTAGTATCTGCTATTAACTTGTAGTTAAAATTATTCTCATTAAGTTCCTTAGAAATTTCTCTATGCAAGTCATGAATGTGATATGCAAATGTGGGTGCAGACTCTGCGACTCTAGGATATTCTAACACATGGATAAAATCTATAGGCTGCCAAGTGACTTGGGATGGGATGGGTGACTCAAGTATACTCAATGGAGGTAACTGGACAGACTGAATATAATTGAAAGACTGGTCATCCTCTTTTTCATCAAAGTCATCACTTACATTAGGTTTATAGGTAAACTCAGTGTCGGGCTCATCAGCGATGACTGCGGACCTTCTACTATATTGATCCTACTTAGGCTGGGGCAGTTGCCAGCAACTTGGCCGTATCTCTTACATTTATAGCACTTAGTGAGAAGATCAATCTTAGAATTGTCTCTTTCAGTGTTCTTACCCGTATTGTCATTTCTAAGTGGATAGGAATTTGAAGTATGTTTGTTTGGGTAAGACTAATTAGGGTATTGAGGAGAGGAGTGCTCAGGTCTAGAGAGATAAGGAGGATTCATTCTAGAGGAATGATCCATCGAATTGCTGGACTTGTAATAGGAACTTGCTTTAAGGAAATTCATATCGAGGACAAGAGCATAAGCTGCCGCTAGTGAGTTTACATTTCTATGAATTAGCTCGTTCCTAAGGTCGGCTCGTAGTCCTGTTCTGAACCTAGAGAGAGTTTATTCTTCACTCTGTTTACCTAAAACATTGCATCGAATAAGGAAGTCATCAAATTTATTAACATATTCTTGTGTGGATTTACTTCCTTTATAAAGTTGGTTCCATAAATCTAGCAATCGGGTGTAGAACGATAACGTTACATATCTCTCAGTGAGCTTCTCTTTCATGGCTTCCCAAGTGGCTATGGGTGTCAGGCCTCGGTCTCTAGGGGCATGTTCAAGATTGGTCCAGTGTTGTTGAGCTTTACCTGTCAATTTTATTATGGCAAATTTAACCTTCAGGGCTTCGCTCATGTCAAATCCTACAAAGTAGTGGTCCATGGCATGGACCCAATCGAGATAAGCTTGGGGTTCCATGTGGTCTTCAAAATGGGGAAAGTCAGCCTTAACGTTCTTCTTATATTGCTCGTGAGGGTCACGTTCTTGACGTCGATCATCACGAACATTCTCTTGAGGGATCTGACGATTAGCATGAAGCTCGGAACAACGGTTTGATTTAATTCCACTTTCTCAAGCCTCTGATTGATATTGGCAAGAGTTGCTTGAATGGCAGCTAGGGTAGTGAAAATATCAGAGTTGTCCATTTCAGGTCGGGAAGGTATAGGGTTTCTAATTGAGTGATTTGGGAAGGATAAGAACTGCTCGTCAGGATCTGTGATGGTGCTGCGAAGACGCATTCACCAAAGGGGGAAAACTAGGGGTCGTGTGTGCTTTTTTAAAAAAAAAAATTAAATCTGACGTGATCTTAAAAAAATGAAAGGAAATAAAATAAAAGACTCTAAATGAATGCAAAAATAATGCCTAAATAATGTAACAACTATGATTTTAAGAATCTTCACTCTGATACCAAAATGATGTAAAACTAACCCTAAATAGAGAATTTCCAAGAATATTAAAGGATTAATTTTACTAACATGTAATGCGGATCAAAGTTAGAATTTTAAATAATTAATCGCTTTTGATGGATTTTCAAGAATTGAATTAAGTTTAACACGCTCAATTAATAATTCGGTTCTAACAATCAATAATTAAATTCCTAAGTGTTCTTAGCCAGTAACAGATGCAATATTGATTCGTACTCTAATTAGGCAAGTGAAACACTCAATCTCAATATTTGTGGTCGACAGTTAAATTGAATAATATAGTAGAGATGATAAAGCAGTATAACATAAATATTTAAAAAGTGGAAAGAAGTTACCGGGTTTGAAGAAACTAGTAGTAGATATCAAATTGGCAGCTGATCAGCAAACGAGCAAATCAGTAAATCAGCAATCGAGCAAATCAGCAACGAGCAAATCAGTAAACAGGCTGACCAATGGTTGACCACAGTGGCCGCAGTGAAGTGCGGGGCGTCGATGGTAGGAAACGATGGCGACATAGCCAGGGACGAGGGGATTTGGTAGTTAGGGTTTGACTTCGGAGATGGATCTTGGAGATCTGAGGTCGGGATGAAAGGGAGAATTGACGAGGTGGTCGAGGGAGTGAGGGAGGTCGACGACGGTGGTCGATGAGGTGAGAGGAGGTGATGGCGAGGGTTCTCGGGTGGACGAGAAGCAACGTTGGTGGGGGTGAGTGGTATCGAGATCGTCGGGGGCCTTGGGCGAGGTGGTTGCGATGGAGGCGACGGGTAGAAGGAGGGTCGACGACGGTGGTGGTGTCGAAGAGGGTGAGGAGTGGAGGTCGGGTGTTTGGGGTTTCGGGATTTGGAGGGAGAAGAGGAGAAAAAGGATTAGGGTTTTGGGTATTTTATTTGGGGATTTGGGGTATTTTTAGAGTTTATCACAAACCCTAAAATTTTGTTAGGACTGATCACAAACCCTAATAATTGGATCTCAATTGTATCACACATAAAGAGAGAGGAAGAGAAAAACTCCACACAATAATTTTTTTTAATCAAGAATGGCATATCTTTCTAATTAATCTCAAGGCCTATATATAGGCTCAAAACGAATCAAGATACAAATCTCAAAATATTCTCAAAATCTAAAAAATATAAAAAAGATTACATATGGCTATAATTGCCAAAAACAAATATGGTACTGAAATAAAATACTAAACAGATCAGATATCCTCATCATTCTCTTCGGGTGGGAGAGAGCTCGATCCAGTCGAGTCAAACAAGTGATCCTGTCATGGTGCTCCAAAATATCTGGATCCAGTTGCGGGAGCTCCTCCCGATCACTGCGAATGTCATCCGACTTTGGCTTGTTCTTCCATCTCACCAAATACTTGTGCACACCACCATCTCTTGTGGAGATTATCGGATCGTCTAAAATATTAGTCAATTCTTCTGTCGGTGGGTAAGTAGTATAAGGTAGAAGGGTAAATGTGGGAATCTCACCATTAGGCTACAGGGTAGGCTGATTTATAAAAAAAATTCTAGAGTTGAATTTTGAACCTTCATAGAGTACTAGATCCTCAGTATTGAAAGTTTTACTCATGTCAAAGCCTTCAAGAAGGTCAACGACATAGGTATTATCATTGATTGTCTGTAGAATCTTAAATGGGCCTGCAGCACGTATGTTCAAGTTCTGAACCGGTCCAACAGGAAAACCATTTCGGATGAATCCGAACCATCACCTCATCACTAATATCAAAAGTTATAAATTTCCTTCCGGTATCTGCTATTAACTTGTAATTAAAATTATTCTCATTACGTTCCTTGAAAATTTCTCTATGCAAGTCATGAATGTGATATGCAAATGTGGGTGCAGACTCTGCGACTCTAGGATATTCTAACACATGGATAAAATCTATAGGCTGCCAAGTGATTTGGGATGGGATGGGTGACTCAGGTATACTCAATGGAGGTAACTGAACAGACTGAATATAATTAAAAGACTGGTCATCCTCTTTTTCATCAAAGTCATCCTCTTTTTCATCCTCTTTTTCATCAAAGTGTTCCCTCCAATAGAGTTGAGTGGAGAAGAATGGATGGATTTGATGTTTATATGAATACGACAATGGTCTGCCTCTGTATATTGTTACAGGATAGAACTTACAAGCTTCTGTAATTCGAGGTTTAGCTAAATACTATTTACTTACTGAATCTATATTTCAAATTGTTAGGTCTTATTTATATTGTGAGGGGAAGACTGTCTCTTTATTGTCACTAGTGACCTGCACGTGCGATGCTCGTTCTAATTATTTTTTTATTGATTTTATAAAGTAAATAGTAAAATGTAATATGGCCTCGAACCTGAGACCTCCCTTTACTCAAACATACTTTTTACAAATTATCTTTAGGGACGCAAACTTTTATTTTATGTGAGTGGCACTTTTGTGAATAAATATGTCGTAAATTAATTTGAACTTTGAGGATATTATGGTAGCTAACAACTGTTGAGTAAATGAATGGTTAATATAACCTCAACTTAAAAATGAATGGTTGAGATTAGATAGTTGAATGATTATCTACAAATGACAATCCCAACTATTCCATTATAATTTTAGAGATGAATGGGGATAGCATCAAAGTGAGAGCGACAGAAAGAGACAGCAGGAAATATAATTTTTTTAAAATAAATATATAGCATATATTAAAGTTGTGTTATTTATTATTTACAAAAAATAATGTTTATTAACTTTTAAATTGGTATTTTATAACTAAATAAATTAATGACAACATATTTTGTACAAATAAGTACAAATACAACAATTACAGTATATTGTTAATGGTTGACTAAATGTGGACTGCATGTTGGCTTTAGGATTTCAATGTTTAAATTAATTGAAGACTTCTTTTAAGTCATTTATTGAATTAAGAAGCTGATACGCCAGGCAGATTAGCCCATACCTTACGAATGCTGAAACTGAGACCATGATGAAACCGAGGAATAATTAAAATAAACATGCTATTGAAGAGTTGTTTTAAATATTAGTAACTTTTTAAATTGAGGAGAAGTTGGAGAGTTGTTTTCATATGTGAGTAAAATTTACATTTCTGACCTCTAATTGTGGAGAAATCAGGAGAAAAAATTGACAGAATTAATTCTATATTATTTTTTAGCCTTTTACGTTTATGGAGGCATTGGGGGCATGATAGTAAAAAGCTGCCAAAATGGAGCTTTGCTTAATATATAATAGTATAGATTCTGTAGTATGTATTGCTGCATAATTGGTTCGTATATCTTTGAGATTTTATTAGAATCGTTCCAGGTGGTCTACATGTGGGAAAAATTCATACCTCATGCATGCAGCTGTGTTTCTTACAGTTCTTTTGAAAGTAATGGTAGTTGATTCGAATGCCACATTTACAGCGTTCATACTAGTTAACTGAAAAAAGATATTGCTGCTATATAAGATTCTCAGCTCTTTTGATTTTAAATTGCTCACTAACCGTAATATGTTTATTAATTAAAAAATAAAGATAAAAAAAAAAGAACTTACCCAACTTGCATACCTTACACATTAACACAATTTTATGCATTTCTAGTAAGTGGAACCGTACACGTTAACACAATTTTAGCTGGGGTAAATTCCACTCTACACACTATACTCATGTTTCACTAATTTGCAGATAAATATATCTTCTTTTTCTCTTGCGGATGGGTGTATTCCGACCATATTTATTATGTGGATCAGTGTACTTCGTCAATTTAAGGTTTTATGTGATACCATGTGATGATCTTTTGTTGTTTGAGCGATTTCTTCCTAATATATCCCTGGCTGCTACTATTGTGTAATTATATTATTTTTCATAATTAAATATACTCATCACCGTATTCCATTATTTAAAAAATAAAAATTAAGATAAAGAAAAGGTGAAGAGTTCTTTTGTGTAAGTATATTTTAATTATTTTAAAAAAATGATAGAAAAGAGACATAGGGTTCTTAGACCAGTCAAAACATACTTATAAGTCCTTCTGATACAAAATTGACATCGTAATCGCTGAAGCAGTGAACCACAACTACTTTACATGTATAGTACACCGATCCGAAAAAGAAAAGAAAGATATCGGTGTATTCATCTGCGAATTAGTGAAATACTGGTATAGTTTAGTGAAATTTAGGTTGTGCTTGGTTTGGTTATAAATCAGTTTTCGGTTTTTAAAATGAGAACATAGGTTAAATTGTGTTTGGATACAAAATCTTGCAAATGTCATTTTAAAACCTATTTTTTGAGATTGGTTTTTTCATTTCCCAACCAACCACCAACACACACACACACACACACACACACACACACACACACACACACACACACACACACACACACATATATATATATATATATATATATATATTATGTTTTCCATTGCAAACGAACTCAGATCTCAGCCATTGGATTGACTTGATTATGATCCAACCATCTCATTTTAAGAAGAGGAGTATTTTGGAATTTTCACTCCATTATACCCCTTCATTCCTCACCCACTCTCTCAAACTCTCACCATCTTCTCTCTTCTGGCTCTCTCTCACTCCCGACCGAAACCCAAAGCCCAACACCCAAACTCTCCTCCAACCTCCGGCGCCTCCTTCTTCGACTCCCGACCGATCACCTCTCTCTCACACACACTCTCTCTCCCTACTCTTTCTCTCTCATTCCCAAACCAAACGAAACCCGAACACCCAAAAAAACCCAACTCCAAACCCCTCCTCCGATTTCCAGCGCCTCCTCCTCATCCTGACCAACAACAACAATTTCGACTCTCTCTTTCACTCTCTCTCACTCTCCCTTCTCTCTCTCTCCCTCTCTCGTTCACGAACCTACCGAAACCCTTCCTCCTCCAATCTTCGAAAGATTATCGGGAACTCGTAAACTTACTTCACCATTTAAATCTGAACACATCGTCGAAAATATCTACGCAGTACAAATTCGCATTATGCAAGGTAATTACTTAATCCTAGCTTCGTAGATGTAGTTATGTAGAATTAGCTTGTATTTTAATTTTTTGGATTTATTTTTGTGATGTGTAATTATGTAGTGTAGTTGTTGTTTGATGTGTATTGTATATATTTGTTCGATGATTGTAGACGGTAAAATTGTAGATGTCGTTGTAGTTGTTATTGTTTGATATTAGTAAAACAGCAGAAACGGGAACCAATAATTCTGAAACTTTGTGAGTAGGTCGAATTCACCACACATAAGCTAACGAATCTTCTAGATTGAGTTTCGACTAACGGTTTGCAATATACGCCAATATATCGCTTTATTTCTAGAAAAAACCAAAATAAAGCGATGCACGGCAGTATCTCGCAAACCTTGAGTCAAAACCAATTCCAGAAGTTGTTAGCTTGTGTGTTGTGTATCCGACCTACTCGCAAAGTTTCGAAATTTTTGGTTGCCGTTTGTGCGGTTTTCAAGCGTATTAACAACAACTAAAACAACTCTAATTTTGGATATTTTGAGTACGAATATGTGAGGAATCTACACAAACGACATCCAAAAATTACGAAACATTGTGAGTAGGTCTGATTTACAACACACAAGCTAACACAACTTCTAGAAGTGAGTTTCGAGTCATGGTTCTCGAGATACGGCAGTGTGTCACTTTATTTGCTTTCTCTTGAAATAAAGTGATATGTTGCCGTATCTTGCAAACTGTGAGTTGAAACTCACTTCTAGAAATTGTATTAGCTTGTGTGTGGTGAGTCTGACTGTCACGCCCCGCTTTCCACTATACGGAAATACAGACACGCAACTGAGGCCCAGGGAATGATATACATCATCCATAAGCTGTATAATTATAAGCTCAACAAGATCTTTATAACATATTCACGCAGGCAAATATAATAATCACATGAGTTGAAAATAGAATAACCATCATTTGGATAATACATCAACATCGGGTCAAGATGCCCGGGAGTACAAGGTGCCAGAATTAAAATAATATGATAAGCAGTTCGCTATAACAACTAGATAAAATAGCGACTGAAAGAAAAACAATATGAAGTAGAAATAAAGCAGCAACGATCGTCTAGAAAGTCTGCTCGTCGGGTCCATCAGTACCTGTATAATTATTAACTCAAAGAAAAATAAAAAAGTTCCCGTTAGAGCAAGTTTCGGGCAGCAAGTAGCAACAAGCAGTAAAAGGGGTAATATAACAAGATATAACATGGAAGAAATAAGAAGTAACGGTGCAAATACAATATAGAAGGAAGCAAAGAACTGAGACAATATGATCATGTAAGTAATAACTGTAACTAGTGTATTCTAGACTTCAAGATAAAAGCAATTGATAACCTAGGCTCAGTTAATCGATAATCATGTAATCAAGGATCGAGAGTCATGTAATCAAGAGTCATGTAATCAAGAATCATGTAATCAAGAGTCTTGTAATCAAGAGTCATGTAATCAAGAATCATATAATCATGAATTTTGTAATCAAGAACCATGCTTAGTGGAAATATCAAGTTTATCTATTTTATTAACTTATCTAATGCACGCAATCATGTGTCCCACACCATAAGTTTGGTGCATATCAATCATGTGACGTTTAGACTTAAGTAGTGAATTCTATAGGATTATGTACTCAGATCTTCCAGTGATAGTATCACGACATGTAATCATGAATCATCGAAAATTATGTAATCAAGAATTGTGTAATCAAGAATCAAGAATCACTATTTCGGAAAACACGGGCCCCCTTCCGAGTATACTCTCCTATATTGTCCATTACTAAGCCGTACCCTTACAATCCCGGCTTGTTATTCTTTTATAATTAATTATGAACATGCAGTTGGTATGACTAGTGGAACGGTATAATCAAATAGTTTAGTCAAGGAAAATATCAAGGGCAGTAATCATGGACATGTGACGTAGAACGAGTACATGTATCGAGAGTAGTTATTATAAATTATCAAGTGATATAAAACGCATTCTATCAACCTATTATATCTATACAAGTTATTATTACAAGAACAATAATACACTCAATTCATTAATTATGAAAAATAATGGGTTTATATGTAAAAACGTAGAGATGAATTTTTAGACAACTTGACATATTGCTTTCAAATTCACTTTTTTGTTGTTACAGAAAAACAAATCCAATTCCTTCAGAGATTCTAGAAAGTAGACTCTCTTCCGGTTCCAATGCATATTTACACGATACATTCTAGAGACAGTAGTTATGCGTACAAATTCATTTTTCGCTGGTTTCGATGTTTCGCGCGCATTCTAGAAATTCAAAGTTACAATACTAGAACTGCGGTATCTCATAATCTATACATCGGATTGAGAAACTGTAGGATGTTCTGGATATCTAGACTCGAAGGGCTACGATTTTCATGCAGAAAGTTTTTCGATCCAGTGTCGGGAACATGGTCGAATTCTCAGTACAAGATACCGGTTAGTAATCCCGTGCAGGTTCAGAAATTCACGATATGCCAGTACTAAAATCGCGATATCTCACAATCTATACATCCGATTGAGAAACCGTAATATGTTTCGGATATCTAGACTCGAAGGGCTACGATTTTTATGTAGAAAGTTTTTCGATCTAGTGTCGGGAACATAGTCTAATTCTCAGTACAAGATACCGGTTAGTAATCCCGTGCATGTTCAGAAATTCACGATATGCCAGTACTAAAATCGCGATATCTCACAATCTATACATCCGATTGAGAAACCGTAAGATGTTCTAGATTCGGGACTCGATAGGATATGATTTTCTTGTAGAAAATCTTCAATCCAGTATCGGAAACATGGTCTAATTCTTAGTGCAAGGTCAAAAAATTTTAGAGATAGTAAGGTTGAATATTTGATATTCGATAACACGATTCAAAATGTGTTAACGGTTCACTCTTAAGTTGATATAGCATGAAACAAGTGACTAGAATGGAGTTTGACAATAAAACATGATGATAACTAGACTACTTGTCACGAGTCCAAGAAAAATACTTGTTCGAGAACAAAAAGAGTGTATAAGGTACTTGCCTTATAACGTGACAATTTCGGTAGTGGTGTTAACCACGAAAAGAAGAAGCGACGTCGGCAATGGACGGCGGCACAACGGCAGTAATAACGGCGGCAAGACGGTAGCAGCAAGCAACGGTAGCAACGGTGAGTGACAAAAATAACAAGGTGGTGCGGCGTCGGGTTGTTTTTCGGGGTTCACGGGATCGTAAAAATGGAGTCATCGGCTCGAAGGTGGAGGGTAAAGTGAAGCTCGGGTGTTGCTTGAGCTCTCGGGTGTGAAGAAGGCAGAGGAAGAGAAGGAGAAGGGCTCTCGGGTGTGAAGAAGGCAAAGGAAGAGAAGAAGGGAATGAGGTGGTCTGCATGCTTGTGTGTGTATATATAGAAAGGAAAGGAGATGGACAGCATGGTGCATGCAAGGTGAATGCATGCATGGTGTGTGTATAAAATAAAGGGAGAAAGAGATGGGTGTAGAAAAATTAGGCATATGTGTGGAAAAATGAGAAGGAGTTAGGCGTAGAATGAGAAAAATGAGGGGGGGAGGGTTGGCGTATGCAGAAATGGAGAAGTAGGGAGGGAGAAAATAAGGTGTAGGGAGGAAGAAAATAAGGTGTATGAGTTAGGTTAGCTGTTGATTAGGTTTAGGATTAGGATTAGTATTAATCAGGGTTAAAGTTTGTATTTAAACTCCGATCGAAAAATCACAAAATTATGGAATTGATCAGAAAAATATTCTGACTTTAGATAAAGAATCCAAAGAGAAAAATAAAACTTATCTGAAAATTGAAGTACAAAAATTCACGTAATAAAATACGTACAACTGGAATAGGGAGTTACACTGACCTACTCACAAAGTTTTGGATTTTTTAGTGACCGTTTGTGTGGTTTTCTTACGTATCAAACAACAACTATAATTTGTTATATTTTTAGTACGAAAACATAGAAAACCATACAAATGGACACAAAAAATTATGAAACTTTGCAGGTAGGTCGGATTCACCACATAAAAGCTAACGCAACTTGTAGAAGTGAGCTTCAACTCACGGTTTGCAAGATATGACAATGTATCGCTTTATCTTGATTTTTCTTGAAATAAAGCAATACATTGCCGTTTATTGCAAACCGTGAATCGAAACTCACATTTATAAGTTGTGTTAGCTTGTGTGTGGTTATTCCATCCTACTCGCAAAGTTTCAGATTTTCTGGTGATCGTTTTTGCATTTTTCTCACGTTTTCGCTCACTTTCTAGAATATTGGCGAACTCAACATAAATTAGAACTCTTATTAATTAACCATGGTATAATTATTAATAGAGAAATGGGCAGAACGAGGGGATCGTCAGGCCTTTGTGGTAGCGGTAGTGGCAAACGGTTTATAGAAGTAAGATTGATCATTATTATTACTTTTGAATATGAATATGTAACATTGTATCAATAATAACAAAATTTATATTCGTTCGTGCAGGTTGGTGACTGCCATTCTTCATCCGCCGAGGCCGGTCCGTCGTCTTCGGTTGGACATACACCTCCAGGACCGGAAGACCCATGCATACTCGCGTTGCAACACATACACAGATCCCAAGCCATGTGGGATTGGTCCGCAAAGAAGTGTAACTTCCGGAAGCACGCGACTCTTCCCATAGACCCCCATACCAATGCATACTTGTTCCAAGCCGATTTTTACGGAGTCAGATTGATGGAGGGTGTAAAGCTCGATCGGCACTTACTTGCAGCTTTTGTCGAGCATTGGAGGCCGGAGACACACACGTTCCATCTACCGGTAGAAGAGATGGTCGTCATACTCCGAGATGTAGCAATGATTTTCGGGCTTCCTATAGATAGGGTGGCCGTGATGGGAAACATGGACTTCGACCGAGTTTGTGATTACCTCGGTGCCGATTTAGAGACTGAATGAGCTGCAAAGAAAGAGGAAGTTATAGCTGAAGTTGAAGCTGATCTTAGGGCAAGCCGCAGTGTAAGCTTAAGCTGAAGAAGAAGCAATTTTTTGGAATGAAGTTTTCGATGGTCGATCCCTCCGACTTGCATGGTTGAAAGTAGGTTCACCGGGTATTTGAATGATGACTCCACTGACGAAGACATCCAGTATTACACGCGTGCGTACATTGTAAGTTTGATTGGAGGTGTGCTCTTCTCAAACTCCTCCAGTGATCTCGTGCCACTTATGTATGTACGGTTGTTGGGCGACTTCACTATGGTATAGTTGGGGAAGTATGGCCTTAGCATCATTATATAGTTCGTTGTGCGCATTTGCATTGAATTCCCGGCAGATGGTGGGGCCGATAGTTTTGTTGCAGATTTAGAGTTGGGAGTGCATGCACATTGGTCATCCCCGCATTGTTTAAGCCATCACCATCTTGGTTGGCCGATGCACCGGTTCTAAAGATATTGCCTCCTTTATGAGTGTATTAGGCACGACGACACACGTGGGTCGATAACCCACACACCTCTGGCGTACTATAGAGACGAGTTGGATGCGTTGCATGATGAGTGCATCAATTGGATTCCGTACACTGCCGATTGATTGCAACGACTTCCACCCGATGTGTTTGGCCGCTAGCAAGCTTTGGTTGACGATTGCCCCACCCATCAACTTCTTTGTTGTGTTTTTCTGCTATCTAGATAGAGTAATAAGGAAGTTCATATTGCAGTAGAAGATTTCCGAAGCCCGCTCGTATCACAAGAAATTGCATGAAGTGAAAGTAACTGGTCACGTGCCTAATTCTGACTGGGCGGATTTCCATCGGGTACATGTTGTAATTTGGAAATGGAGATATCATATGGTACTCAGATATCGAATACCTTACGATGGTTCGAGGCAAGATGTGTACATGACGTGGTACAAGCGCATTACAAGATTTTATGTATCTCCGCATATAGTTGTACTAGCGGGAATCCAGATACTGATTCACCCGACAGAGGAGGAACCACCACCGATGTATTCCTCTTTTCAACAGATGTATCAGCCGAAGGTGTCAACGTATCGAGCAATGGTTAGTGTACTTTATATATTTATATATTTTTCATATGGATATATTGTTAAGTTAATAGTGTTGTTTAATTTATATGTTTCAACTCGTTATAGATTGATAACACATGGGAGACAGTCCAGATAGTTGCTCGTACATGAAAAAGTGTCGTGCCCGAGAGCGTGAAGGAGGTAATGAGGGAGATCCTTAAATCATGTCGCCGCAGTCTTGAAGAGGCAGGTAATAGGACGAAACTTGATGCTTACTTAAATTCAACGGTACATGTACCAAGGCGTAAGAGTGTGACAAAGGGAGGAATTCGCATTGCCGAGCCACAACAACTGCAACAACAAGAACCTGAGGTGTCATAGAACCGGATGAGCCTGTATCACAAGTGACACAAGTTAGACGTAGAAATTCCCCTTGGAAGAGGAACAAGCATGAACAAATCTCACCGAGTGGACGCAAACCGCCCTGTCGGAAGAGATAGTAGCTAATCCCTTGTAAATTTTTGTAGCAAGTTCACAAAATTCTGAAACTTTGCAAGTTGTTAAGTTCAACTTTGTCAAAAAATACTTATTTCATCTCTTAATTGACTAATACATCTCCTTTTCTAACTTGATTAATTTTGTAGTTGATTGAAGGTCATGCGAGGAAGACGATGCGGATGTGTGACTTAGACGCAATGTAAGTAACTGTTTTTAGCCAACTTGAAATGTATGCATTTCACAAGAAGTTTGATTTTGTTCAAATTTGAAGCTTATGCACTTGTTTGATATATGTTTATGTTGAGATATTGATAAGTTGAGATGTTAGTTTATGTTGAGATTTGGTTCATGAAGTTTATGTATTTATGTATTGTTGTTGTTGTAGATTGTGTGTTAGTTTTTAGGTGGTTATTATTGTCGTTATATGAGATGGATGAGAATGATTATGAACGGATGCAAGTGTATGCTGATGTTGATGTGTGAATGAGATCGAAGAGATTTTGTATGCAGCAGAATGCTGCAAAGTGTTTGAAATTTTTGACCTACTTAACCCTTTATTGCCAATAACGAGTTAGGTTGAAGAAATCAAACAAAGAACTAGATTTTCTTCAAAAAATCTCTTTAACTTAACCCGTTATCCCCAACAACGAGTTAGGTTGAAGAATTCAAACATAGAACTAGATTTCCATCAAAAAATCTCCTCAACTTAGCCAGTTATTGCGATAACAGGTTAAATTCACTTAACCCGTTATCAACAATAACGGATTAAGTTGAGGAGATTCAAATAGAGAACTAGATTTTCTTCAAAAAATCTCTTCAACTTAGCCCGTTTTTGGAGATAACAGGTTAAGTTCACATAACCCGACAATAACAAGTTAGGTTGAAGAACTCAAACAAAGAACTTGATTTTCTTCAACAACAAAAAAAACTTTATCCATTTGTGTGTGTGTGTGTAGATATATTGTGTGTGTGTAGATATATAGTTTAGATATATTGTGTGTGTAGATATATAGTTTTTCTTTATTGTATTATTATTTTTATTTATTTTTTTTGGGGGGGGGGGGGGGGGTGGTTATGAAAGGGTGAAGAAATATGTTTTTGTCTGAATCAAAAGTCACAAAGTTACTGATATGGCTAAAAATAGGATTAAATCGGGACCGTTCACATCGGACACGAATCTTAAAGCTCAGGGGTAAAACGGTAATTTCGCCTACCAACGGGTCTGAAATGGGAACTGAGTCTTTATTCAAAGCCCAATAACCCATGAATGGATCCACGTCAACTGGGTACGGGTTTCCAACTCGCTGCATGCCCGGTCCAGCAAGATACAATCAAAGTCCCTGATTAGATCTAAATCAACGGCCATGATTCACATCTATCTTTTCACTGGGGGGGATTAAATTCCTTAACTGATTACAGAGAATATACCTTATCAGATTACATGCCTTATCTGATTACGAGGAATATTCCTTATCTAATCACGGGGATTATATTCCTAAAACCAGTCCCTAAGACGCCTATAAATACCCCCCATCCGTCTCCATTGAGAGGTAATCAATACTTTTCCAATTTACACTCTTTCATAATCATTTCTGGTTACTGACTTGAGCGTCGGAGGGTGCGTCGCCGGGATCCCCCCCGGTGTTTCGCACTTTTTGCAGGTCAATGGCAGGAGTCAACGGTCAATCTCTGGCGGAACAGGTTAGGTGTTTGCTATTCAGGTTTTTCACGAATCCACAAATTCTATCTGTTTACCCCCACACCAGATTTAGCGGTAACAGATTGGCGCCGTCTGTGGGAAACCATACGAATAGCAGCCCCTCCTCTTCCCGTTGGTCCGATCTTCTCTAGCCATGCCTCCGAGAAAAGTCAGGTCCAGAGGGTCCAACCGCGGGCCCAACCCCGCCGATCAGCAAGAGGTAGTCCCCGTCCAACCCGCTCCGCAGCAGGGACAACCCCCGCCTCAAGTGGAGGACCCTCTTCAACAAGATCAGCCTCCTCTTCAGAATCAGGAACCCCCCAAGCGTCCCACCGGTCCTCAAAATGCCGATGTGGGGGGCTCCCGCATGAAGCAACCTCTCCATCAAGACCGCGTCTCCATACACAAAGCCTCTACGGATTCCATGGCCTCTCATAATCCTCAAAACCGACAGAAGGTGGAGGACTTACGCCACTGTTTGGACGAGAAGCGGGCCCGAGAGGGAGCCTCCCGCCAACGACGTCCGGGTGGGCGATCCCCTCACCGCCGAGACTACAGAAGATCCCCTGTCCGAAGGGGAAGGAGGGAGTCCCCCGAGCATTACAGAAGGAGGCACTCCCCCGCAGATCGGCAACAGCCCAGGAACAATGAGGCACCAATCACCCGTGCCGAGTTCCAGCAGTTCCAAGCAATGGTACAACAGGCACTCAACCTCCGTCAAAACCCTAATGAGCCGAAGGCCCCATCTCCTCCTCCGGTCCGAAGCCCTCGCCGGCGATCCCCATCTCCTCGTCCTGCTCCTAGTAACTCCTGGCGTACCCCAAGTCCTCGTCGCTCCCGAAGTTACCATCGCCGTAGCCCTCTCTCTCCCTCCTACGAAGACGAGTCTAGAGGCTCGGCTGATTACCGTCGGAGGGACGATGCCATGTATCGCCGTCTTCATGAGGTAGAGAGGCGCCTGGGTCAGATAAACTGAGAAGAAGAGCTCAGGGGGAGAACTCTTCGTCCTAGCAGACCTCCTTTCTCCCGAACCATAGTGGATGCACCTGTGCCGTTCGGGTTCAAACCTCCCCAGTTCGAGATTTACACCGGAGAAACTGACCTCGTTGATCACATAGAGAGTTTTAAGACTCTGATGCTCCTCCATCAAGCTTCCGACGCCCTCCTCTGCAAGACCTTCCCCGCAACACTGAAGGGCCCAGCTCGAGAATGGTACTCCCGCCTCGCACCGTCTTCCATATTCTCCTTCGAGCAGTTCGAAACACTCTTCATCACCCACTTCGTGAGCAGCAGACGCACGGAGAAGACCAGCATCTCACTCCTCCAACTTAGACAGGAGAAAGGTGAGAAATTAAGAGACTGTGTGAAGAGGTTCACTGCGGAGGTCAGGTCCATGGCCTCCCTCGACCAATCCGTCGCAACAGCCGCCTTCCAATCCAACGTCTTCAATTCCAGCCTCCGCTCCTCTCTTGCTAAGAAGCCTCCACAGAACTTTGCCGACCTCCTTCTCAGGTGTGACAAGTACATTCGTGCCGAAGAGGCCGCCTACCCTCCAAGCTTCGGAGGGTCTACCTCAGGGACGAAACGAAAGCTGACCGAAGAAGAAGAGGCTAAGAAGCTTCAGAAGGACAACAATGGACAGCATCGCCCGACTCCTCGGTTTGAGAAGTTCACCCCCCTCGTTGCCAACATATCAGAAGTTCTTATGGAAGTGGACAAGGAAGGGCTACTCCGTGCACCCCCTAGAATGAACACACCTGGAAAGAAGAGGAACAAGGATAAGTGGTGCCGCTTTCACAGGGACCACGGCCACGACACGGATGATTGTCGGGCTCTCAAGGAGGAGATCGAAGAACTCATACAGCGGGGGCACCTTACCAAGTTCGTCCAAAAAGATGGGGCCGAGCCTCCCTACTAAGGAGCCAACGAACAAACGGAAAGACCCGCCGAGCTTCAAGACTCAGAACCTCCCAGCTCCCCTCGAGAGGTCTTCACCTTATCATAGAAGTAGGATCTTGATTTTCAATAAGGCCGATGCTTGTAACTCGGCCAACAACATGTAATAATGGCTCGCCTTATTGAAGCAGCCACTTAGTTTATTTCAATAAAAACTTTACATCTTTTCATTGAAAATTATTGCTCTTGCTTCTTTATCCCTCTGGGTCGCGACTCTCTTAAATGGTGGGTTCGGAGTCCAACTTCCTCTACATGGCACCTCCCGCAACTCACTAAACTCTAACGATGGCTCCGGAGTCCAACACTTGGCTCGATTCTACTTCGCAAGTTCGCTCCCAAGCGATCTAGAAGTAGCTCGCCATTCGGAACTGCTCCCACAGCCGTTGAATGGTTCGGAGTCCAACACTTGGTTCGACTCTACTCCACAAGTTCGCTCCTAAGCGAGCTAGGGGTAGTTCGCCATTCGGAATTGCTCCCACAACCCTTAAACTGACAATGGTTCCGGAGTCCAACACTTGGCTCGATTCTACTTCGCAAGTTCGCTCCCAAGCGATCTAGAAGTAGCTCGCCATTCGGAACTGCTCCCACAGCCGTTGAATGGTTCGGAGTCCAACACTTGGTTCGACTCTACTCCGCAAGTTCGCTCCTAAGCGAGCTAGGGGTAGTTCGCCATTCGGAATTGCTCCCACAACCCTTAAACTGACAATGGTTCCGGAGTCCAACACTTGGCTCGATTCTACTTCGCAAGTTCGCTCCCAAGCGATCTAGAAGTAGCTCGCTATTCGGAACTGCTCCCACAGCCGTTGAATGGTTCGGAGTCCAACACTTGGTTCGACTCTACTCCGCAAGTTCGCTCCTAAGCGAGCTAGGGGTAGTTCGCCATTCGGAATTGCTCCCACAACCCTTAAACTGACAATGGTTCCGGAGTCCAACACTTGGCTCGATTCTACTTCGCAAGTTCGCTCCCAAGCGATCTAGAAGTAGCTCGCCATTCGGAACTGCTCCCACAGCCGTTGAATGGTTCGGAGTCCAACACTTGGTTCGACTCTACTCCGCGAGTTCGCTCCTAAGCGAGCTAGGGATAGTTCGCCATTCGGAATTGCTCCCACAACCCTTAAACTGACAATGGTTCCGGAGTCCAACACTTGGCTCGATTCTACTTCGCAAGTTCGCTCCCAAGCGATCTAGAAGTAGCTTGCCATTCGGAACTGCTCCCACAGCCGTTGAATGGTTCGGAGTCCAACACTTGGTTCGACTCTACTCCGCGAGTTCGCTCCTAAGCGAGCTAGGGGTAGTTCGCCATTCGGAATTGCTCCCACAACCCTTAAACTGACAATGGTTCCGGAGTCCAACACTTGGCTCGATTCTACTTCGCAAGTTCGCTCCCAAGCGATCTAGAAGTAGCTCGCCATTCGGAATTGCTCCCACAACCCTTAAACTGACAATGGTTCCGGAGTCCAACACTTGGCTCGATTCTACTTCGCAAGTTCGCTGTTAAGCGAGCTAGAAGTGGTTCGCCATTCGGAATTGCTCCCACAATCGTTGATTCCCTCACTTAAACAACGAGTTCGGAGCTCACAACTCTCTCCTTGGGTCGCTCCTCAAGCTCGTCTCACAAAGGGCTCTCTCCCAGAGTCAAGCTCTTCACTCCGCTCGCCCCCGGAGCGGACCTCTTCTCAACGAGTTTGGGGCACAACTCTCTCCTAGAGTTCCTCCTCACACTCGTTTCACAAATGGCTCTCTCCCAAAGCCAAGCTCTTCGTTTTGCTCACCTCAAAGGATGGGTCTTCCCACGGCTCTTACAAGGGTCTTCCTGACACAAGGGTTTTTCCCAGCACGGCTTCTCCGCCCCTAGGAGTGGAGCTCCTCTTCCAAAATCCCCACGACCAAAACACCCCTCAACTTCATGAAGACAAGGATGTTGCGGGGCTATTTTGACCATGAAGGAGGGTGAATCTTCATCTCACTCCTGAAGAGAAGTTGTAGATCTTCGGATTAGCTTCGAAACAAGGGGTCGTACGCCCCGAGCCGACCTCCGTAGCACCGGGAATATCAAGAAGAACTCTGCAGGGAAAATTCTAGCCTCGGCATCAGCTGCCGAGCGTTCTTGACACCGACCGTATTATGGGCGTGAGTTCGGCACCCGCTCCGAGCGTTCTTGCCACCGACCGTATTACGGGCTTGAGTTCGGCAGTCAAGATCTCCAAAAAATTTCTAAGTCTCGAGCCTCGGCACCAGCTGCCGAGCGTTCTTACCACCGACCGTATTACGGGCTTGAGTTCGGCAGTCAAGATCTCCAAAAAATCAACAAGTCTCAAACTTCGGCACCAGCTGCCGAGCATTCTTGACAACAAGTTCGGAGCTCGCAACTTTCTCCTAGGGTTCCTCCTCACACTCGTCTCCCGAATGGCTCTCTCCCAGAATCAAGCCCTTCGCTCCGCTCGCCTCCGAAGCGGACCTCTTCTCAACGAGTTCGGAGCTCGCAACTCTCTCCTAGAGTTCATCCTCACACTCGTCTCACAAACGGCTCTCTTTTAGAGCCAAGCTCTTCGCTCTGCTCACAGGACGGGTCTTCCTAGCACAAGGGTCTTCCTAGCGCAGCTTCTCCGTCCCTAGGAGTGGAGCTCCTCTTCCAAAATCCCCAAAACCGAACACATTCCCCAACTTCATGAAGACCAGGATGTTGCGGGGCTATTTTTACCATGAAGGAGGGTGAATCTTCATCCCACTCCTAAAGAGAAGTCGTAGATCGTCGAGTTAGCTTCGAAACAAGGGGTCGCACGCCCCGAGCCGACCTCCGTAGCACCGGGAACATCGAAAACTCTCCTCAACCTCATGTATACAAGGATATTCTCTGGCTGTTTTGACCAGGAAGGAGGGTGAATCTTCATCTCACTCCTAAAGAAAAGTCGTAGATCTTCGAATTAGCTTCGAAACAAGGGGTCGCACGCCCCGAGCCGACCTCCGTAGCGCCGGGAACATCAAGAAGAATTCTGCAGGAAGAATTAGGGTTCCGCACCCGCTGCCGAGCGTTCTTGCCACCGACCGTTTTACGGGCTTGAGTTCGGCTCCATTTGAGTTCGGCACCCGCTGCCGAGCGTTCTTGCCACCGACCGTTTTACGGGCTTGAGTTCGGCATCCGCTGCCGAGCGTTCTTGCCACCGACCGTTTTACGGGTTTGAGTTCGGCACCAGTTGAGTTCGGCACCGGTTGAGTTACGGGCTTGAGTTCGGCACCAGTTGAGCGTTCTTGCCACCGACCGAACGCTCTCAGCACTGGCCCACAAGCATCGCTAAACTTGAACTATAAGTTGCAAACCATAAAAAAGCTAATTGAAAAGGTGTACATCGCACGGTAAAAGACCATCTCATAGCTTCTTCTCCAATGGTCTGGCGCCAAACCAAAAAGAGAAGAACCACAGCTCGTCACCTCCAAGCTCCTCGCCAAACTTCGCGAGTTCCGACGCCAACTTCCGACCTCCGAGCTCCAACCCAGAGTCGAGCACCCAGCTCCACCATGTCCGAGCTCCGTCTCCATCCCGAACTCGCCCCCTCCGTCGTCTAGCTCCGGTGTCGAGCTCTCCACCCCGAGCTCGCTTCCAAACCCAACACGTGCCGAGCTCCGACCGCAGCCGAGCTCACCCCTACCTCGACATGCTCCAACACCGTCAACAACGAGCCTTTCTCCACTATGCCGAGCGCCACCCATCGTCAACCTCCATCAATGTTGAGATTCGAACTCTCCACCATGGCCTCGCCTTCATCGAGTTCCGCTGTGTCTCCTCTTCAAACGAGTTCCGCTGAGCTCTCCTCGACATGCTCCAGCAAACGATCATGCCGAGCTCCATCACCATGCCGAACTCCATCTACAATGCCAAGCTCCCCCTCCGTCGCCGGCTGTCTCCGACGTCTCCCTTCGCAAGCTCACCACTCCGCCAAGCTCCTACGGCGATCTCGCCTCCGCTGCGAGCTCCAACGAAGAGCTTCGCCATCTACTTCCGAAGAGCCTCCTCCGTCTTCTAGCTCCGTCGTCGAAGTTTCCGAACCCAACCCTTCGACGAGCTTCGAAGCTCATGGCCGAAAGCCCCCTCTTCATCGAGTTCGAGGCCGTCTCGACAAGTCTCCGAGCTCACCGTCGAGGCTCTCTCCTTCGACAGCCGAGCTCATCGCCGCCGAACTCCTTCACCGCCTCCACTGTCTCCCAACTCCAAAGCTTCGAGCCCCTCGCCTCAGACGAGCTCCATCGCGAATCTCCGCTCCGTCTTCGAGTTTGCGGTCGAAGTAGAGAGAAGAAGACGAGAATCTCCGCTCCGTCTTCGAGTTCGCGGTCGAAGTAGAGAGAAGAAGACGAGGATGTAGACGGTCGGAGGAGAAGAGAACAGAACGAAGAAGAAAGAACAGCATCGAAAAAAAAAAAAAGAAAAAAAAAAAAGAAAAAAAAAGTCAACGCTCATTGTTGACTTCGCCACGTGTCGTCCTCCTGGACTTCGGCCACCTTTTGCCGAGCATTCATGGCACCGACCCCCGTATATGGAGAAAAAATCAGCCAACCCACACGATCCGTCCGATCGTCTCAAAATTCGCGTCGTGACACGATCGACGCTCAGGAACGCGCCACGTGTCCCGATCGTGATCTGCCTCACGATGCGCGCAGATCTGATCATGATGGACGGCTAGAAATGCGCCACGTGTCCCGATCGTGATCTGCCTCACGATGCGCGCAGATCTGATCATGATGGACGGCCAGAGACGCGCCACGTGTCCCGATCGTGATCTGCCTCACGATGCGCGCGGATCTGATCATGATGGACGGTCAGAAATCTGCCACGTGTCTAGGTAATATTTAAATTATTTATTTATTTATTTAATTGTTTTTTTTATTTAAAAAATCCGAAAAGATAATTAAAAAATCGAAAAAATTAATTAAAAATTCTAAAAATAATTATTAATTCAGAAAAAATTATTTTTAAATTCTGAAAAAATAATTATTAAATTAGAATAATTAATTAATATTTTTGATAATTAATTATTTAATCCGGAAAATGAATAAAAAATTCAAAAAAATGAGAAAAAATTCAGAAAAATCTGGAAAAATCACCAAAAATCCAGAAAATTCTGAGAATATTTTTGGGTATTTTACAAGCCCAGAATAACACCGTTACACCCCCGAACAAGATCCAAACTCCCTTAAGAACACCGATAAAATCCCGTACGCCATTAGAACAATAAACTACTCCTCAAAGGCTGATCAAACTTAGCCTTTAGGAGTGGGGGGCTCGTGATATGACTAAAAATAGGATTAAATCGGGACCGTTCACATCGGACACGAATCTTGAAGCTCAGGGGTAAAACGGTAATTTCGCCTACCAACGGGTCTGAAATGGGAACTGGGTCTTTATTCAAAGCCCAATAACCCATGAATGGATCCACGTCAACTGGGTACGGATTTCCAACCCGCTGCATGCCCGGTCCAGCAAGATACAATCAAGGTCCCTGATTAGATCTAAATCAACGGCCATGATTCACATCTATCTTTTCAATGGGGATTAGGGATTAAATTCCTTAACTGATTACAGAGAATATACCTTATCAGATTACATGCCTTATCTGATTACGAGGAATATTCCTTATCTAATCACGGGGATTACATTCCTAAAACCAGTCCCTAAGACGCCTATAAATACCCCCCATCCGTCTCCATTGAGAGGTAATCAATACTTTTCCAATTTACGCTCTTTCATAATCATTTCTGGTTACTGACTTGAGCGTCGGAGGGTGCGTCGCCGGGATCCCCCCCGGTGTTTCGCACTTTTTGCAGGTCAACGGCAGGAGTCAACGGTCAATCTCTGGCGGAACAGGTTAGGTGTTTGCTATTCAGGTTTTTCACGAATCCACAAATTCTATCTGTTTACCCCCACACCAGATTTAGCGGTAACAGTTACCATGCTGAAAGTGTTGTCATCCTGATCCAACATAACAATGTAGATGTTGTCATTGAAAAACCTAAAAATTAAAAGAAAAATTCAAAAATGTAATAAAATATCCATATATTTTTTTTGTTGAAATTTCCATATACATTGATTTCGGTTTAAGGGTTACAGCGTTAGGGTTAGGTTTATGGTTAGGGTTAGAACTAGGGTTAGAGAGTTATGGCTAGGGTTAGGGCTAGAGTTTGGGTTAGGGGTTCAACTTGGAAGGGAGAAAAACAACGGATTATATGATGGAATTCTTTAACTTAACCGTGTGCTTACTAAAAAATCACATTGAAGAGATAAGGAGGAGAAAATTCCCAATGTGACTCATCATGGCATTCCTTCCCTGTACAGGGTTTTGTTGGATCAGGATGACAATACCCTCAGCATGGTAACTTATATTGGTTTTTAATTTATATATATATATATATATATATATATATATATATATATATATATATATATATATATACCCTCTTCATAACCCCCTCCCCCCTTCCCCCTCCCCCCCCCCCCCCCAACCAAAAAATTTAAATTAAAAAAATCTTTCAAAAAGAACAAGGGAGAAAAATATGCTTAACCCCGTTATTGGTGATAACAGGTTTATTAACTTAACCTGTTATTGCAAATAACGGGTTAGGTTTTCAAAAAATTTAGATTGTGTTTCCAGTTCTCTGTTAGAATTCTTCAACTTAACCTGTTATTGGTGATAACGGGTTCATTAAACTTTACCCGTTATCGCCAATAACTGGTCAGGTTTTAGGATATTTTTGGAAGAATTTCAAGTTCTCTGTTAGAATTCTTCAACCTAACCCGTTGTTGCCTATAACGGGTTTATTTAACCTAACCCATTATCGCCAATAATGAGTTAGGTTTTAGAAATTTTTGAAGAATTTCAATTTCTCTGTTATAATTCTTCAACTCAACCCATTATTGGCGATAATAGAATCCATTATCGATTTTAGGAAATTTATGAAGAATTTCAAGTTCTCTGTTAGATTCTTCAACTTAACCCATTGTTGGTGATAACTGGTATATTTAACTTAACCCATTATCATTAATAGCGGGTTATGTAGAAGATGAATTGGTACAAATTTCCATCCAAAAATTAAGTCGCTAATTCAAATCTTCGACTTAACTCGTTATCTCCAATAGCGTGTTATTACAACTTTACCCATTATCGTTAATAGCGGGTTAGGTTGAAGAAAATTTTGATCAAATTTGTTTTAAAAAATCAAGTCTTTATTGGAATTTTTATACTTAACTCGCTATTGGTAATAACAGGTTAAGTGTGCACAACCCGTTGTTTCCAATAGCGGGTTAGGTTGTGTGCAAAAAATCAAAAAAATACAAACACACAGCAGCTGTCAGCTGGATACATGGACATCATCTGCACAAAATATTTCAACTTCAAAGCAATTACAGCAATAACAACATCTATCCAACTTAGCATTCTCATCCATCCCCCATATTCTCATCTCAATCATTTTCAACAATAACAAAAATAACATTTACAATAAACTCATCTTCTCATTAACAACAATAACAATACACAAATAAGCAATTAATTTACATACACAAAATTTAACTTATAACTTCAATTACATTTCTCAACTTAGCACTGTTTAAAAAAAACAATTACACGAGCATATATACACATTTAGAAATATAAATCTCTTTGAAGATCAAGTTTCCTTCTGCATGAGAAATATAAATCTCTTTGAAGATCAAGCTTCCTTCTGCATGATCTTGTTCCAATCAAAACCTCTAACATACACTTCAAACGGCAAAAATCTTTAATTTCTAATCTAGTGAAATAAGTATTACTGGTCAATAACTTGAATTTTACATACACAACAAGAAATTTACCTCAAAACGGATCATTCACTTCTTCGTCAAAACTCTCTTCACCGGTTGGATCTTCTTCATGTGCATTGATAGCGCTAAATAAATGACAAGATAGAGTTAGTCAACTTTTATCTATCAACTTCAACTAAAAAAAAATGATTGAATGAGTCAATATTTTTTTAGGTCAAGTTATAAACAATTCAACTAAAAAGAGATATATTACCTAGCAACTTTGTTTAGACAATTTCTTAATTTGTTTTTTTTGTCCCCGCATGTCGTATGCATTGCACCATTTAGGTTTTCGATGAAGTTACATACTTATCGACTTCAATCTCTTCCTGCTAGGCCTTCCTTTTGTAATGCGCTGTCGAATGCCCCCTATGGAAACATGAGACATATACACATCTGTTCCATGTGCATGTCCACTGCCTTTAGCATGTTGTCCACTACTCTCGGGTTGTAAACTACCTTCGGGATGTCCATTAAATCTTGGTTGCAAAAGAGAAACGCCTTCAATGCCCTTGAGCAAATGGTCGAGCATGTATTTATAACTTTTATCGAAGGAACAACCAAGATCAACTATCTATTTTGCGTGATGGCTCAATTCACAATAGCGAGAAGAAAAATTTTAGATAGTGCCTTTGTGAACGGATGTATAGCTTCTTCTCATGACATCGCGGGTCCATCTTCTTATAATATATTGCTCCGGTAGTACAATGTGATTGGTGAATCGAAGAACCGCCAAAATATGTTTACAATGAATGCTTATGAATACAATCCCGAAACATCCACAAGTAGCCATTTGTGGGAGTATGCAAAATTGAACCGACATTCCCTGTTATAAAATTCCATAAAGCTTCACATAAAAAGCTGCATTATCCACTGTGTTCATATCGGCAGTCCACGTCACATTATATAATAAGCTTTTCTGTAGTTCATCTTAGAATTTGTAGAACATCTTCAACGTGTAGACACTTGCCACTTGTTCCTCCAAGGGCCATTGAGTCTTCAATTTCGGTCTCTTCTCACGATTACGATGATTTTTTTTAAGATCCTCTTGTCTTTGCCTTTTTAAGACTCTATCGAAGATGACGGCAAATTCATGTAAGGATTACTTCTTTTAGGTAAGAAGCTTGAAGAACTTATGCATAGACTCGCTCCGTGGGCTACTCAATATATCGGCCCAAAATGAGTCTCTTGCACAAATGGGGCTCATCTATCACGAATTTCAAATATATTGTCTAACCATTTATTATTCTCAACTTCGTATTGCAAAAACAACAATTTCCATTTTGCAGAATTATAGATAATGTTCTTAAAACCATCCCTAAACTTATCGACATCATTTGACATAAGCACCTCCTGCGGTATCCAAAATATGTCAAATGCAATACCTATGCCGAGTTTCACGGAAAACTTTCTTCACTGTTACACCGATCCCACACTCCTGGTCTGTCACGATGCCGGATGAAGCACGTTTCATTACTCCTAACCACTTTTCAAAGAACCACACAAAGGAAGAGGCATTCTTATTTGGAATGAACCAATAACCTAAGAACATTGATTGCCAATGATGATTGATTTCAACAAATGGAACAAATAACATTCCATATCGGTTCATATTGTGTGTCACATCAAAGCAAAGTACACCCCCAAGGTCTTCATAATTTATCCTATCAGTACCATCCATCCAAATACAATAAGACAATCGGCCTTCGGGATCTACCTGGTAATCATAAAAAAATAAAGGATCCTCTTGTTTTCTCGATTCGAAAAATTGAATGAGCATTTTTACCGTCGTGTCCTTTCATAGCTTCCCTCGAGTCTCTCTAGATTTCTAGCATCCGTTTCGGTAAATCCTATTTTATCGTGACCCCCACTAGCACTTTCAAAGAAAAGCATTTGTTTGCACGTAGAAATACTGGCTTGGGAAAGTTGGTCCATTAATTTTTTATCAGATTTTGACATACTACAGTTTTGGGGCAATAGATGTCTTTTATCGGGTGAAGTAAATTTGTGACTGTGTGGTTCATGAAATGAATAAAAAAACCCATGTTTTACTTTTTTCGTTTAGTTTTAAATGAATGAAAACTTTGCAACCCGTTCTAGAAGTAGTTCCATGTCTAGCATCATTAGGCTGACTAAGTGACACCCCGACTTTATTTCATAAATGTGATTTATCCACTATCTCGGTTCTCTTGTATTTATTCTCACCCTTAAGCATTGCGAAACTTGCACATCTAGCATAGCTCTGATAAAATTTCTCTGATTCGTCCAGAGTGTGAAACGACATACATATCTTTAGTTTGAGGTGTTCGGCAACTTGCAGCCTAGATTCACCACCTTCGTGTACACACACAAAATTTTCACCGGCAGCAAAATTTCCTTCATCATTCATCATTCTCCATATCTAACATAAAAAATAATACAACAATTCTCAATATACTAATCATATAGATGGACTATTCATTTATAAAGATACGAAACAAGATACGTGGGCAAACCGCACAAATGTCAACCAAAAATAACGACACATTGTGAGTAGGTCGGATTCCCCACACATAAGCTAACGCAACTTGTAGAAGTGTGTTTCGACTCATGGTTTGCGAGGTTCGGCAATGTATCACTTTCATTCACGAAAAAGAAAATAAAGTGATACACGACTGTATCCAGCAAACCATGAGTTGAAACTTACTTCTACAACTTTCGTTAGCTTGTGTGTGGTGAATCCGACGTAGTCGCAAAGTTTCGTAACTTTTGGTTGCCATTTGTGCAGTTTTCTATGTTTTCGTACCCAAAATATCCAAAATTAGTTTTTTTAGTTGTTATTGTTACGAAAATATAGAAACCTACACAAACGGCAACCAAAAATTCCAAAACATTACGAGTAGGTCGGATTCACCACACACAAGCTAACACAACTTTAAAAAGTGGGCTTCGACTCAAGGTTTGCGTGATACGCCTGTGTATCACTTTATTTTAGTTTTTCTTGAAATAATGTGATACATTGCCACATCTTGCAAACCGTTAGTCAAAACTCACTTCTAGAAGTTGTATTAGCTTATGTGTGGTGAATCTGACCTACCTGAAAAGTTTTAAAATTTTTGGTTTCCGTTTGTGCAGTTTTACTATTATCAAACAATAACAACTACAACTACATCTACAATTTGAGCGAACAACAACAACTGCATATACAATTCTACCATCTACAATCATCGAACAACCATATACAATACACATCAAACAACAACTACATCTACATAACTATGCATCACAAAAATAAATTAAAAAAAATTAAAAAAAAAACAACTACATCTACATAACTATATATACGAAGCTATGATTTAGTAATTACCTTGCACAATGCAGATTTGTACGGTGTAGATGTTGTCGATGATGTATTCAAATTTAAACTACGAAGTAGGGTTTCGAGTTCCGATTATCTTTCAGAGGATGAGGGGTCTCGGTGGGTTGGGAATGAGAGAGTAGGGAGAGTGAGAGAGAGTGTGAGAGAAAACCGAAATTTTTGTTGTTGGCTGGGATGAGGAGATGGAGGCACTAGAGGTCGGAGGAGGGCTTTGGAGTTGGGGACTTTTGGGTGTTTGGGTTTCGGTGGGTTCGGGAACAAGAGAGAGAGAGTACGGATAGTGAGAGAGATGCACCGGAGGTCAGGGGAGGATTTGGGTGTTAGATTTTAGATTTCAGTTGGGAGTGAGAAAGAGCCAGAAGAGAAAAGAGGGAGAGAGTTTGAGAGAGTGAGAGAGGAATGAAGGGGTATAATGGGGTGTGAACCCCAAAATACCCCCCTCATTTTCTAAGTGAGATGGGAGGGGTCTTAGCCGTTGGAGCATGATCAAGTCGATCCAATGGCTGAGATCTGATAGTGCAACGAGTCTGTGAAAACATTGCAATGGAAAGTTGCTATATATATATAATAACTTACCATTGCAAACGAGTCTGTTTGCATAGACTCGTTGCAAACCTTAATCTTAGCCGTTTGATAAACTTCATCTTGATCCAATGGCTCGGATCGAGCCCGCCCAAACCCCCTTTCTCTCATTTAAACAGTTAGGGGTAGTTTGGAGTTTTCACCATATTATTTTTCTTCATTTAACTCTCTTTTTTTCTCCCTTACTGTTCCTGTACCTATTCTCTCTCTTTCTCCAGACCGAACCCAAACCCAAACCCCCACCCCCACCTAACTCTCTCTCACACTCTCTCTCACTCTCCCGCCACTCTCCAACACCACCGACGCTGCCTCCTCCTCCCGCAACTCTCTCACACACACTATCTCTCTCCCTACCCTCTCTATGTCGTTCCCGAACCCACCGATAACCCAACACTGAAAAACCCAACTCCAAACCCCCTCTCCTCCTCCTCCTACTCGACAGCAAGCGCCTTCTCTCTCTCACACACACTCTCTATCTCTCCCGACAGCCCGACGCCTCCCCCGACAACCTACTGCTCCTCCTCTTTCAATATTCAAAATCCAATCAGCAACTTGAACCCTAATTCACCATTTAAATTCGTACACATTGATAATCAATCAATCTCAACCGTATAAATCTGCATTGTGCAAGGTAATCACTTTATTCTACCTTCGTGTTTATAGTTATGTAGATTGAATTATTTTTAAAATTTTAGAATTTATTTTTGTGATGCGTAGTTATGTGTAGGTTGGTTGTTTGATGTGTATTGTACATAGTTGTTTGATGATTGTAGACGGTAGAATTGTAGAAGTAGTTGTTGTTGTTAACTAAAATTATAGATGTACTATTAGTTGTTGTTGTTCAATATAAGTAAAACCATACAAACGACAACGAAAAATTCTGAAACTTTGCGAGTTGGTCGGACCCACCACATACAAGTCAACGCAACTTGTAGAAATGTGTTTCGACTCACAGTTTGTAAGATACAACATTGTATCGCTTTCATTCATAAAAAAGAATGGAAAGCGATACATTGCCGTATCTCGTAAACCGTCAATCAAAATTTATTTCTAGAAGTTGTGTTGGCTTGTGTGAGGTGAATCCGACCTAATTGCAAAGTTTTGGAATTTTCAGTTGTCGTTTGTGCGGTTTTACAAATATCGAACAACAACATACGTGATTATTCGAAGGTGTTGTTTTGTATTTTGTGTAAAACCACACAAATAGCAACCAAAAATACCAAAACATTCCGAGTAGGTAGGAATCACCACACACAAGCCAACACAGCTTGTAGAAGTGAGTTTCGACTCACGGTTTGCAAGATACGGCAATGTATCGCTTTCATTCACGAAAAAGATTGGAAAACGATACATTGTTGTATCTTGCAAACCGTGAGTTGAAACACACTTCTAGAAGTTGTGTTAGCTTGTGTGTGTTGAATCCGAACTACTCGCAAAGTTTCAAAATTTTTTGTTGTCGTTTGTACGGTTTTCTCACGTATCTTAGACAACAACAACTATAATTTGAAATATTTTGAGTACGGTCACGTGAGAAAACCACACAAACGACATCTAAAAAATTACGAAACTTTGTGAGTTGGTCGGATTCACTACACACAAGCCAACGCAACTCCTAGAAGCGAGTTTCGACTCACGGTTTGCAAGATACGGCAATGTATTGCACTTCCACACAAGTAAGACGATTACTAGTTTTAGTTATGAATTTTATATATGTAATATTTTATGTACAATAATAATATTTTTAACATTGGTGAAGGTTGGTGGCCGACCATCCTCCTCCGCCGAGGTTGGTGGGTCATCTTCGGGTGGATGTCGCTGTCCAGGACCTTTAGACTCGAGCTTACTCAATTTTGATGCACCCACGTACCCACGAGTACTTAGTCCAAGCCGATTTCTATGGAGTCAGTTTGATGGATAATGTGAAACTTGGTCAAGCACTGAATTCAACCCTTGTCAAGCGATGGAGGCCGGAGACACACACATTTCATATACCGGTGGGAGAGATGACGGTGACATTGTAAGATATCACCATGATTTCCGGCCTTCCAATAGATGGGATGGCTGTGACGGGAAGTATGAACTTTAAGAAATTAGATGTTTTTCATGATCTCCCCGGTGTCGAGTTAGACGATGAGGATGATGGAATATTGTTTTATGGGCAATCAATCCGACTTTCATGGTTGAAGAGCCATTTTGAAAATTCCTTGACCATCGAATCGAGCGACCATGACATGCAGTGCTACGCTAGAGCTTACATTCTAAATGTGCTAGGAGGTGTTCTCTTACCCAACTCCACCAGTGATACCGTCCCACTGATGTATCTACGGTTGCTCGCCGACCTAAGCATAGCTTACCGGTATAATTGGGGAAGTTGTACGTTAACTACCCTGTACAAGACTTTGTGTGTATGTGCATTAGATGAAGTTGAGATGACGGGGCCGATGGTCTTGTTATAGATTTGTTCATGGGAACATTTACATGTGGGTGTCCCCGTATTACGAAATTGACGGAGGGCTGGGTGGCCGATGCACTGAATGATGAAATGAAGCACCTTTAGGAGTGTATTGGCCAGTAGTCACAACTATAAAGATAACTCACGCGGTGTTTTAACATACTATAGAGAAGAGCTCGACCAACTGCAAGATGAGTTGGTTGTTTGGGAGCCATATACCTTCGATCTCGTGCAAAGACTACCACCAACGTGTACAAGTGGTTCACAACTATGGTTGACGAGAGCCTTACCCGCCAACTTTGGTACGGTGGAGCATTACTTTCCGGATATGGTCCTTCGCCAATTCAGGATGCAGCAAAATATTTCCGTCAATCGCTCGTACGACTTTGAGTTACACGCTGTTAGAGGGATGGGTCGTATGCCCAATCATGACTGGGTAGAATTCTATCGAGCTCATGTGGCATTGTGGACTGAGCGGAGAATTCACTTGGTACTTGAAGACATCGAGAGATACGATGGCAAGGCGCATGAACTCTACATGACATGGTACCGGCTAATAACTTGTTTGTACATATCTCTGAAGACCAATGTACCAGCTACAATTTAAGTACCAATTCCAGTGAGAGAGATTAAATCACCACCGGTGCATTCTTCATCACAACCCATGTACCAACCGAAGGCATCATCATATCGTTTGCTAGTGAGTCAAAGTTGTTTGAAATTTTTGAATTTTGATTCAATGTTTTTAAATTTATTTTTGATTCATTATGGGATTGTGTCTACTATACTTTTATTTGTGTTTTAGATCAATAATACAAGGGATATTGCAAAGAAATGCGCTAGTGTACTTAAAAGTAATACTGCCGAGAGCATGAAAGCTTTTGCTCATGAGATACTTAGTACTGAGGCTCGCTTGAAGAGGTAGGAGATGGCCCACGATTTGACCATTATTTAAATACGTTGGTACATTCGACTTGTCATAATAGCATGATTAGTAGGCCATATCGCCCCGGGCAACAACGACAACACCAACATCCACCACAAGAAGAACTTCAAGAAGAAGAAGAAGAAGAAGAAGAATAAGAGCATGAAAAAAAATAACCCAAGTTAGGTGTTCTCGCTGACAACCGCTTCAGAAGAGGAAAAAGCTACAACACTACACTCCGAGTTAGGTTGAGTGAGTTCGCCTTTGTGTTATTGAAAACTGGTTTTGTAAGGTGAAATTTGTGGTTTAGACAAGATGATGTTATTTTTTTTGTTGTTGTTATTGTTATTATTGTTGCTTCTGTTATTATTTTTGTTGCTAGTTGAAATTTGAAATTGTTATTGTTTTTTTTTATTGATGATATTGATATTGTTGTTAGTTTATTTGGAGTTGAGATGAGAATTTTGATGATTGAATGCTCAAATTCGAAGGGAAGTTGTTGAAAATGTTTTTGTATTATGGTTGTAGAAACTGATGTTGTTGTTGATGAAGTTGTAATTTTTTTTTAAATTTTAACTTCATCCGTTGTTTCAAACAACGGGTTTAGCTTTTCCAAAAGTTCAACAAAAAGTATTGCTCTCTGACTTGAGCCTCTTTTTTAATCAACTGAAGTCGTTGTTTCAAACAATGACTTCTTATAACCTAGGTCGTTATTTTTTTTTTGAAGAAAAGGTGGAATAAGGCCACCCTGTTTCATTAATGAGAATTAACCAAACAAACCCAGAGTAATGGGACAAATTACAGCCTACAGACAACAAAATAAAACATGAAGCAATATAACCAATACATACAATCAGGGCTCACTCTAACAACCTTATAAGGTGGGCCACAAAAACTAAAAACTACAACTAGGACGAACCGACTACAGCTTGTCCCCGACCTCCACCAATAATGTACTAGACCCCAGCTTAGGCCCAATCACATAGCGAGTACCAACTAATTGTATGTATGTCACGTAAGCTTCGTGCACCGCCTCCACGGCTCGCGCACACCCACCTGAAGCGAATCACGTGGGATTTGGATATTTGCCGATCCCAACCTTCTCCTCCCCCTCTCCCACACCCTCTCCAACATACTCACTCTCTGCCCAGTCAGAACCAAAGTAGAGCCGTGGAGAGGATACCTTCACCTCTCTCACGCTTTAGCTCTCACAATCGATTTCTCACTAAGAAAAACTCTCACTAACCCTAACCATGGACACAGTCTAAGAGAGCAATGAAGATGGTACTCACATCTCTCATGCTTATACTCTCTCAGGTGATTTCTCACAAATACAAATAGACACCTGCATAGAGTAGTGAGAAGCAACATCTTCACTCCCTCACTCTCTCACTCTCTCACTCTCTCTCTCTCACGTAAAACCCAACCAAATCACAACCAATCTGAAGAATCACCTTCACCTCTCGCCCTTGCAGGCGGTGGACGTTGTAGATTTTAGGGTTAATGATGAGGGCGTAGTGGCGGTGCTATTGCAAAGTCTGTGGCAGTGGATTAAAGAAGGTCGAGTTCAGAGTGTGACTCCTATACTGCCAACCAAAAACACAAATATCTCCCCTCTGTGCACCTCATGGGGGGACCCTTTCTGCGGGCCCAAGCTCCACCCTGTGCAGTAATGATCATGGGGGGACCCCATCTTCGGGCCCTAGCCCCACAACTATACTACACCTCATTCTTCACACCGAATCAAATCCAGCTTAGACACCTCCTCCCCCCCCCCCACCCGGTAATAATACCTTACTAATACCGCACTTACCCTCTCTTCATTGCAACCATCGCAGATAGAAAGGCAAACCCCGGCTTCTTCACACGCACTACCAACCCTCAAAATCCAAATCATAGCCGCAGATAGCTGTGATTGGCCCCGAGAGCGTGGACATGGTGGCAGCAGCGAAGAACATCCAGGCCCCAAGAGCAAATTGGAACAGCGGTAACGGTGGAGCAGCCAACAGGTGGATGGAGGAAGGACGCTGTAGCAGAGGTAAAGGGTGGGGCAACGCAACGGATGGATGGACGACGGAGCTGTGATGTCGGAGGCCACCCATCGCCGGTAACGGCAAAGGCAGATCAGTAGCGGCGAAAAGATCGATGCCGATCTATGGCATGACATCAAGGACGAGATCGTCGATGTAGTCGTCGTGGTTGCGAAGGCAACCCAAGATCTGTGACGAGATCGTCGACAACCCAAGATCTGGCACCATCTTCGACAACCCAAGATCTGGGACGAGATCATCGCTGGAGTCGGCAAAGGTGGGATTAGGGATGGAGATCGGACGGAGCGCGACCATACCAGGGGTCTCGACGGCGATTTTGCGATGGGGCGGTGGCGACGTGGCCTAGCCGCCGCCCCCAACACGACCAGATCTAGGGCTTTTTTAGGGTTTTTTGTCTTTTGGGGTCTCGTAAAAGTTAAAGCTTGCTACCATTGTGTATCAAGTCTATGGCATGCCCTCGTAAATCAGTCGATGCAGGATAGTTAACCACAACACCTTCTGAACTGTTAGAATCACTGCCCGATAAAGAAGGTCGAACTCTACAAAAAACTCGAATGTTTCCTTTTAATTCCTGACAACCTAGGTCGTTATTTGAGATAACAGGTTAAGGTTAGTTGAAATTTCCCCAAAAACTATTGCACTTTGACTTGAACTTGTCTTTTGAACCAACTAAAGTCGTTGTTTCAAACAACGTCCTATTATAACTTAGATTGTTGTTTGAAAAAACGACTATGCTTAACAAAAATATGATAAAAAACTCTTGCTCTCGACTTGAACTTGAATATTTGAATCAATTGAAACTGTTGTTTCAAACAACGACTTATTATGGCCTAGTTCGTTGTTTGAAACAACGGCTTAAGATTTCAATCAATTTGGGCAATGAGCCTTGCTCTTTGACATGAATTAGCCATATTACCCTCTTTTTCTGGGAATTTATTATTTATTATTTATTTATTTATTTTTGTTTTGTTTTCTTCGGGTTTTTTTTTTGGGGGGGGGGGGGGTATGTAGACGGGGAAGATATATTATTTTGCATTTTTTAAAAATTTAAAATGTGATGTTATATTTGAAGAATGGGATGTATACACATTTATTGGGATCATGAAAATCCTATGGGAAAGCTATTTTAAAGAGAGCAATAGTATTTTAACTAAATTTCAACTAACCTGAAGCCGTTGTTTCAAACAACAACTTATTATAACCTAGGTTGTTGTTCGAAACAACGGCTTAAGGTTAGTTCAAATTTGAACAAAAAAATATTGCTCACTGACTTGAATTTGTCTATTTGAGTAGCCTCTAAAGTCGTCGTTTCAAACAACGACCTATTCTAACCTAGGTCGTTGTTTCAAACAACGACATCCAGTTAAAAATACTTTGGAATTTTAGAGTCTTTCTCTCTAACATGAACTTGCAATCTGCTTTTTTTTGGGGGGGGGGGGGGGGGTTTCTTATTTTTTTGCATTTTTATTATTTTCAATATCGAAGTATATCTTATTTTATCAAGATACAATTAACTCTCTCTTCACTGTAATTATCTCTACTTATTGCAGTCTCCAATAATGTGTGCTAGAGAATACCTAAGTCGTTGTCTCTAATAAATCGGAGTCTTTCAGGTGAAGAATTCAAACGGAGACTTGACCCTACCCTCCAACCCTAACTCTACCCTTACCGTAACCAAATCCTAACCCTACCCTTAGCTGATAACAATATATAACCTATTTTTTTTAAAAGTTTTTTCCTCGTTAATGGAGATATAGGCAGAAAGAAAGAGAATTAAAAAAGACTTTATTTTCTTTACGAAATTGTTTTTGTTTGTTGTTAATAAGCCTGGCTGTAAACATATAAAGGAGGATAACAACACTACATCACGTAATTCTAAAAAATTCCACAACTAAATATACATTGGGACAAGAAGTGGACAATTTTTTGTATTAAACCAAAATCAATGTCAAATTAAACAAAAAAATTCTTATTAAAAACAACCAAAAATTAGAAAATGAAGTCTAAAGGAAGAAAAAAGTCAAAAAAACAAACCAACTGAATTTGTTATTTCAAACAAAAACTTATTCTAACCTAGGCCGTTGTTTGAAACAATAGTTATAAGTTAGAATAAATTTAGGGAAAGAGCCATGCTAACAAGGCAACTTTGATTTTTCTTTTTTTAAGGGTAGGGGGGTGGGGGGGTGGGTGGGTGGGTGTGAGGGGGGGGGGGTGGGTGAAGAGCTTTTTTTTTTTGCATTTAAAAAAAAAAATCACTATACTTATCTTTGCTTATTGCATTCTCCCATAACGGGTGCTGGAGTTACGGAACCCACAATCACGTATAGTGCAGAGTCTTTCAAAGATGAATTTCAACGAAGACTTCAGCCTTAATCTCTAAGCCTAACCCTACCCTCCAACCCTAACCCTAACCCTACTCTTACCCCTAACAATCTATAATTTAGGTCGTTTTTATTTTTTTTATTTTTTCGCACTATAATGGAAAATTACGGGGGGAGAGAGAGAGAGAGAATTTAAAAGATCTCATTTGCATTTTTATGATTTTTTTTCATTTGTTGTTAATAACCTAGACTTGACAGTGACTAATCATGTCATTCCTTACATGTAATGAGAGAGGGAGAAGTAAAAATTCTAAAAAAAATCCACACACACAAAAAAGATATATGGAGAAGAAGAAAGCAATTAGGGAAGAAATTCAGTGCGCTTTAGAGCGGAGAGTCATCAGATCCAACTGGGTGGTAAAGCCACAACAATGGGTTGTACAAAGATAATTTCATCAAGCCTATGAAAATAAAGTCAGAACTCAGTCATACGATCACATCACGTAGTAAAACCATAATCAATGTAAATTTAAATAAAAAATTTCTTGTTAAAACAACCAAAAAAAAGTAAAACAAAGTAATAAAGGAATAAAACGGCAACAAATTTCAATGACTTAAACCGTTCTTGCAAACAACGGCTTAAGGTTATAAATATTAAATATTATCGAGTTGTGTTCTCTGCCTTAAACTTGTCCATTTGAACCAACTTAAGCCGTTGTTTCAAACCACGACCTACTATAACCTAGGCTATTGTTCTAAACAACGATTCAGTTTATTACATATTTTGGGCAAAGACCCTTGTTCTCTGACTTAAACTTGCCATTTGTAAAATTCATGTCAGAGAGCAAGAGTTTTTGCTCAAATGCTTCTTTCCCTTAAGCCGTTGTTTGAAACAACGGCTTCTGTTGGCTGAAAAAGACAATTTTTTAACAGGCCAAGATTCTTTACTTAAATTTTTTTAAGCTTAACCAGTTGTTTCAAACAGCGATCTAGGTTATAAAAAGTCGTTGTTCGAAACAACGGCTTCTGTTGGCTCAAACAGATATTTTTTTAACAGAGAACAATATTTTTTTGCTAAAATATTGTTAAGCTTAACCCATTGTTTCAACAATGATCTAGGTTATTAAAAGTAGTTGTTTGAAACAATGGCTTTTGTTAGCTCAAATAAAGTATTTTTAACAGAGAGTAAGATTTTTTGATCAAATTTTTTTAAGCTTAAGTCGTTGTTTGAAACAATCGGTTTAGTTAAAATTTAGAACAAAAAAAATACAACTTCTTCAACAGCAGCATCAACTTCTACAACCACAATATCAGCTCAAATTTCATCAACTTCATATACAATTCACTGACGGAGAGTGTGAGAGAGCCAGGTGGGGGTTTGGAAGAGTGAGAAAGAGTGTGAGAGAGTTGCGGGAGGAGGAGGCGGCACCGGCAGTGTTGGAGAGTGACGGGAGAGTGAAAGAGAGTGTGAGAGAGTCGGGTGGGGGTTTGGGTTCTGTCGGAAGTGAGAGAGAGAGAATAAGGAGACTGAGAAAGGAATAATAAGGAAGAGAGAGAGAGAGAGAGAGAGGTAACTGAAGGGGTATAATGGGGTGAAAACCCCTAAATACCCCCTAAGTGTTTAAGTGAGAGAGAGAAGGGGTTTAGGCGGGCTCGATCTGAACCATTGGATCAAGATGAAGTTGATCCAACGGCTGAGAATGGGGTTTGCAACGGAACTATGTGTAGCGCCCCGAATTTCCTATTAATAAAAATCAGAAATAAGTGGCACAATTTTCAGAATCAACTTCAATTGCAATCATAAACACAGTATCAAATACAAGAAAAATTAGAACTTTTTATTATATCTTTTCTTTTTACAAAACACAGCGGAATTAAACACATTAATTACAAATCTTTACAACACATAGAATCTTCAATTTGCATTTATACTTCAAGCTTTATTTGTATCAATGCTATCCATAATTGAAAACTTGCAATAGTCTATTGAAAAATGGGTACGTCAGTTAAATGTAACTGACGTCAACTATAGTAATAGTGATACTTCTAAATCTCACAAACACAAACTTGATGCTTATTAATTAAACAATAATAAATGGAACACAAAAAAATGATAAATGAAGCATAAAACAACAAGTGAAGCTAGGCTAAGTGTCAAGTGTATGAGATAAAAATAGAAAGATAAAACAAGTCAAGAAAAACAAATGCATATGATGATTTCTAATGCATACTTGTCGGATTCTATGCATCCCATTCTACATACTCCGATGCAAGCCCTTATCGTTCTCCACTTTATAGGGTTCAATCCCTCGTTATGCAACTAACCTACTACTGTGATTACTCTAAGATTTAGATTATTCTGTGAGTATCTAATGCCATGCCCCGATAATTCTTGGGAATCAACTTCCCACCGCAAGTGATTTTGGGTACACTTCCTCACACCTCGATAATTCTGGAAATTGGAATCCACACCGTAAGCCAAATGGTACCTTATCACACAAATATCCCATGAGCGTCACCTCGATCCTGATAATTCTAAAGATACATCTCACACCGCAAGTGATTACACCCCGACAATTCTTGAGATTATCTCTCACCGCGAATCATATGAGGCCTCCCTACCCATGTTTGCTCTTATTTCATCACAGCTCGAACTAGTTCCTGTCCTTATGTTTATTATGTTCAATTAATTGAAATCACAGTCTCCCTAGAGTTGTGTACCTACCGGACTTAACTCTGCCTCTAGAGTCTCACAACTCGACATCCGCAACAATATTTCTAGGATTCTCATTAACACCCTAACTCACAAATCAAAAACCAACTTAGTTTAATATACAAAACTCTTTATTAATCACATTTCTTTTAATCAACTCATAGTACCATAAAAATCTTTCAAATATGGAAACATAATCACTTTACGAAAATTCTTTAAAAATCAACTTTCAAATCTCACTTCCTAATCATCCATAAGTTCAAAATTTTCAACTAGGGATTCATTCAATTCAAACTGAAACAAGCCTCTGAATTATATGGGATCTCGTCCTCAAAAATCTAAAATTCTTTTATTCCAAAAATCTGAAATTTACCTCTTTTAGAAACTGAAAATACCCTCTTTAGAACTCAAAGTTTTCATTTTTAAAAGCTGAAATATATAATCCCTCAAAACTGAGAATTTAATCTCTAAAAACATAGGTTTACTTCCTCAAAACGTAATTGAATATATTAGAAACTTGCAACTAGATTTTGACAAAATCTGAAATTTAACAACTTCTAACCTCCATCAAAACTTAATCAAATCTCACACAAATATTAGATTAAACGCATATATATGCATATCTATATATGTACTAGGGTTCCCCCACCATGGCACACAAGGCCACACAGAAAAACTCCTAAAAAACAACCCAAAACAAACCAAACAACCGAGACAGCAGCAGCCTGCTGCTGTGCTACTATTCGGGTTGAACAGTAACCTTCGAGTTACTGTTCACCCGAACCCCAACCCCTAAAAAACCTAGGGTTTTGACCCCCAAACCCTGACCCCCATATAGTTGATGTATTTTCTATATACACATTGCATGCATGAACAATTTGGGTTTATCATTAAGAATTTTATTTGCATTAAAACAACAAAATAAACATTAAAAATTCCATCTTTTAATCCTTTCAAACATAATTCTCGAATTAAACACCAAGATCCAACATCTACAATCACATATGTTCTCGTTAAATTTATTTCTTTAAACAAAATATTAATTTTTCATGCATAAACAACTTCTTTGTTCAAAACAAATTAATTTTGATCCATACAACAATTATTCAAACCCTAATATTAAGCGTGGATATTTAATAATTAAAGACAACGAATAAACATGGAAAAATCTCAACTTTAAAATCAATCAAGCATGAATTTAAGAGCATACTACAAGTTCTAATTATCTATACAAATCTCCATCATCTACAATTAAATCTATGGTCATCCAATCAATTTTATAAATCCCAAATTAGATCTTTCATGCATCATCAATATTTAACATTCAAGATTAACACAAACGTGATCATCACTCTTAAAAATGCACATTTATTTCATATAGATATCTAAAAGTTCATTCATCATGCCTAACATTATCATCTAATATTTTAACCATGATCAAACTATCAAAATATAGCTATACAAATCTACAAAATCCACAACAAGCTCTAGCATGATCTCAACTAAATTCATCATAACAATATATTTTAGACACATCAAGAGATATGAAAGAACACCCACCAATTAGGATTTTTATTAGGTATATATAAACATACAACTTCTAGCATGCATCATGTTTGCTCAATCATCATATTCTACAAATGTATAACAATACAAGAGACAAGATAGTATTACACACCTCAAAGATGATCAATTGAGGAACAATAAAAACAAGAAAGAAAAAGCTCCTCCTCCTCATTGCAAAAATCCAAAGATCCAAGCCTCCAAAACTCCAAGATAATATTAAAGAAGATGACTCGGCCTTCGGGCATTTGTATCGACAATCCGAACCGTTCCCATTCTAAATTAGCCTAAATATGTAAAATCAAGTCATTTGACATTCATTTGCCCATGAATTGAAGTGTTACAAAATTGTATGGCTGAATATCGTTTTCTTTTATAATGACATGATGGATGGGCAAATAAATTTTAAATGACTAGTTTTTACATATTTTATACTAATTTAGACGTGTAAATCAATGTGAACGGTTCGGATCGTCGATATGAAGGCCCGAAGGCCAAGTGCATAAGGAGTGCACACACCATGGCTAGTGCACAATAGAAGGTTTACCTATATATAGAGAGAAATCGTCGGTTGCTCACTACTTTGGTAAGCACTCCGTGAGCCCTCACGAAATAGAGCACCTATGACAAATCCGAACCGCTCATATTGTTCTATATGCCTAAGATAGCCTAACAATAAAAAATCAATTAATTTGAAATTCATTTGTCCATAATTTACATCATCACAAAATTGTATGGCTGAAAATTCTAACAACATGATGGATGGGAAAATGAGCTTCAAATTACTTGATTTTTTATTGTTAGGCTTAGGCATATAGAACAATATGAGTATATAAACCTTCCGTTGTGCACCACTTTGGTGTGCACTCCCGTGTACACTCGCTCTTCTAGCCATCGCATGGATGATCCAAACCGTTCACATTGATCTACAAGTCAAAATTAGTCTAAATATGTAAAATCAAGTCATAATTAATTTCAAATGACTTGATTTTACATAATTAGAATAATTTAGAAGTGTAAATCAATGTGAACAATATGGATCATCCGTGCGATGACCAGAATGGTGAGAGCACACCAAAGTGGTGCACAACAAAAGGGGACCATATATATATATCTTCAAATGAGAAATCGAGAAACTTATATAATGAGAAAATGAGAAACATTAATTATAATCACTGGATATGATTAGATTGAGATGAATGGCTCTAATTAATTTGGATTAGTTAATTGAAAAACCGGTTTATTTCTACTAATCTATCAAAAATAAACCCAAAAAACCAAATGAGAAACAATATGTTATGGTTTAGATGGATGAAGAACAAACCCCTCTGTTTCCCTTACCCAAAAAACCAAATGAGAAATAATATGTTATGGTTTAGATGGATGAAGAACAAATCCCTCTGTTTCCCTAACCCTAACGTGCGTTAATTCTCAAACCCCCGCCTGACGCCCATCCATTTGCTGTCGTCGCGTTTCCGTGCCGCCTGTCCGCTGCTGCGCTTCCAACGTCGTTGTTCGTCGTCATTCAGGGCCTCACTAGTTGTCTAGTTATACAAACTAATTGACCACTTGAGACTCTCAGGTTTGCTCCAATCTCTACTTCTTCAAAATAAACACACCATAGGCAACCAGTAGACTAATCTGGGCACACGTCTGTAACAAAGTAATAATTAATGATCAATGAATATTAAAATGCTTTCTTTAACTTGATTTTTAAACATTGTTTATATTCATTATTGCAGTAACATTTAATCAGAATTAACTTGATAAGGGTTTTTAACATATATGTCCCTAACAAATATGTAAATATCACATATACCCCTCACAAATAAGTATTTTCATATTTACCCCTAACAATGTGTGTCCCACCTCTTAGTTACCCCTTAAGTTAAAACTGCATTAAAAACATAAAAATGTCTATAATATACAATTTTATTTAATAGATTTTATGTAAAATGATTGAAATACCCTTCCTCCACTAGTCAAGCTTCTTCTTCCTACTTTTTATAAACTTAGTCGACTATAAAACGAACTGAAACACATCAACAATTCTCAATTTTTTTTCAGTTTTCTTAATAAAGGGACAAATTTACAGTACATATTTGTAATTTCATCTTCTTTATCATGTTTTCTAGCCAAATTCGCCACTAATCTTATAAATTTCAAATACACGTAGTTTGAAGCAACTTTTAGGGATAAATTAGAAATAAGATCATATTGTTAGGGGCATATATGAAAATACACATTTTTGAAGGGTACATATGATATTAGCATATTTGTTAGGGACATACGTGTTAAAAACCCATTTGATAATTGTGTTAATTTTAATATGCTTTCCTTAACAAAGTAATAATATACATATAATCTTAACAACCAAGATGTCATTTAACAAACCTTTAATCTAAGGGTTCTTCTTTTGACACCTTACTTTGTATGAGACAATTTCCTCATATATATATACCCAACGGAAGGGGACTCGGCCTTCGGACATTTGTATCAACGATCTGAACTGTTCACATTGATCTATATGTCTAAATTAGTCTAAATATGTAAAATCAAGTAATTTTACATTCATTTGCACATGCATTGAAGTGTTACAAAATTGTATGGCTAAATATCGTTTTATTTTATAATGACATGATGGATGGGCAAATAAATTTTAAATTACTAGATTTTACATATTTTGTACTAATTTAGACGTGTAGATCAATGTGAACGATTGGGATCGTCGATATGAAGATCTGAGGGCCAAGTGCACAAGGAGTGCACACCATAGCTAGTGCACAACAGAAGGTTTACCTATATATATAGAGAAATCTTCGGTTGCAAACTACTTTGGTGAGCACTTACGAAATAGAGAACCTATGACAAATCCGAACCGCTCATATTGTTCTATATGCCTAAGATAGCCTAACAATAAAAAATCAATTAATTTGAAATTCATTTGTCCAGGATTTACATCATCACAAAATTGTATGGCTGAAAATTCTAACAACATGATGGACGGACAAATGAACTTCAAATTACTTGACTTTTTATTGTTAGGCTATCTTAGGCATATATAACAATATGAGTATATAAACCTTCCGTTGTGCACCACTTTGGTGTGCACTCCCGTGTACACTCGCACTTCTGGCCATCGCATGGATGATCCAAACCGTTCACATTGATCTACAAATCTAAATTAGTCTAAATATGTAAAATCAAGTCATAATTAATTTCAAATGACTTGATTTTACATATTTAGACTAATTTAGAAGTGTAAATCAATGTGAACAGTTTGGATCATCGATGCGATGACCAGAATGGTGAGAACACACCAAAGTGGTGCACAACAAAAGGTGACTATATATATATATATATATGAGTGATCCAATGAGAAACTTCTTAAAATGAGAAAATGAGAAACATTAATTATAACCATTGGATATGATTAGATTGAGATGAATGACTCTAATTAATTTGGATTAGTTAATTGATAAACCGGATTATTTCTACTAATCTATCACACACAAAAAACTCCAGAAAAACCAAATGAGAAATAATATGTTATGGTTTAGATGGATAAAGAACAAACCCCTCTGTTTCCCTAACCCAAAAAACCCAAATGAGAAACAATATGTTACGGTTTAGATGATGAAGAACATACCCCTCTGTTTCCCTTACCCTAACGTGCGTTAATTCTCAAACCCCCCACTTGACGCCCATCCGTCCGCCGTTGCTGTGTTTCCGCGCTGCCGGCGTCGTCGTCCGTCGTCCGTCCGTCGTCGTTCAGGGCCTCATTAGTTGTCTAGTTATACAATCTAATTGACCACTTGAGACTCTTAGGTTTGCTCCAATCTACTACTACTTCGAAATAAACACACCATTGGCAACCAGTAGACTAACCTGGGCACACGTCTGTAACAAAGTAATAATTAATAATCATTGAATTTTAATATGCTTTCTATAACTTGATTCTTAAACATTGTTTATATTCATTATTGCATTAACATTTAATCAGAATTAATTTTATAATTGTGTTAGTTTGGCATACCCTGGGGCAAGACCAGAACATAGCAACATAAAGTATACTCGGCGTTCAGAATACTACAGTGTAACCGATCAAGTAGCTTTAGCAGGTCAGTTTTGATTTTTATGTTTGGCATTTTTAATTAAAAATTTAATAATTTAATTTTATTGTTTTACATTCTTGATTAGCATCTAGAAGAGTTTGGATGATATGATCTGTTCCTTCCTGGTAATTTCTTTTCATAAATTTCTGTATTGTCACCTTATATATTCTAAAGCATGAGTTAGAAAGACACCGATAGAGCTAGTGAATCTCTAGTCTCTTTTTCAAGAATAAAAAGAATAAAAAGAATAAAAAGACGAGAATCACTTGTCAAATTATCGCCACTTGTCTAATGAGATACATCTATAAATTAGAAAATGAGAAACATCAATTATGACCATTGGATATGATTAGATTGAGATGAATGGCTCTCATTCATTTGGATTAGTTGATTGAAAACCGGTTTATTTTTTTTCTAATTATCTATCAAAACAAAAACCTTCAATTATCTATACAAAAAAACCGAAAAAAAAAAACCCAAAACCATTATGAAAAGCCAGTTATTTTTTACAATGAGAACCCAATAATCAATTTTCCCGAATCCTAACTTGCGTTAATTCTAAAACCCCCGTCACCGCACCTGTGCTGTCGCCGTCATCGCCGCGTCACTCATCTGTTCGTCGCGTCTGCACTGCTGCCATCGTCGTGTCTGCGTTGCCGTCTTCGTCGCTGTGTCCGCCCCGCCCGTCCGCCATCGCAGCGCCCAGCCGCCACGCCCAGTCGCCATCGCCGCATCGACCATCCGCCTCATCAATCTTTCTTCTAAGGTTTGGGTTGTTTGATTTTATTGATGTATATGACCATGGTTTTGTTATTTGATTCAAAAGATGTATGTATTTCTTTAAAAAAAATTATTGTTCACTCCAACTTTTGAATCAAATTTTAGATGAATTTGTAATCTTGTAGCAACTTATTGAATTAACGAGTGAACACTGTTTCGCTGTTTGTTAAATCATTGAATTTTGGTCTGTTTGTTAACTGATTGAATACCGATCATATATTTATCTGTCTGCTACTGTAAAAAGGAAAGGTCAAAGTTCCTGAGCTGCCATACTAATCAGTACAAGTGAAAAAATCCAGCATATTAGCATATAATATACTGTTAACAAAGATATAATCTTTTTAATTTCAAATATTAACAAAAATATGAATTTTTATTTTCAAGTATTCATAAGTATTAATGATAACCTCTTTTCTATAGAGATTCAACTAGGTGGCTATTTTGATCTAGGTCCACATAAACATTATGTAAATGGTTCTTGTGCTCGTCTAATGTTCGTCCGGATGAATTTTACATGAGTTCGATAAAAGAAATGATGGTGGAGTGTGAATATTTAGAAGACTATAGAGTTTTTGTAAGATGCATGAAAATTCGGTAGGTGATGGCTATAAACTTATGAATACAGATGAGTCCCTACATGAAGCCTTAACAGAACATCAAAATCTGAAGAAACTTGTTCTATATATTGAACATCTAGAGGATGAGCATGTGGTGACTGCAAGCACTGAAGAACGAGCAACAAACATGAACTTTAGAGATCCTAACAATGATAATATCTCGGATTCAGATTCAGATGTAGTTGAGGTTGGTTAGTAAAAAGAATTAATTTTCTTTATATACATGCAACAAATATAACATAAAATATATAACGATTTTCTTTTTATTACTGTTGACTCTTAAACTAACTAGTCTTGTAATGCCCCAAATTCCAAAAAACGGGTAATTCGTAGCACAACAGGATCTTTTACTCCAAATTCGTACTATTTTACAAGGAATTTAAAACTTTTTCCATACAACAGTGTTCTTTGACATTAACGCAGCAGAAATAAATAATTACAACATGATAAATACAACGTGAATGACAACAACAAAAATCTACAAGCAATCTTTAGCACCAAATCATCTTTGTGTCCTTTTTGCAAATCCCAACCCTGCACTGAAACTGTGGGCACGTCTGTTTTTTACAACCGACGTAATATTATAAAACATCGATTCTCATTATGCCGTAAAATAACGATTCATTATACTTTAACAAACACAAACTTGAATGTAAAACAAAGTGTGAAAAGTGACTATCCTAAACATGTCAGTGTATGAATGACTTAATGCCTAATGCATGTGCTTACACCAGATGACACTAATGCATACTTGTTCGGATTCTATGCATCCCATTCTACATAGGTCCGAGGGCAAGCACCTACGTACTCCATATTATAGGGTTGAATCCCTCACCATGCAACCTACTCCTATGACTACTACAAGATTTAGACACTTTGCAAGTATTAGCTCTTGCCCTGGAATACTAGAGACCAATCTCACTCCGTGGATCATCTTGTGGCCCTTACGTCCATCGTCCCGAAATACTGGGGATTGTCACTCTGCAGGTCATCCTGGAGTCCTTATTGCACAAATATCCCATGAGCGTCACTTTCGTCCCGAAATACTGGAGATCATTCCCACCCCATGGATCATTTTGTGGCCCTTAGGTCCATCGTCCCGAAATACTAGGGACTGTCTCTCTCCAACGATCATTCTGGAGTTCGTAACTCACGTTTACACTTATTTCATCATTTCTCCAACTAGTGCATGATCCTTAAGTTTAGTTAAAATCATCACAACCTAGAGCTAGCTTACCCTATCGGACTTAAACCAACACAAGAGAAAATCAGTCCACACTGGCTACTTCTCAAAGAGAGAGTCAACCCACACTGGTTAGTCCTCAAAATCTCATCAATAATAACACTGCCGGTTACTAGGGTCTCACCTAGCTTCTAGATTCCAATAACTATCTCATCTTAGAGATCACAATGGGTTATATCCAACCTCAATAACAATATTTCAACTTTTAAATCAACATTTTTTCTTCATCCCTGAAGTATTCAACATTTTCATAATTTATTCAACCATAATTTCCAAATCAAAATTTTCATTAACCAGTTTTAATTAGCAAAATAAACTAATCACTTTACAATTTCCTCGAAAGTCTTTTCTTCAAAATCTAATTGTTTCCCAAACAAATAATCTATAACTCAATCAAAACAATTTTTCTTTAATTTATATCGTTTTAATTTTAATGTCAAGACTCTTTTAAAATCGACACAAAATTCTCGATCTTCCACCTCAATGCTTTGCCTTTAAATTTCGAAAAGAATAAATTATATATATATATATATATATATATATATATATATATATATATATATATTAAATATATATTAATCTTATGAAGTCCTCTCCTCAAAACAAAACTCCAAAACTAAAAATAATCAAGTTTTCCCTAGAAGCCAGCCCCCCGGCTCGAACCCGTACCCCCACCATGGCGCCAGAGCACCCACCCACTGAGGCTAGGTTCAAATCACAACCCATATAAAGTTATATTCTTTAACTACTTGAAACTCCTCCTTACTGACTTTTAAAAAAAAAATCTTTCTACACAGCAAACACAAAACAACATAGGAATTCGAACCAGCATCAATTGCGAGGCAAACGCTCGCCTACCCACTAAGCCAAGCTCAGATACACAACATATAAGGGGTAAAAATCATTAAGTATTTAGATTCTGCCCTATTCATTATTTTAAACATACATCATTCAACTTCTTCGATTCCTCTCATTAATTTAATCTATTCAATCCACACAAATCAGAAAGTCTAACAACGAAAAGTTATTGATTATTCATGTGTCAAAACAATTCTACACAACTTTAAAGATTTCTAACAAATTGAGAATGTCTCAAACATCATATGAAATTAATAAAAAAATATTATTCTACATCACATTTAGAGATTTCTTTACTCTTTTCAATAACAATTAACAAGACGGGGAATTTTCCCCCAAAATTTCAATCGCGATTAATTTCTTCACCAAACTCTATTTATACAAAAAATTTAAAGTGTTCATGATATTTATTCAATAACATACACAATTTGAACTTCTAATCTAACATACATTATAAATTTAAAACTGATCATGCACTTCATTCAATAAATATTTAAAATTGCAGAGTTCTCTACCACATGCATCATATTTAAACTGAGAAAAATTTCATCTACAATTGTACTATAAATTACCTAAGCATGCATTTAGAATAGAATTTAGAAAGTAGTTTGAAACACCCAGCTCTTAATAGCAAATTCCTACACACAAGCTCCAACAAAAACCAAAAGCAAGCCAAACAACTCCTACCAAAATGCAAACACTAGCCAACCCGAGAGCTCTGATCTCACTTTCTTTCTTTCTTTTTGATTTACTTTAGATTAGAATAAGGTTAAGAGTATTAGGCTTAGTTATATTGTTTTTAATCAAGTAGTTAATAAAACCACCTCTCCACTAACCTATTCTTTCTCCACTAACACCACCCTCATTTACCAAGTCAAAGGCAAACTCCAACGTCAAATGCAGCCCGAATTTGTGTGCACAATGCACGTGTGCACGTGCACGTGCTTGTGCACACCACATCATTTTTTTCTTTTTTTTTTGAAATTAGAAATGTGAATGGGCTACTATAAAAATTTTGATTTCTCTTGTGGGTTATAAAAAATATTTTTAGGCCCAAAAAATATAATACAAAGTGTAGTAATTTAAAATGATAGGGAAAATGTGTATTATCTCTTAGGAATTTTTTTTAGAAACATACATATAAAATTCTCACGTGCATTGCATGTGCAAAAATCTGAAAATTTATTTATTATTTTTCTGGGGTGTTACAAGTCTCAATTTTTTAAAATAGGCATTGAGTTCGACTCCTAAAACAGCAAGAGAACATGACCATGGAGAATGGACACCAGCTGTATATGATATTAATCAGCCGAAACTTGGGATGGAGTTTGCATCATTAGAAGAGGGGAAAACTTTTTACTATACATATGAAAAGCTTGGAGGCTTTTATGTTCAAAAAGCGAGCACAACTTTGGATAGGAACACACGAGAATTGAGAACCAAATATTTTGTCTGCTCTAAACAAGGGGAATGTACTGCAAAAATAGTACAAGGTGAAACTGTCGAGGAGCTCCCAGTGGGATCAGATGTAGGTAAAAAAAAGACGATGATCTGTAATTAGAGAGAATTGTATGGCTATGATAAAATTTAAGAAAGCTGAAAATGACAAGTGGGAGATTGTTAAATTTCATGAAGATCATTGTCATGTTCTCACTAGTCCTCGCAGGCAACAATTTTTAAAAATAAATCGAGGAGTATCATCGACACAAAAGTCCTTAATACAAATCGATGATGAAGCTAATATCCCCACATCCCAATTAGATAGTTCTAAATATTCAAACTAAAGGGTACGAGAATATGGGTTGCAGTGAAAGAGACATCCGAAATCATAAAAGAGATGTAAGAAAGGCAATGAAAGAAACAGATGCGCAGATATTTCTAGATAATTTTGCAAGAATGAAAAAAATCAATCCTTTATTTTTCTATGATTATAAGGTCGATAAAGAAATGAAGCTCACTCATGTATTTTGGACTGATGGACTTTCAAGGAAAGCATACCACCTTTTTGGAGATGTAGCAATTTTTGACACTACGTATGAAACAAACAAATATTCGATGATATTTGCGTCTTTTACAGGTAATCATTTATATACAATATGAAACTAACTATTTTTTATTATTATTTGCACTCCATATAAAAGTACAAGATTAATTATTGTATTTGCGCTTTTACAGGAGTAAATCATCATAGACAGTCGGTGAACTTTGATGCCGGATTTTTGGCTAATGAGAAGGCAGAATCTTTTATTTGGTTGTTTGAGAAATTCTTGGAAGCCATGGGGGGGAACAACCATTAGCATTAATTACAGATCATTGTCCATCAATTGGTAGTGCTGTAAAAGATAAAATGGACAAAACAAAACATAGATTTTGCATGTGGCATATTCTCAATAAACTGTTAGGAAAGATTGGATCTGATTTGGCCTAACAAAAAATTTCATGAAGATTTTAAGCCTTGTGTCTATTCTTCTGAAACTATTGAGGACTTTGAAATGCATCGGAATGAAGTTATATCAACTTATCAGTTACAGAACAATCATTGGCTAAAAATGATGCATGAATTAAGTGAGATGTGGATAGCAGCATTTTTTCAAGGAAACTTTTTTGGCTAGAATGAGGACAACATAGCACAGCGAAAGTATGAATTCTTTTTTAGTCACTTTGTTAGCCAGAAGAATAGTTTGGTGGAATTCCATACACGATGTGAGAGGGCATTGGAGCACCAAAGACATAATGAATTGAAGATTGATCATGATACAATTTATATCAGGCCAAAGATGAAATTAAACAATTCAATGGAGAAACAAATGAGTAAGATCTACACGCACGCTAACTTTTATCTATTTCAAGATGAATTGCTTAAGAGTTGTGTCAATTGTGCTATGAAAAAAAATCAAGGAGGAAGAAGATCTGTCTTTTTACATTGTTCAAGAAAATAAGGAGCATACGAAACTCAGAGTAAGAAAAGTAGTATATGATTCGTCAACTAAGGTGGCATATTGTGATTGCAGAATGTTTGAGGGAGACGGATTTCCTTGTCGGCATGTTCTTGTTGTGTTAAAAATGAATTTGTCGACGAACTTTCTACTCACTATATTATGAGGAGGTGGACTAAACTTGCAACAAGTGCTCAAATATTCGATGCTGAAGGAAAAGAGTTGTGTGGAACTTCAAGTAACATAACTGGATTTAACATATCACCATTGTGGGATTTACTTTCAGAGTGCATGCATCTTGCTGGCTATTTAAATGAGACCTTTTTACATGCAATGGAAAAAGGTAAGAATCTTAGAGATGAATTACTGAGTATGAAAGAGAACTTGGGTGTTGATTTGAACCCGACGAAAGAGAAATATTCCACGGCAGATGTTCTTCGAACCACTTCAAATAATGACATTGTTTGCATACCGAATATTTCGAAGACAAAGGGAAGCGGGAAAATATTAAAAGGAGGGAAAGAGAAGGCCATGGAACAACAAGAAAAGAATAAAAGACATTGTAAAACATGCAACAAGTACACATCTCATGATAGTCAAAATTGTCCAGAAAATAATGATTCTTAAATTTGAAGTCGTTGGGTAAGATAACTACACGTACTAATTTATTTATCATACATTATTCTTTTATTCTTATCTCATGTTCTGCATATTTAGATATAACTTTCAACTAATTATACTATTTTGTTTGTTACCAGTGTTGACTCATAGTTTGGTGTGCACAAAACATGTCTATAAATACTAATAAGTTTAAATTGAGTTGTTCAGATTTTCAGGATCAAATAATATCAATAAGAGATCCAAGAGAGATTCAAGAATATTCAAAGAAGGAAAGTAATAAAGAAAGATTGCAAAATCAAGCAAAAGAAGAAGATATTCAAAAAGAGCACATGATTGATTAGTGTCCAAGAAAGTTATCAAGACCAGTTTCCATCATTCTATATTTGTGAGATTTTATCTGTATTTAATTGATTGGTGATTGATTAGTTTTTGGTAAAAATATAAAGTGGATTTGTTATGAACAGCGTGATAACGGTCGACCGGACCTCATGACGGTCGACCGCATCGCAGTCGACTGCACTTCACATTTACGTAAGAAGCAGTCGACCCTTCATCTCTTGACTTTACGCCAGAGAGATGAACGGTTGACTGCACCGTAATTACGGTCGACCGAACTTTGCGCTGTTCACATTTTTAGAATGTATCGTTTCTATTTTTTATCGATATACTTTCCAGTCTATATATTTGGACGAACCCACTGTGTATTCTTCACCTATTAATTCTGAGAAAAATCTTCTGAACTTTTCTTTCAACAATCAATCCGAGTGTGTGATATCAAGATCATTAAAGATCTTGAGCTTTTTCTTTTTCTTCCACTTCAGTGAGATTGACGAGACTTGTGTTAGAAGTCCTATTAGTGTAATAGGTCTCTCAGCCTGAATCAGAGAATCGCTGTACAAGGTTTTGAGTATAGTGGCACGCTTGTGGCGGAGAATTGCAACAAGTAAGTAGTGTGGACGTAGACCAGGGGGTCGAACCACGTTATATCGCTGCGTCACTTGTGCTATCTATGTCTGCTCTTCTTATCTCCTTTTATTTACTCTGCACTTTAATTTATTTATTTTTAATTCTGCACAATCACCCTATTCACATATCTTCTCCTTAAGTTCTCGACTCCCCCCCCCCAGATGGTGATTTACAGTGGTATTAGAGCGAGGTGCTTATCAAAAGATTAAAATCTTAAGCAAAAGTTCCAATGGCCGAAATCCCTCCTCTCAAAAACTTGTACTCATCGTAGTCATTCGTCTCAAATGGGACAAGTCTTACACGCTCACCATTTTTTGATGGAAAATGCTATGATGTTTGGAAAGTTTGTATGTCTCATTTTCTACAGATGCTTGGAGAAGAAGTATGGAATATGTGCATTAATAAAACAGACATTCCGGTTAGCGACGGAAAGACAGCTTTCACAAAAGCAGAGCTAGCACTCATGACAGGCAAATTCCAAAGCTATGACGGCTCTCTATGCAGGGTTGAATAACGAAGAACTAATGCGATGCGGGCGAAACTGTAAGACAACATACAAGATCTGGAACAACATGCTAAAGCGGCATGAGGGAACCGCCTCTGAGGTGAAAGCTAAAGTAAATTTATGTTTTTATAAGTTTGATGTGTTTTGTATATTGCCAGGAGAAAATGTGGATCAAATGCTTGCCCGCTTAGATATCCCACGAACTTGAGAGCTTAGGAAAGGGGTTGGATGATGACCAAAAGGTCGGAAAACTCATAAGCTGTCTCACGTCGGAGTGGGATGTAAATGCTACTGCAATGAGGGAGACCCTTGAAGAAAAGGGATTCGACTACTACACATTCCAAGGAAAGCTGAAGACATACAAGATGGAGATGACGAAAACCAAATGATACAGACAAAACATCGAGATTGAACCAAAAACCGAAGAGAAAACCACTGCACTGAAAGCAGAAAAATCCCGACCATCAAAAGCAGATTTAGACCGTGAGGAGTCAGACGAAGATATCGCCCTATTGACCAAGCAATTTCGTAAGTACCTCAAACATAAAAAATATGGCAGGTACCAAGGAGAAAGTGAGAAGGATAAAGATGGCATGTGCTACAAGTGTAAGAAGTCTGGACACATTCGTACAAACTGTCCTGTCTCACAGGACAGGAATAGGGACTACTACCGCTCAAACCCGGGCCTAAAAAAGAAGGCATTGAAGGCAACATGGCTAGACTCAGATTCAAGTGAGGAAGAGCAAGGTTACAACGATGTCGGCTTCATGGCTCTTGGGAATGGTATGAGGTGCAATCACCATCTCAAGAAGAAATAATCGAAGAACCTACTTATGATGAGCTAGTAGATATGTGTAATAGATTAAAAGACTATTCTAAGAAACTGAGTCGTGAGCTAAGGCAATATAAACAAAGTTCAAATGAAACACATGACTCTTGTATCGCTAAAAATAAAAAACTGAAAAATAAAAATGCTTTGATCATATGAAAAATTTGAGTTATTTAGAAAAGATCATGATGTATTGCTAGAGGAAAATGAACTTTTAAAACAACAAATTCAAGAATCCTTAGCAACACATGATGAACGCTTAAGAGAAATTCATGAGAAATCTGTTTATATTGCCAAACTCACAGATGATTTAAAAGAATGCAAAAGAAAATTTGATGAGGTAGTGGAAGGCTGAAATGAAGCTCTTGAACAAAGTAGAATTCTTGATGCTACACTAGATACTCTTCGTTGGAACACAAAAGACGATGAGATGACTAGAAAAAGACTTTGTAAAAGATTAATTGAGCTTGAAAAATTTGTTGAAAAATATGAAGGGCCCAGTTACCTTATTACAAAAAAATCAAGATCCTATCATGATAATCGAGGGATTGGTTACGAAGAGCCAATACATCATTAGAAATCTAAATCATCATGTCATGCACACTTGCATAGACATCAACATAATTACAAATCAAATCCAAACTATACAAGTGTGCTTGATCCAAGGCATAGTCGTATCACATGTCATTACTGCTGTAGACAATGGTATATTTCTTATAACTGTCCATTAAAAAGGAATACTAACTTTGTGTGGATAAGAACGGATATAAATGCAGGTTCAAAACAAACTTGGGCACGCAAAATTATACCTACTAATCTTGATGTAGGTACCTCAATGTATCAAGACTAAAGATCGGTGGTACCTTGATAGTGGATGCTCAAATCATATGACAGGTGACAGCAGATACTTTACATCACTATCAAGGAAAAGGGGAAGGACATCATCTTTGGAGATAATAGCACTGGTCAAACCATTGGTAAAGGTAAAATAAACTTTGGTTCCTCATGCTCCATTGAGAATGTTCTATTGGTAAGAGGTTTGAAACATAATTTAATTAGTGTCAGCCAATTATGTGATAAAGGTTACACCGTTACTTTTGATAAAAATACATGCATTATACTAGATAGCAATAAATCTTGTTTACTTCTCGCTAACATGTGTAACAATATATATGTTATAAATTCTAATGAATTAGCACATGAAAATATGAGATGCTTTGTTGCAAGAAATGATGATGGTTGGTTATGGCATCGAAGACTTGGACACACGGCCATAGACAATCTCAACAAACTTGTAACCAATGAGCTTGTGAGGGGGATCCCTAAAATCAAATTTGAAAAAGATAAATCGTGTGAGTCATGCCAATTCGGTGTTCGGATTGAAAAGAAACAGGTTCACATTGAAGAAGACCCAAATATGAAGGCTCAAAATTAAAAGTCTCTTCAAGATGAAGAAACATCCAAATCGCAAATAAAAGAGATGCTTGCACAACAAATTGATGCCATGGAAGATGAACATGTACAACATCAAATTTCCACAAATGAAAGACATCCCGCATGGAAAATCATGTCTAGCCATCTACCAACTCTTATATGAAGTGATATGTCAAAAGGGGTAACTACTCGCACACAAGCTCAAAATTTCATGTGTTTTTCCGCCTTCGTTTCTATACTTGAACCTAAGAATATTAAAGAAGTCTTGCAAGATAATGACTGGATCATTGCAATGCAAGAAGAACTTAATCAATTCGAAAGAAATTCAGTATGGAGACTTGTTCCTAGACCCCACAATAGACTATACTTGGAACTAAGTGGGTGTTTAGGAACAAGTTAGATGAATCCGGCACATTCACTAGAAATAAGGCCCGTCTTGTTGCACAAGGTTATAACCAACAAGAAGGTGTAGATTTTGATGAAACTTTTGCACCTGTTGCACGGCTTGAAGCCATTCATATTTTACTTGCCTTTGCTGCTTATATGGATTTTACTCTCTTTCAAATGGATGTCAAAAGTGTGTTTTTAAATGGTTTTATTTTGGAAGAAGTTTATGTTGCACAACCACCAGGATTCACTGATCCCACACACCCAAACCATGTATTTCGTCTTAATAAAGCCTTGTATGGTTTGAAGCACGCTCCTCGTGCTTAGTATGAATGACTGAGTTCGTTTCTACTTCACATAGGCTTCTCTAAAGAAAAAGTTGACACTACGCTATTTATAAAACATGTTTCTAAAGATATTTTAATCATTCAAATTTATGTTGATGATATTATATTTGGATCCACTAATGAAAATCTTTGCAAGTAATTCTCAAAGCAAATGCAGGATGAGTTCGAAATGAGTATGATGGGTGAACTAACTTATTTTCTTGGGCTTCAAATACAACAAAGAAATGATGGCATCTTTATAAATTAATCCAAATATGCAAAAGAACTAGTCAAAAAGTTCAGACTTGAAAATGCAAATGCTTACAAAATACCTATGGCCACTACTATGAAGCTTTCCAAAGATGAATCTGGTAACAATGTTGATATTTCTACTTATCGAGATATGATTGGTAGTTTACTTTATATTACTGCATCTCGTCTAGATATTATGTATAGTGTTTGTTTATGTGCACGCTTTCAATCGTGTCCCAAAGACTCGCACTTGGTTGTCGTTAAGCATATCATTCAATATCTCAAAGGCACACCAAATGCTGGACTTTGGTACCCGAAAAATAGAAACTTTTCCCTTGTCGGATTCTCTGATGCAGATTATGTCAGTAGCTTAACAGACAGAAAAATTGCTAGTGGCACATGTCACTTCTTGGGCATCCGTCTTGTCTCATGGGAATCCAAGAAGCAAAACTCTGTAACTCTCTCAACTGCCGAACCTGAATATATCGAATATATCACCGCAGGATCCTACTTTGCACAAGTATTATGGATGAAACACACTCTAGAGGACTACAAGGTAATTTTTGATCACATTCCAATTAAATGCGATAACACTAGTACTGTTCATATGACAAAAAATTCTGATCAAAGTCGCACAAAATACATTGATATTCAGTATCATTTTATTAAATACCATTTTCAAAAAGGGGATATTATTCTTGAATATGTTTCCACTGATTCGTAACTTGCTGATATTTTTACCAAACCTTTAGATGAAAAATAATTTTATTTTTTGAAAGGAGAATTGAATGTTATTGATATTTTAGCTTGAAAATGCGTTTTGGTCGACTGGACGGGCAACTGTACGCCTGTCAGGGCGTACGGTCGACTGGACGGGCGAATGTACGCCTGTCAGGGCGTACGGTCGACTGGGCGGTCGACCGGCACACTTTCGATCTTCGTTTTGTTTTATACTCTGTTTTCAAAATGTTGGCTTTCAGTATTTATGGTCGACCGACTCATCATCTGTCTTGTGTTTTGTCTTTACAAGATGTGCGGTCGACCATACGGCCGACCGGTTTGCTCTCGGTTTAATTTTTAACTTGTATGCTTAATTGGTGTTGCGGTCGACCGGTCATATGAAGATTTTCCTCCGTTTTCAAAATTATTATATTTCTCAATACTCATCTCATGTTTTTTTTGTTTCGCTTAATGAATGTTCTTCTCACTTACAAATTGCTTTTGGGGGAGTATGTTCTCCACGTCTCTTTTGCCCCCTATTGGTGTGTTCCAAAAAGAGGGAGAATATTTTTATGAATCTTATGAATATTTTTAACACTGAAAGTAAATATATTTTTCTATCTTCTATGGAGTATTGAATTAAGGGGGAGTATTTGTATTTACAAATCTCTCTTAAAAGCTCTTTACCAATGAAAATCTGTGTTACAGGAAGTACTAAATTCAGGGAGAGTATTTATATGCCTAATTGTTTAATTTTTACTTTCAATATTCAAAGGCATGTTTTGTTCACACCAAAAGGGGGAGATTGTTGACTCTTAGTTTGGTGTGCACAAAACATGTCTATAAATACTAATAAGTTTAAATTGAGTTGTTTAGATTTTTAGGATCAAATAATATCAATAAGATATCCAAGAGAGATTCAAGAATATTCAAAGAAGGAAAGTAATAAAGAAAGATTGCAAAATCAAGCAAAATAAGAAGATATTCAAAAAGAGCACATGATTGATTAGTGTCCAAGAAAGCTATCAAGACCAGTTGCTATCATTCTATATTTGTGAGATTTTATCTGTATTTAATTGATTGGTGATTGATTAGTTTTTGGTAAGAATATAAAGTGGATTCGTTAATGGTCGACCGCATCGCAGTCGACTGCACTTCACAGTTATGTAAGAAGCAGTCGACCCTTCATCTCTCGACTTTACCTCAGAGAGATGAACGGTCGACTGCACCGTAATTGCGGTCGACCGAACTTTGTGATGTTCACATTTTTGGAATGTATCGTTTCTATTTTTGATCGATACACTTCCGAGTCTATAAATTTGGACGAACCCACTGTGTATTCTTCACCTATTAATTCTGAGAAAAATCTTCTGAACTTATCTTTCAACAATCAATCCGAGTGTGTGTGATAACTATTTGTATTCTTCAATCAGGATCATTAAAGATCTTTAGCTTTTTCTTTTTCTTCCTCTTCGGTGAGATTGATGGGACTTGTGTTAGAAGTCCTGTGGGTTTAATAGGTCTCTCGGCCTGAATCCGAGAATCATTGTACAAGGGATTGAGTATAGTGGAATGCTTGTGATGGAGAATTGGTACAAGTAGGTGGTGTGGACGTAGACCAGGGGGTCGAACCACATTATATTGTTGCGTCACTTGTGCTATCTGTGTTTGCTCTTCTTATCTCTTTTTATTTACTCTGCACTTTAATTTAAATTTTTTTAAATTCCGCACAATCACCCTATTCACCCTCCCCCCCTAGGGTGATTTACAACCAGTTCCATATCACGAAAGAGTATGATGTGGGGATGAAGGTTGCCGGGGAAAAAACAAAGTTACTAGTACTGAAAGTTTGTGAAGTGCGAGCATTTGGAGTAACTAAAACTCCCAAAAGATTGTTTAATTCTTTTATTTTTACGAGTTTAATTTTTTCACAATAATTTTTTGGATGTGTGGATGTTAATTTCTAGGCTAAATTTGAAAGGAAAAAAAAACAACCCTTGAACTACGGCCTTTATGCAGAAAACCCCCCCTAACATTTTTCTTATGCAGAAAACCCCCATGAACTATTGTTGCAAAAAACCCACCCTGCCAACGTGAGACTTCTACTAAAGTTGAGGGAGGTTTTTGCCAATAATGCCATAGTACAAGGGGTTTTTTCAAGTTTAGCCTAATTTCTGCGGTGAAGTATGATTGTTTGTCAAATTTTTGAATGTATGGATGTTAATTTCCAAGAAACTGCATGCACATATTTTAAAGTGTTTTTAATTTTTTTAAGCTGCATGCACTATAATACTCATTTGCAGAAGTATATAGTTAGCTTCTTGGATGATTCTGTTGTAATTAATGCTTTAAGACCATTATTGATATGGGTCAAATGACGTGGCCCTTTCTGGCCACAGGATCCCCTTAAAAACCGCTCACCCCTGATCATTAGGTCTGCCAGGTCAGCTCTAAGCCCCATGGGCTTCTGCCACGTCAGGCCTATGGGCAATCAGGTCCAGACCCGGCCCAAGCGGGTCCAGACCCACTTTGCACTACCTATAAATACCAGGCCCTCTCCCCCCTTCACAAGATAATCAATCTTTCTTCTCTAAAAACCCTAGTTACTGTTACTCTTCGGTGACTAACTAGACCGTCGGAGGGCCTGCCACCGGGATCAACCATGGTGTTCTTAGGCCAAGTGTAGGTACACGAGACTTCCGGATCCGAGCCGAGCCTCCAGATCCGAGCCAAGCATCCGACCTCTACCTCACTCCCGCCTACTCCTGAGTCGTTCCCTCAGCTGAGGGTCGGGCGTATAACCAATACCGAAGCTTCCACTTTATAAATTAGAGAACTCACACCTGGTGCAGCCACCCCCAAAAACAAACCGCATCAGGTTGGTGCCGTCTGTGGGAAACCTCGGTATGGACCTCAGTTAGAACCCAGCCATTAACTGCATCCCTTCAATCCGAGCTCATATGGCCCCAAGCCCAGAAGAGCTGTCACCTCTACACGTCGTCAGGACGCTCCTCCTCAGGATGTCCCCGCCGACACTCATGGATCCAACCATCCGAGGGTCAACCTCGGACCCGGATCGGGTGCTTCTAGCTCGGTCGCAACCGACCTATGTCAGGTCATTCAGGACAAACAGGCAAGTCGAACTAGGAGAGGGACCACTTCCAACTCGGCCCCGAACCATCCCAGGCATCCATCTCAAGAGTGGGAGCCGGTGCTCAGTCGCACCAACCGGATGCCGCCACCCCAACACGACCCGGCCGGACGGGCTCCGGTCACCCACCGTGAGTTTCAAGACTTCCGAACGAGATCCTAGAGGCCATCCTAGGGACCCCTGTCAATGAGACGCTCTACCGCTCTTACGGGTGGTCTGATACCGGAGCCAGCGCATCCCGCGGCCTGACAGTCCCGCCAGAGTATGACAAGGACGTCCTAAGATGCCTCCAGGAAATGGAGAATCGCCTCGACCACTTTGGCGATGGGGGCACGAGGCCGGCTCTAGGTCATAGGTCGACCCAACCTCCTTTCTTGGCTGCAATCCTACAAGCGGAAATACCCCGAAATTTCTGACCTCCCCAATTCGAGACTTATGATGGTGAGGGTGATCCTGCTGATCATATGGAGGGTTACAAGACCCTCATGATGATTCACAGCACTTTGGATCCCCTCCTATGCCGTGTCTTCCCTGCCACCCTCCGGGGTCTAGCTCGGGAATGGTTCTTTAAGCTCGTCCCCGGTTCGATCTACTCGTTCGACCAGCTGGAGGCCGATTTCCTCGCCCACTTCGTGACCAGCAAGAAAGCCGAGAAGACGAGCGCGTCCCTACTGGACCTCCGACAGAAGGAAGGGGAGTCACTCTGGCAATTCGTCGGAGGTTCATCACGGAGGCGAGGTCGGTCTCCTCCCTCGATGTTGGGGTCGCCTCTGTAGCATTCTGGCACAACGTCCAGTACAGCCAGCTAAAGGCATCCCTGGTGAAGAAGCCTCCGCTCCATTTTCCTGACCTGCTCAATCGGGCCAAAGAGGCCCTAAATCCAGAGGATGCCAAAGAGGTCCCAGGGAAGGGGAAGCGCAAGGCCGACGAGGCGGAGCCAGCAAAGAAGGTCCCAAAAGACGGGACCATCATGAAGAGAGTCCCTCCGATCCCGCGCTTCGAGAGGTACACACCACTGACACAGAACGTGTCGTCTATCCTCTTAGCAATCGAGGACAGGGACCTCGTCCAGATGCTCCCTCGATCGACTAGCAACAAGAAAAAGGATCAACGGTTCTACTGCCGCTTCCACAGGGACAACGGGTACGACACCGACTACTGTCGGGCCCTGAAGGACGAAATTGAGGCCCTCATCCGACGAGGGTACCTCTGGAAATTCACCCGGGAAGACGCCCGGGACCGAAGAGACACGAGGAACCGGAGGTCTTCTCCTCCTCCTCGCGCCCCCAAACCACGTCCCGAGCGGGACCCTGAGCCTGAAGAGACCGGAGGTCAAGCCATCCTACATTGCGTCCATAGGGGCCCATGGGAGGGGAGTCCAGCACTTCCCACAAGGCGTTCATCCGAGAGGTAAATGCCATCGGGGTCTCCTTCCCCCCTAGGGTCAGCAGCTCCCTTGTCTCTTTCTCAGGAGAAGACCTGGAGGGGGTCTGGCTCTCGCACTGCGATGCGCTCGTCATCAGCCTTGTCATGGCGAACTATGAGGTCCGTCGGATCCTCGTGGACAATGGGAGCTCGGTGAACATCCTCTTCCTTGAAGCGTTTGAGAACCTCAAGCTCCCCCAAGACAAGCTGAAGCCAGCCGTACACCCTGCACGGGTTCTCCGGTACGACCCCTCACAGACGGACCCAGACAATGGACTTCATGGTTGTGAACGTCAAGGCAGCTTACAATGCCATTCTAGGGCCGACCGGGGCTCTGCTCCCTCCAAGCTGTTCCCTCGGCCTACCACCTAAAGCTGAAGTTCCCTACCAAATCAGGTGTCGGGGTTGTCCGAGGGAACCGAGAAGCAGCACGATCGTGCTACATGACAGCAATCGATGGCAGGTGTGTTCCCCCTGGATGCCGTCGAGCTACAGCCCGAAAGGAACCAGCCCGAGCCTGAGCTGGCGGACGAACTAGAAGAAGTCTCGTTCGAGACAGGGGACATATCAAAGTGGTTCCGCGTGAGCTGCTCCCTCGTGCCCGACCCCAAGTCCGACCTAATCGGCCGCATTCACCGCAATGTCGACCTCTTCGCTCGGAAGCCCTCTGATATGCCCGGGATCTCCGAAGACCTGATCATGCATAAACTCAGTGTGATCCCCAGCTCGAAGCCGATCGTCCAGAAGCGACGTAAGTTCGCCTCGGAGAGGCAGCATGCAGTGAATGCAGAGGTGGACAAACTCTTGTCTGCCCGGTTCATACAGGAGGTCAGCTACCCTGAGTGACTGGCGAACGTCGTGATGGTCAGAAAGGCGAGCGGGAGCTGGAGGATCTGCATAGACTTTACTGACCTCAACAAGGCGTGCCCCAAAGATCTGTTCCCTCTCCCCAGTATCGATGCTCTGATCGACGCAACGTCGGGTCACGAGCTCCTTTCCTTCATGGACGCCTTCTCAGGCTACAACCAGATCCGAATGTTCCCCCATGATATAGCCAAGACGTCCTTCATCAGAGACCAAGGTCTTTATTGCTATCGGGTTATGCCCTTCGGGCTGAAGAATGCCGATGCCACTTATCAGAGCCTCGTCAACCGAGTCTTCAAGGATCAGATCGGTCGCAACATGGAGGTGTTCGTCGATGACATGCTCGTCAAAACCCAGCGGGGACAGGACCACGTCACCAACCTAGAAGAAAGCTTTGGGGTCCTTCAGACCCACAATATGAGACTCAATCTAGCGAAGCGTGCGTTCAGCATCTCCTCGAGGAAATTCCTTGGCTTCGTCGTCAGCCAGCGCGGCATCGAGGCGAACCCCGAGAAGATCCAGGCCATAATAGACATGACCTCTCTTAGAAACATCAAAGAGGTCTAGAGGCTCACGGAAAGACTGGCAGCCATCGGCCATTTCCTCTCCAAGTCCGGAGAGAAGTCTTTCCCCTTCTTCAAAGCTTTACGCGGAACCGGAGGCTTCCAGTGGGGTACTCAGCAGCAAGAGGCGTTCGCCCAATTGAAGGAGTACCTCGCCAATCCTCCCCTCCTCAGCAAGCCCGAACTGGACGAGCCCCTCTGGCTTTATCTTCCGGCCTCAGAAAATGTGCTCAGTGTTGTTTTCATTCGAGAAGAGGACGGAGTCCAAAAGCCACTTTACTATGTGAGCAAGGTTCTACTCGCCGCCGAGACCAGATACTCAATAATGGAAAAGGTGGCATACGCCCTGGTCATGGTCGCGGAGAAGCTCCGCCCCAATTTCCAGGCGCATTCAATTAGGTCCTCACGGACCAACCTCTCAAGGCTGTACTCTACAAACCCGAAAGCTCCGACCGACTGGTCAAGTGGTCGATCGAGCTCAGTCAATACGAAAATTGGCTATCAGCCGAGAACGGCCATCAAGGGACAGGCCCTCACCGAGTTCATCACGGAATGCACCATCTCCGAGCAACCCGAAAGTGGGAAGGCCGACCAAACGTGGGAAGTTTACGTTGACGGCTCTTCCTGCGAAGCTGGGAGTGGTGCGGGCATCATTTTGCGAGGACCTAAAAATTTTCTTCTCCAATATTGCCTCTGCCTTCACTTTCCAGCCTCCAACAGCAAGGCCGAATATGAGGCCATGATTATTGGGCTCATCCTGGCACATTAGGCAAGTGCCAGACAGATCAGGGCCTTCAGCAACTCTCAGCTCGTGGTCAATCAAATCACCAGAGAGTACGAGGCCCGTGACGATCGGATGATCCGGTACTTGGCCGTGGTCCAACGGCTCTTAGCGTCCTTTGATGGGTCTGCAGTCTTAAGGATCCCCAGAGAGCAGAATGCCCAAACCGATGCTCTGTCAAAGTTAGCCTCACCGTCCTTTGAAGGTCTCGACCGCATCGTTCTGATCGAAGTACTCCTGAAGCCAAGTATCGACTGCCCCGAGACCCTCTTCATAGATGACAGAGCTCAGCCTGACAATTGGACCACTCCCATAAGAAAGTTTCTAATCAAAGGAGAGCTCCCCGAAGACCAAGCCGAGGCAAGGCAGGTCAGGGTCCGTTCGGAGAGGTTCGCCATGATTAGCGAGACCCTCTTCAAACGGTCATATACCATGATGGACGGAAGGCTCTACCTCCGCTGCTTAACCCCGGACGAAGCAAAGTACGCTCTCAAGGAGCTTCATGAAGGAATCGGCGGGTGCCATATGGGAAGCCGATCGCTTGCGCGAAAGGCTCTGAATCATGGGTACTACTGGCCTACAATGCTGCAAAACGCCCTGGCCCTGGTCAAAAAATGTGGTCCTTGTCAAAGGTTCTCCTCAGTGAGAAAGGCTCCGCAAGAAAACCTCCGCTCCCTGGCCAGTCCGACCCCCTTTGCTATGTAGGGATGGACCTGGTAGGCCCATTTCCGAAGGCAACAGGCCAAAAAACTTTCTGATAGTAGCAATCGACTACTTCACGAAGTGGATCGAGGCCGAGCCCCTGGCCACAATCACTGAGCAACAGACCCAACAATTTTTCTGGAAGCACATCATCTGCCGATTCGGTATTCCACACATACTCATCACAGATAATGGGACTCAGTTCGCGGGTAAAAATTTCCAAAAGTTCTACGAGGATCTCGGGATCAAGCAGCGCTTCTCTTCGGTATGCCATCCACAGTCGAACGGCCAGGCCGAGAATGCGAACCGCCAGATCCTCGGTGGTCTCAAGAAACGACTTGATAACTCTTCCAAGGGGTTATGGGTCGATGAGTTGCCAAGCATTCTCTGGTCCCAACGAACGACGAAAAGAATCCCCACGGGAGAGTCGCCATTCAATCTAACATACGATGCAGAGGCAGTAATTCCCCTCTAGATCGGGCTCCCTTCGCCCCGACCTTTGACGAAGCAAATAACTCGGTGCAGCTACGTGCCGATCTGGACCTCATAGACGAGGTCAGGGAAAAATCTGCCATCATAAGAAACACATACCAGCAGAGGATCGAAAGGTTCTACAATAAAAGGGTGCGCCCCACCGACATCAAGCTAAGGGACCTCGTCCACCGAAAGTTGGCGGTGTCTAACCCCGGCCAAAAGAGGAAACTGGCCCCAAACTGGAAAGGCCCATACAAAGTTTCTGAGGTTGTATGCCTGGGCACGTACCACCTCACCGATCCGGAGGGCAAGGTTGTCAAGAGACCCTGGAACGCCGAGCACCTCATCAAATTCCTCGAAGGGGAGGAGTAGCCTCAACAGATACCCCCATGTAAATTATAAAAATGTAATCGGCACGTCGTGCCTTGTTTTGTAAAGTCAAATATGTTGTAATTATGGCAGCTTTCTTAAAACAAGCTTTGGCTTTGTGCTAGCTTTCTTAAAATCAAGTCTCGGGCTCGGCGTTCGGACGGAACCGCGAGCCACAAAAAACTTTTCTTACAAGCTTGGGGCTCGGCGTTCAGAAGAATCCGCGAGCCACAAAAAGCTTCTCTTACAAGCTTGTGGCTCGGCGCTCGGATGGCACCGCGAGCCACAAAAGGTCACCTCTAAGGTATGGGGGCTTGGCATCGACCTCGAACATGGCTTGGGCTTGTTCCAGCCATGCAGCCTATGCGCTCGGTGATGACCTCCAGCTACACCCGTACTATCTACCCGAGAACAGGTATGGGGGCTCGGCGTCGACCTCGAGCAAGGCCTTGGCTTTTTTCGAACCATGCGACCTTTACACTCGGCGATGACCTTCAACTACGCTCATAACTATCTTCTCTAAAGTATGGGGGCTTGGCATCGACCTCGAGTATGGCCTGGGTTTTTTCAAGCCCTGCAGCCTATGTGCTTGGTGATGACCTCCAGCTACACCCGTACTATCTACCCGAGAATAGGTATGGGGGCTCGGCGTCGACCTCAAGCAAGACCTTGGCTTTTTTCAAGCCATGCGACCTTTACGCTCGACGACGACCTTCAGCTACGCTCATAACTATCTTCTCTAAGGTATGGGGGCTCGGCATCGACCTCGAGCATGGCCCGGGTTTTTTCAAGCCCTGCAGCCTATCGCTCGGCGATGACCTCCAACTACACCCATACTATCTACCTGAAAACAGGTATGGGAGCTCGGCGTCGACCTCGAGCAAGGCCTTAGCTTTGTTCAAGCCATGCGACCATTACGCTCGGCAACGACCTTCAACTATGCTCATAACTATCTTCTCTAAGGTATGGGGGCTCGGCATCGACCTCGAGCATGGCCTGGACTTTTTCAAGCCCTGCAGCCTATGCGCCCGGCGATGCCCTCCAGCAGCACCCGTACTATCTACCAAGGAGCATGCATAAGGGCCCTGTGTTGACCTCGAGCAAGGCCTTGGCTTCTTCAAGTCATGCGGCCTTTACGCTCGGCGACGCCCTTCAACCACGCCCATCCCAAAAATTTTCATTAAAGATTTAGGGCGCTCGCCTTCGGCAAACACCCCGAGCCCTGGACCGTGGGTTAACCCACCTCTCACCTGCGAACAACTCAGGGTTTACGGCTTTCAGAGCCAAAACCCCAAATTGTTCGAGGGCTGTAGGGGAGCCACTGACCCAGGAATCTCGCCGAGCCCCCGAACCGATTAGTTGACCCACCTCTCATCCGCAAACAACTCGAGGTTTATGGCCCTCAAAGCCAAAACCCCAAATTGTTCGAGGGTGGCAGGGGTGCCACTGACCCAGAACTCTCGGACAAAAATTCCACATATGGGCGCCCACCTTCGGCAGGCACCCGAATCTCATTTCCAGAACGACCCGCCTCTCATTCACTGACAGATCGGGGTAAACGACCCTTGGAGCCGAAACCTCGAATTGTCAGCGGGTGGCAGATGAGTCATCGCCAATTGCTGATGAAAAAACGATGAAGGGTGGAGATTATATAGCCCCCTGAGCAACTCATTAATGACATCAGGAAGTCCAAACGGTGGAAGGTGAAGCATCACCATTAATTCTTATCGGAAGACGAAATGTCTCTTATTGAAGGCTACATGCGAAGTATCGCAGTTCGGCTCCCGAGTGTAGCCCCAACCTCGACGGAAACCCGAAGCGAAGCCCTATTCGATGAGGGTCTCAAGCTACGACCCTACCTATCTCACTTAACAAATTGCCTAAGTAAAGAAATGGACGTCTTATTACTCATAGAGCGCCAGAAACGGCCACACAATACAATGAAAAGTTTACAAATCGCTCATCACTCGGCTTAAAACTCAAACTCGGTGCTTCCCACGAGATCCTTCGCGTGCTTAGCCGGTCTGGTCAGCGAGGGCACCCCGGCAACGAAGCTTTGTGCGTCGGCAGGCTGGGCCTTCTCCAAGAAAAAAGTCGGAGAAGGTCCCAACACGGAATTGCTCGCCTCCTCGACCAGACCAGTGCCTAGCATGAGCCTTAGCCTACGAATCTTCAACTCTTTATCTACAACAGCCTCATGAAGAAAAGACTCCAAAGCCGATTGCCCACTCGAGACATCCGAGATAGACCAGTTCGTCTTAACTGCCTACCAGTCCTGGTCGGCTATGGCCTTCTTCAGGTGAGCAACCTCCAGGTTGAGCTCTCTAGACTTGTTCATAAAGTAATTCACTACGGCTTCTTGATCCCGAGTCTACTTATGGTGGCAAGCCAGAACACTCTCCATGGCCCCCAGCCCAGCTCGGACCCAGGAGACCTCGGCAGAACCAAGGTCGGCGCCGAGGACCTCATGCATCTATCAAAAAGATGGGAAGAATAACAGGTCACAAAAAAGGCAAAAAAGCACAAGTCATAGAGCATCGGCCAAAAAGTTCTTTATAAATTCAGAAATTTTCTTGTTACAAAAAAGCGGTGGCCAGTCCACGTTCGGCAATTACAAGCACAAAAAGAAAAAAGAAACAGATTCCTAAACTACTGTTTAAGAGGGGGACGGAACCTCTTCGTCAGCCTGGTCACCCCCGGCCCCTAGTTAAGGGTCCCCCTGCTCCTCGTTCTCCATGCCTCTGGGCGTCAGCAGAAGCTCGGGGAGCTGCAACCCGTAGTGGAGATGGCCAATCCCAAGGTCCGGATAGATCTGCAGGACGTGTTCTTTGGCCTTGTTGTAGGCCTCATCCTACGAGGCGATCAGGGTGTCCGCCATGGTGATCGCCATCTCCTCGCTATCCTTCTTGGCCTTCACCTTGAAGTGCGCTAGCTCGTTTGCGTGATGCACCGTATTCGAGACCAGCTAGGCTTGAGCAACCGCAAGGGCAGACTCTGCCACCGTCAGCTCGTCCTTCAGCTGGGTGGCTTCCTGAAGGTAGCGCTCGGCGTTCTTCTTCTCGATGACGATCTCCTTCTCGAGGCACTTGTGAAAGTGCTACGCATGCTACATCGCCTAGCCAAGGAGGATCAAGTTAGAAGAATTCTTTGCAAGCTAAACCAAAAATGCAAAAGGGAGACTTACCGCGAGGTGGGTCTGTGCAAACCGCATGTAAGACGTATCGGCCGTCTCCACCACCAGGTTCATGCAATCTCGTTCCGTCGCGAGGTGCTCCACCACCTCCACCGCAACCGGGCCTTCGAGGAGCGTATCCCCCACCTTGACCCCCCAGTCGGGGGCATACGGCCTCATGCCCTGCCGACCTACCATCTCCTCGGCGTTCGATCGAAGTGGCAGGAGAGGCCCCTTGGCGACCTCGGCAACCTTTTTGCTATCAGAGCTCACCCCCGGATCTCTCGTCAACCTCGATGAATGGTGGTGGTGCTTCTTTGCCCTCTTCGGGTCCGACTCCTCGGGCCTTGGGGTCACGGCCTGGCTGGTCCCCACTCCCGAGGTGGCCTTCTTGCCAAATCGGCCCTCCTCTTGGCAGCTAGGGCTACCAAGGCATTTCGGTTGTCGAGCTCTTCGGCAGACATCTCTACAAAAGGGAAAAGTAAAAATGTTAACACGAATGCAGAAAGAAAAACGAAATGAGAACAAAAACATACTAGGGTCGGCTGGGCTTAGTCCGGCTCAGGCGAGATGCAGCTCTGTAATGCGAGGCCACCCGATGTTGTGCCCCTCCATGATCTTATCAACCTTTGCCCACTCTTTTTCGGTCAAGTCTCTTCGCTTCGGCGGCTTGTGGTTCGGCTTTCCAAAATTCCAAACTATTGGAATTTCCCAAGGTTTCTCGCTCGAACTATGAAGTACTTCTCCTTCCACCCCTTTATGGAGTCTGGATGTCCGTGCATCACTTTCTTATGAGGGCGTGGCGAGAGATAAAAAATCCCCTCCTGGTCCCCGAGCGAGCTCATCCCCAGGATGGCGCGGAAGTATGTGAGCCTCGGCGTGATCCCTTTCTCCTGACACTTCAAGATAAAGCACACCAAGTGTTTCCACGAGTTGGGACCGTACTGCATGGGGCTCAGCTCCCCCAGTTTAGCACCCTCTTGATGAACGGATGCAGCGGAAGTCTCAACCCCGAGATAAAAGCATCCTCAGGGAACATACAGAAGCTCGACTCTAGCGCGGTGGTCCGGTGGATGCCTAGGTTCGGCACAAGTAGCTCGAATTCCTGCAGAATAAAGTAAGCCACCCTCAAAATAGGCAAGTAGTCCCTCTGCAAGGCACACTTTCCGCTGTCCATCTTGATCATGGACCGGCCCTCGTCCCGCAGCAGTGAAGTGTACGCAAGAAGATCCTCCATGTCGTCAGAGTACATCCTGATTGACCCTGGACTGTCGGGCCGTATCCACTTCCTTTTTCTCCTTCGGGGGTGGGGCTTCCTATCAGGGGAAGGGTTTGCTAGGGGGGCAACAGTGGGAGGTCTGCCTCTTCCTCCTCTACCTCTTCCGCGGTTCCCCCGACCTCACCATGATCGCTATCGCCTTCAGTCCCTTGTTCGGACCCCTCCTGACCATCACCCTCCTCATCCTGCTCCTCTTCCCCCGGGCCTCCTTCCCCGGGCTAATTCTCCTTATCAACAAACTCCTCCTCAGAGTCCCCTCATGTTCGCTCTGCTCAAAAGGCTCCCCTGCTGGTCCCCAAACTCGTAAAGGAGCCATGTTATAGACCACAACAGCCTCGTTTCCTGACCCTCGATACTCCTATTTCACTTGAAATTCATCCGAAGACCAAGATATCGAAGACGAGTGAACTTCCTCCTCGGCGCGACTTGAAGTGCCTGCCTCGGAGCCGAACTGAGTGCGTGACATTGTAAAACAAAAATACTAACCTGTTTCACCGGAGAACTCAAAGATCAACGAAAAGTAGTCACCAGCGGCGTGCAAAGAAATTTTTGTTGGCAAGAGAGTGAAAGCAAAGTAAAGAAATAAGGAGAGAGGAGGGGGATTTATAAGCGGAGATGAGACTCCTCGAATTCCGCGAAGAGATCTGGCCGTTTGATCTTGATCATCAAGATCTAACGGCCACTAAGATCTTGATGATGTCAGCCTAGAGTGCAAATTTACCTTGTTACCCCCGCCCAGTCAACCAACGCAGTGGCTCGGTATGCAGGGCCAAACTTCTCGAGTACTTCATCTTTTTCTCTTGAGCTCGACGCTCGGGCATCACCACGAGCCCCAAAAAGTTTCTCTCAACGGTTTGGGGGTCGACGCTCAGATGTCACCGCGAGCCCCAAAAAGTTTCTCTCAACGGCTTGAGGCTCGACGCTCGGACGTCACCGTGAACCCCAAAAAGTTTCTCTCGACGGCTTGGGAGTCGACGCTCGGATGTCACCGCGAGCTCCAAAAAGTTTCTCTCAACAGCTTGGGGCTCGATGCTCAAACGTTACCGTGAGCCCCAAAAAGTTTCTCTCAATGGCTTGGGGGTCGACGCTTGGAAATCACCGCGAGCCCCAAAAAGTTTCTCTCAACGGCTTGGGGGTCGACGCTCGGATGTCACCGCGAGCCCCAAAAAGTTTCTCTCAATGGCTTGGGGTCGACGCTCGGATATCACCGCGAGCCCCAAAAAGTTTCTCTTAAATAGCTTAGGGGCTCGACGCTCGAATGGAACCACGAGTCACAAATTATCCCCCAACCAGTGAGGAGGCTCGTCTCACCCTCGACGCTCGGCAAAGCGAACTCCTACTCTACAGATCTCGACGTCCCCTTGCTTTTCCAACAAGTGAGGGGGATCGTCCACCGACCCTCGACGCTCGGCAAAGTGACCTCCTACTCCCAAAGATTTCGACGTCCCCTTACTTTTCCAACAAGTGAGGGGGCTCGTCCACCGACCCTCGACGCTCGGCAAAACGACCTCCTACTCCCAAAGATCTCGACGTCCCCTTGCTTTTCCAACAAGTGAGGGGCTCGTCCACCGACCATCGACACTCGGCAAAGCAACCTTCGACTCCCAAAGATCTCAACGTCCCCTTGCTTTTCCAACAAGTGAGGGGGCTCGTCCACCGACCATTGACGCTCGGCAACGCAACCTCCTGCTCCCAAAGATCTCGACGTCCCCTTGCTTTTCCAACAAGCAAGGGGGCTCGTCCACCGACCATCGATATTCGGCAAACCGAGCTCCGACTCTTCTGTACTCCACACCCCTTGCAACTCCAAGAGGGGATCCCCTTCGTCCTACCCCGCTAACCTCTTCAGGAAGATACGGATCCCTTTCTTCGCCGTACACTCCACTCTGCTCTCCCTACAGAAGCAAAAAATCACTCCTACACGGCTGGATTATCCAGCCCTCCAGGAGTGAGGGGCTCTTGATATGGGTCAAATGACGTGGCCCCTTCTAGGCCACAGGATCCCCTCAAAAATCGCTCACCCCTGATCATCTGGTCTGCCAGGTCAGCCCTAAGCCTCATGGGCTTCTGCCACATCAGGCCCACGGGCAATCGGGTCCAGACCCAGCCCAAACGGGTCCAGACCCACTTTGCACTGCCTATAAATACCAGGCCCTCTCCCCCTTCACAAGGTAATCAATCTTTCTCCTCTAAAAACTCTAGTTACTGTTACTCTTCAGTGACTAACCGTCGAAGGGTCTGCCACCGGGATCAACTCCGGCGTTCCTAGGCCAAGTGCAGGTACATGAGACTTCCGGATCCGAGCCGAGCATCCGACCTCCACCTCACCCCCGCCTACTCCCGAGCCGTTCCCTCAGCTGAGGGTCAGGCGTATAGCCAATACCGAAGCTTCCACTTTATAAATTGAGAGAACTCACACCAGGTGCAGCCACCCCCAAAAACAAACCGCATCAATTATGCAAGCTTATGTATGGCAACTTCATGATCATGTTGGTATTCTATCAGTTGGTATAGAAATGTATTACTGGTTCTATACTAAGTTCTGTTCCAATGTATATCTGATGCTTACAAATGCAAAAATGCAATGGATGTTAATATGATCTGGTCTTTTCTACTTGTGAATGAAGGGATTCTTGTGAATGAAGTTGTGCGAAATGATGAAGATAAAGGTATCATTGTCCAAAACAAGCTTCAATCTGACAGCTCTGAATCTGGATTAGTAATATTTACATAATATAATCCCAGATGTTTATATGATCACCGTGGCAATATATCTGTTTCATGCAAGAGTTCTCAAAATTGTAAACCTCAATTATCAAATTTCGTGTTAATAAGATGGAATTTGTCATTTCTTCTATTTTTCAAGACAGTCATTCGTTAAATCACAGTAAAGGAAGCAAGTCGAGGGGAGAAATGGAAAGTACTAAATTATATAAACAAGTAATTAGGTGAAGAACGATAAAGTTAATTGTTAAGCTTCAACATGATAGCTCTAACGGTCGAGACTACAAACGGCTCTAGTTCAAACCAGATCAGATTCTTGTTCTTACTTTCACTGAGACTTGGATTTAAAATCAGATTATACTGTACAGCCAAATTCGGAGCAGCGGAAGTTTAGCACGATATGCAACAACTGATCACAACGAAGAATCAAGGAAACGTATATCACACTGTTAAGATAAATCAGAGAGAATGAATATAATACTGAATATTGAATTGAGTTTAACCAAGTACAATACCACCTATATATAGGAGGTGAACAAATATCAAAACAACTCTACCACCAATATGGGACTATAATATCTAACACCCCCTCTCAAACTCACGATGGGTCAAATAATGTGAGTTTGCCTACTAAGTGTCGAAATCTCTGAACTGTATGGAATTTGGTGAAGAAGTCTGCAGTCTGCTGGGAAGAGGTAACATAATGGAGAGAGATGGTCCCTGCCTCAAAACGCTCACGAACATAATGACAATCAATTTCAATATGCTTCGTTCGCTCATGAAAGACCGGGTTGCTTGCAATATGTAATGCACTACGGTTATCACAATAAAGTGGAGTAGCTCCTGTAAGGGTAACACCCATATCTGATAACAACCAACGAACATGAACAATCTCTCTAGTAATAGCTGCCATTGCTCTATACTCAGCCTCGGTGGAAGAACATGCAACAATTGTCTGTTTCTTGCTTCGCCATGAGATCAGCGAATCACCAAGAAAATAGACAGAAACTTGTGGTAGACCTTCTGGTAGTCGGATCCCCTGCCCAATCTGAATCATAATATGCACTGAGCTCTAGTTTGGATTTAGAAGGCATGAATAATGAGCGAGTGATAGTGCCCCTAAGATATCTGAGTATCCGAAGAAGAGCACCGTAGTGAACTGATGTAGGAGCAGAAACAAACTGGCTGACAATACTAACTGCATGAGCAATATCGGGCCTGGTCATGTATAAATAGACAAGCTGTCCAACAATCTGCCTGTATCTAGTGGGATCAGGAAGGAGCTCACCATCTGTGGGACGAAGCTTCACATGAAGCTCTAAGGGTGTATCAGCCGATCGACTGTCAGAGAGGCATGCAGCGGAAATAATATCTGATGTGTATTTCTTCTGAGAAATGAGTATCCCCTGAGATCCATGAGCAATCTCTAAACCCAGAAAGTAACGTAGCTTACCAAGATTTTTCATATGAAACTGCAGGTGAAGGTATTTATGGGTGGATGTAATGCCGGCAGAGTTATCCCCAGTAATGATCATATCATCAACATATAGTAGTAGAATTACCCTCCCCTGTGGTGATGACCGGACAAACATAGAATGGTCCTGAGAACTCTGACTAAAACCAGCCTTGGTGATGACAAGGCGAAAACACTCAAACCAGGCTCGAGGGGCATGCTTTAAACCATATATAGCCCGACGCAGCCGGCAAACATGACGAGGAGGAGTAGGGAGGCCAGGAGGAGGATCCATATAAACAACTTCAGATACGGTACCATGAAGAAAAGCATTCTTCACGTCCATCTGGTATAACGGCCAGCGGCGGATGGCTGCAACAGCAAGAAGGGTGCGAACAGTAGTCATCTGTGCAACAGGAGCAAAGGTCTCATCATAGTCAATGCCATGCTCCTGAGTAAATCCTCGGGCTACTAGACGGGCCTTGTGCCGCTCAATAGATCCATCAGGTTGATATTTGACCTTGAAGATCCACTTGCAGCTAATAGGCTGAACGCCCTCTGGTAGAGGAACAACATCCCAGGTGCCAATCTGATCAAATGCACTGAATTCCTCTTCAATGGCTTTCCTCCATTCAGGATATTGAATTGCATCTTGATAGCATCTGGGCTCACGTGTAGAGTGTATAGCAGTGAGACATGCAGGAAACTGTGGTGAGTAGGAAGCTAAGGTGGCAAAACCAAACTGGTCAAAAGGACTAGTGGCATCATGTGTATAACGTGTCAGAGGAATACCAAAAGTGGAACGGGTAGACTGACGAAGAGGTGGTGGACTGACAGGGTGTGGAGGTGACGACGATGGAGTAGGTGCATGTGTCAGTGGGGAAGTAGGTAGGATGGGTGTTGGCTGCTGTGGGGATGCAGGTGGAGGTTCGGTAGGGAGGACAACATGTGTAGGGACTGCAGGAGATGTGAATGGAGCCAGAGAAGGGGGATCAAAAGGAATGCGGGAAGATAAAGTCGGTGGGCTAGCAACAACTGGGAAATTGAGAAATCTAGTATCCTCGGGGGGGTCAGGTAGTAAGGGGAGTCTTCCACAAAGGAGACATGTCGAGAAATACGGACACGACCCGTGGATGGATCAAAACAACGATAACCTTTGTGTTCAGGACTGAGACCTAAGTGAACGCACTTAGCAGCACGAGCGGAGAGCTTCGTGCGCTCAGTAGGAGGGAGAAGGACGTAACAGGTGCATCCAAAGGTACGGAGCATACTGTAGTCGGGAGGTGAATGATAAAGAGCCTCGTAAGGTGTCGTACCAACTAGGGCAGACGAGAGAGTAATGTTGATGAGACTAACAGAGCTCATGATAGCTTCAGCCCAGAAGGAACGAGGAGTAGAAGAGGAGAGTAGAAGAGCGCGAGCCGTCTCAAGGATGTGACGATGCTTGCGTTCAGCTACACCATTCTGCTCATGTGTGTGAGGGCATGATTGCTGAAACAGGGTGCCGTGAGACTGAAGGATTGTTCTCATAGTGGTAGAAGTGTACTCACATGCACCGTCCGATCGAAAATTTTTAATGCGTACACCGAACTGAATGTGAATCATGGTTGTAAAGACCCGGTAAATATCAGGTATCTCAGATCGCTGACGCATAAGAAAAACCCATGTATGTCTAGTGAAGTCATCGATGAAGGTAACATGATAGAGATAGCCTTTCCATGATGGTACGGGAGAGGGTCCCCATATGTCGGAATGAACAAGTTGAAAAAGGTGGGTGGTTTGAGAAGTTCTTTTGTGACTAAAGGGTAGGGCAATGTGTTTGGCCAAATGACAACCCTGACAATCAGATAAATGTTTAAAAGTGAGAGAACCAAGGGCACCACTACGAGTTATAGTCTGAAGTCGTGATGTGCTAATATGACCTAAACGTCTGTGCCACAGATCAGCATCAGAGGAAACAGTACCGGCAAAACTAGAAGGAGATGGATGTGCACGAAGAAAATCTAGATAGTATAGACGACTCTGACGACTAGCGCGCCCAAACTCTTCACCGGTGGAGGAATCAGTAATAGAACAACCTAAAGAGTCAAAAGTAACGACAAGACCACTATCGCACAACGCACTAATAGAAATAAGGTTTATTAATAAATGAGGAGCATAGAGAACATATGGTAATGTGAGAGTGGGAGAGTTAATTGTCCCTGAGTGTGTGATAAGAAGTGGTGAGCCATCAGCTGTGTGTAGAGATGGAGAGTGAGAGGAAAGTGTTGAGCAGGTGGTGAATAGTGTCTGATTACTAGTGAGATGATGTGATGCACCAGAATCTAAAATCCAGAACGAATTCATACCGGGAGTGGCAGAAAGTGCAAGAGCAGAGGAGCCAGCATTGATAGACTGACCTATGAGCTGTAGTTCCAGCTGAGTGACGCGTTGCTGAGTATTAGCCCAAGCAGGAGGAGACGGCAAGGCCGAAGTGACGGGCATGGCCGAAGATGTGAGGGAAGAAGCACTGCGAGGAGAAACAAGACCATCGCTGCTATGACTGAGAGCACAATGTGGAGGGAGATGTTGCTGGTGCCTGGATCGAGGTAGGGGTAGGGCGGTGCTACCGGTGGCGGAAGTAGAGGTGGAGTATGGTGATGGGTGATGTAAGGAGAAGGTAGAATGCCGGAGGAAGACTGAAAATGGCACTACTGCTTGTTGAATCTGGAGGAGGAATGTGTGGTGGTTACATCGGGGAAGCCAGTGGAGCCGGGAATATGTGGGAGAGATTGAGATGCCATCAAGTTGTAGGACCTGTATATATATATATATATATATATATATATATATTTATATATATTATTTTTATTTTTTTTTGAGATTTTTTTTTCTCGATATTTTTTTTTTCTTTTGACTTTTTTTTTCTTTTTTTTTCGCAACTACAGGATCACCAACGAGTTTGGGAGAAATCCATGATAACGAGAGTGCAGCCTTTAGTCCTTCAGCAGTGCAAGTTGAAATTAGCCTGGGCAATCTTCAAGAACCTGAAAGGATATTGAACTTCTGATCTGAAAAAAAAAAAAATTGTTGATGCAGGAACAACTGAAGATCTGATGACGATCTGGTGGCGGCTAGTTCGGATCTAATGACGATCTGGTGGCGGTTAGTTCGGATCTGATGACGATCTGGTGGCGGCGAGTGCGGATCTGAAGATCAGATGTGTAGGTGGAGTTGAAGAAGATGACTTCAGTAACGATCTGATGGCGGTGGGATTTGATGACGCTGAATTTTGATGGCGGCGGGATTTGAAGTTCTGAAGATGACGATCTGAAGATGACGCTGGTAATTCGTCGGAGGTTGAGGAAGAGGACGATGAACAGGATTTTGGGTTTTTTTTTTTTTCGGAATTCTAGGGTTTTGGGAAGAATGGAAAAATTGTATAACTTGGCTGTTGTTGGAATTGGAGATTTTTTTTCTTTTTTGGATGAGGAAATTTATGAAGGAAAAATTTGGATAATTGGCTCTGATACCATGTTAAGATAAATCAGAGAGAATGAATACAATACTGAATATTGAATTGAGTTTAACCAAGTACAATACCATCTATATATAGGAGGTGAACAAATATCAAAACAACTCTACCACCATTATGGGACTATAATATCTAACACACACCAAACACAAAAGCACATAATTTGTCCCGTTCGGCAAATCTAATATGTGGAAGAAATAATCGAGATAGTATTCAATTAGAGTAATATCTCAGTTATAACAATGACCTAATGAAAATACTCTCACTAAGAAGTTTGTAGCTTTTAGTTGAATACACCCCTTAGGTAGTTTTTTTCTTCTTTCTAATGGATCTAATCGTGTATTATTAAGTTTCTTATACGGTATATACTGTCATTGAGCTTTTAGTTTGTCAATGAGCTTTTAGTTTTTAGCATAAGAAACCAAATAGACCCGGAGTCTCACAGACAACATTTGAATGACCCAAGGAAAATATCAAACTATACATAGCAGTAAATATCTTCAGGAAGTGCCCTTCAATTTTTTGTAAAGAACTCAATTTCCACACAATTACTGGTATCAATTAACTTATCATCTATTAACCGGCCGCTACAAAAAAAAAAGGTGGCCTTTCGGTTGAGAACTAATTTGGTGAGAACTCCATGAGAACTCACGAATTAGACCCCCCATGAAAAATCCGAACCGACCATCTCGTTCTACATACCTTAGATAGCATAACATAAAGAATTCAAATAATTTGAAGTTCGTTTTCCCATGATTTACATCATCGCAAAATTGTATGGCTGAAAATTGTACTCCATTTGATGGATGAGCAAATAAACTTCAAATTATTTGAATTCTTTATGTTATGCTATCTAAGGCATGTAGATCGAGATGGTCGGTTCGGATTTTTCATGGGGGGTCTACTTCGTGAGTTCTCACCAAAATTAGTTCTCAACCGAAGGGCTCCCAAAAAAAATTTACACATTCCCTGACAAATGTCACCCTAAAGGAAACCTCCGTATCTGTGCAGATCTTCCTATTTCAATGGTATGATCTCATAACTTAACTAGTCATAGAATACGCGCGGATGGAAACAAGATGGTACATATGTGCAGCACAAGGATGACAAGAGGTATTGGCATATCATCACCTCCATTAATCGTTCCACTCCTCAAATTCACAAATCAAATGATTCATCACTGATTCACAATTCAACCAGGTTACAGTTGACTTTCATTGTTATCATTTTTAATGTTCTTGTTTATTTCGAAATCAACAGACAAGTATAAGGGTTCTGATTGGTCATGAGAGGTGCATGTATTTGGCTGCTGTTGCGATGTCCTTTTCACCTCTTCCACTGAGGCTAAGTACTACCTTAGTACCATTAGAGAGGCTGGGGCAGAGCACTTCTAAATAAGCCAATGCATGACATGTTTCCAATGCTGGGGTGATTCCCTCCAACTGAGATAACCTCTTGAAGGCTGTTCACAAATAATCAATTCAGTTAATTGTAAAAATTTATGTGATGACAGACATTATTTGAGATAGGAAGTGGCGATAATTTGACAAGTGGTTCTCGTCTTTTTATTCTTTTTATTCACGAAAAAGAAAACTAGAGATTCACTAGCTCTATCGGTGTCTTTCTAACTCATGCTTTAGAATATATAAAGTGACAATACAGAAATTTAGGAAAAGAAATTAACAGGAAGGAACAGATCATTTCATCCAAACTCTTCTAGATGCTAATCAAGAATGTAAAACAATAAAATTAAATTATTGAATTTTTAATTAAAAATGCCAAACATAAAAATCAAAACTGACCTGCTAAAGCTTCTTGATCGGTTACACTGTAGTATTCTGAACGCCGAGTATACTTCAGGTTGCTATGTTCTGGTCCTGCCCCAGTGTATGCCAAACTAACACAATTATCAAATTAATTCTGATTAAATGTTACTGCAATAATGAATATAAACAATGTTTAAGAATCAAGTTATAGAAAGCATATTAAAATTCATTGATCATTAATTATTACTTTGTTACAGACGTGTGCCCAGATTAGTCTATTGGCTGCCTATGGTGTGTTTATTTCGAAGTAGTAGATTGGAGCAAACCTGAGAGTCTCAAGTGGTCAATTAGTTTGTATAACTAGACAACTAGTGAGGCCCTGAACGACGACGGACGACGACGCCGGAAGCGTAGCAGCGGACGGGCGGCGCAGAAATGGGGCGACGGCAGACGGATGGGCGTCAGGTGGGGGGTTTGAGAATTAATGCACGTTGGGGTTAGGGAAACAGAGGGGTTTGTTCTTCATCATCTAAACCCTAACATATTGTTTCTCATTTGGTTTTTTGGGTGAGGGAAACAGAGGGGTTTGTTCTTCATCCATCTAAACCATAACATATTGTTTCTCATTTGGTTATTCTGTAGTTTTCTTTTATAGATTAGTAAAAATAATCCGGTTTAAATTAGTCTAAATATGTAAAATCAAGTCATTTAAAATTAATTATGACTTGATTTTACATATTTAGACTAATTTAGATTTGTAGATCGATGTTGTGACAGGGTAAAAATGGCCTGAGGCCCAACCAGGACCCAATACAATTCCCACTCAGAAAGGTAAAGATAGCAACCTGGTTCGGCTCCGAACCACTTCAGGGTCGGCGCCGAACCTCGTGTTTGCCCTCACGGTACTGGCCTCCTCGTACCGACGAGCCTCAGTAGCCCTCGGAGTCCGATCCGGGACAGTCCCACAGGCCGTCCCCCCTCTCTGGCGGGGCAGAAGGATGACCTGGCGCAGCCTAGGCCCTCCGATCCCGCCCAGAAGCACAGGAGGCCCACGATGGGCCACGTCAGCTCCAAATACCGCCAAGGGTTTCGCCACGTCAGCCCTATACCACTCCTGGTATTGCCACGTCCGCCCTAAACCCCCTGGGCCTTCTGCCACGTCAGGCCCACGGGCTTTCGGATCCAGACCCGGCCCCCAAGTGGAACCAAACTCGGTTGGAATTCTCTATAAATACTAGACCCACACCCACCTTTTGAGGTAATGAATCTTTTGCCACTTAAATATACCTAGTTATTGCTACTCTCTCACAGAGACTGACTAGAGCGTCGGAGGGCCCGCCACCGGGACAAACCCCGGTGTTTCAGGACCGTCTGCAGGTACACAAGACCTCGGATCCGACCTTTCCGATCCGAGCCCAGCCTTCAACATCTTTCCGAGCTCATAGTAGGTCCCAGAAGGTCAACCGAAGGTCGGCAGACGAGCGGCATTCTCCTTCAATACAAATTGAGTCCGAACTCACACCTGGTGCATCCACACGTCTCCCAGAAATAAACAGCATCAGGTTGGCGTCGTCTGGGGGAACAGCTGCTCCAGAAGCCGATCCGACCCAGACCCTCAAAGGCCATCGACAGCCGAACCTTCATGGCCTCCAAAGGCAAGGGGGCTGCTTCCTCCGTCAACCAACGGGACTCGCCCCCACCCACTGATAAAGCCAGGCCACGCACGTCGAAACACAAGGCTCCCCCTCGGGAGTCCCAAAGGAGCGTCGGCTGGCCAGCCCAGCCCGACCTCCGGGGAGTAATCCTCAACCGCAAGATTACCCACAGCTGGGGAAGGGCCGCTTCCAACCCGGCCCCGAACCATCCGAGGCAGACCCAAGGGGATGACGGCCCACGGGGTCGGCAAGGTGATAGGAACCGGGGATCATCAACCCCGAACCCTAACCCAAACCGCACCCAGGGTCAGGATCCCGAATCCGAGGTATCCATGGATACGCCATTCACCCTACACTACATCCACGGGGGGCCGGTGGGGGGAGAATCCGATACTTCCCAAAGAACCTTCACCCAGGAGACGAACGCTATTCAGTACAGCCCCTCTCCCGAGCTACAACCGCGGCCAGTCTCTTTCTCAGGAGAGGACCCCGAAGGAGTTCACCTACCCCACTGCGAGGCCCTCGTCGTTAGCCTCCACATGGCCAATTGTGAGGTTCGCCGAATCCTTGTTGACAACGGCAACTCGGTAAATATTCTCTTCCTCAAAACCTTCGAAAGTCTCAGATTATCCAGAGGGAAACTCAAACCAGCAGGATGCACGTTGCTCAAATTTTCGGGCGTCCCGGTCGTGGTGGAGGGAATTATTACCCTCGACGTCACCGCTGGATCGGCCCCTGACAAGAGGACCGAGTCCTTGGATTTCATGGTCATCCACGTCAAGGCGGCCTACAACGCCATCCTCGGCCGGCCCGGGCTAAACTCCCTCCAGGCGATACCTTCGGCCCACCATCTGAAACTCAAATTCCCCCCCCAAGGGGTCAGCATCGTCCGAGACAGCGTCGAAGCAGCACGGTCATGTTGCGTTGCCACCAGGGGAGGGGGCGTACTCCCCCTCAGCGCCGTTGAACTCGAACCCGAGAGAGACGGCCCCGCCCCCGAGCCCGTTGACGAATTGGAGGAGGTCCTATTCGACACCGAGGATGAGTCAAAATGGTTCCGGGTGAGCTGCTCACTCGCCGAAGACCTGAAGACGGGCATCATCGCTTGCGTCCGCCGCAACGTTGATCTCTTCGCTTGGAAGCCCTCCGATATGCCCGGGATCTCCGAAGACTTGATCATGCACCGACTGAGCGTCCTCCCTGACTCTAAACCGATCGTCCAAAAGAGGCGCAAAGTCACCCCGGAGAGGCAACAAATTGTAAAAACTGAAGTGGACAAGCTCTTGTCCGCTCGATTCATCTAGGAAGTCAGCTACCCCGAGTGGTTGGCCAATGTCGTCATGGTGAAGAAAGCGACAGGGGGTTGGCGAATCTGCATTGACTTCACGGACCTTAACAAAGCGTGTCCGAAAGATCCTTTCCCCCTCCCGCGCATCGACGCTTTAATAGATGCGACCTCAGGGCACGAGCTGCTGTCCTTCATGGACGCGTTCTCAGGGTACAATCAGATCCGGATGTTTCCACCAGACATCTCCAAGACCTCGTTCGTCACCGACCAAGGTCTTTATTGTTACCGTGTTATGCCTTTCGGGCTGAAAAACGCCGGAGCCACGTACCAGCGACTCGTCAACAGAGTCTTCAAGGACCTGATCGGCCGCAACGTAGAAGTTTACGTCGACGACATGCTTGTCAAGAGCCGGGCTGGGCCGGACCACGTCGCCGACCTCGAGGAAGCCTTCGGTGTCCTCCGACGCCACAACATGAGGCTCAACCCGGCTAAATGCGCCTTCGGCGTCTCCACGGGGAAGTTCTTAGGATTCATCGTCAGCCAGCGCGGCATTGAGGCAAACCCCGAAAAAATACAGGCCATCATTAACATGTCCCCGCCCCGGAATGTCAAAGAGGTTCAGAGGCTCACAGGTCGGTTGGCGGCAATCGGCCGTTTTCTCTCCAAGTCAGGGGAGAAATCTCTCCCCTTCTTCAAAGCCTTGCGCGGGAAAGGGGGCTTCGAGTGGGGTACCCATCAACAAGAAGCCTTCGAACAGCTGAAACAATACCTCGCCAACCCGCCTCTCCTCAGCAAGCCTGAGCCGGGCGAGCCGCTTTGGCTCTACCTGTCCGCCTCGGACTGCGCCCTCAGCGCCGTCCTCGTCCGAGAGGAGGAAGGAGTTCAGAAACCACTGTACTATGTGAGCAAAGTACTGCACCCGGCCGAGACGAGATACGCGAAGATAGAGAAGGTGGCCTATGCCCTGGTTATGGCAGCCCGAAAACTTCGACCTTACTTCCAGGCCCACTCCGTCCAAGTACTGACCGACCAACCACTGAAGACTGTCTTCCACAAGCCCGAAAACTCCGGCCGATTAGTCAAATGGTCGATCGAGCTGAGCCAGTTCGACATTAGCTATCATCCCAGGGCGGCCATTAAAGGACAGGCCCTCGCCGAGTTCATAACTGAATGCACCGTCTCCGAGCAACCTGACAAAGAAGAATCGGATCCGACCTGGGAGGTCTTTGTTGACGGCTCGTCATGCGAAACGGGGAGTGGGGCGGGCGTCATCCTTCGTGGCCCCGACCAATTCCTACTTCAATACTCCCTGCGCCTCAACTTTCCAGCCTCCAACAACGAGGCAGAATACGAGGCCATGATCGCCAGATTGACCCTCGCCCACCGAGCCGGTGCCAAGCAAATCCGGGCATTTAGCGACTCTCAGCTCGTGGTCCATCAAATCACCGGAGAATACGAAGCCCGTGACGACCGAATGATGAGGTATTTGGCGGCAGTCAGACGACTCTTGGCGTTCTTCGATGGCGCTGCGATTGTCAGAGTCCCCAGGGAACAGAACGCCCAAGCCGACGCGCTATCCAAACTTGCCTCTTCTTCCTTCAAGGGTCTCGATCGTACGGTGCTCGTCGAGGTCCTCTTGGAGCCAAGCATCAGTAGCCCAGAGCCGGAAGTGATGTGTGTGCAAGAGGGGACCAGCCCGGACGACTGGACCACTCCCATCCGAAAATTCTTAAGCAGGGCCGAGCTTCCTGAAGACAAAGCTGAGGCCAGACGAATCAGAATCCGAGCTGAAAGGTTCGTCATGATCGATAACATCCTCTTCAAACGCTCGTACACCTTGGCCGACGGCAAACCATACCTCCGCTGCCTCGCCAGGGACGAGGCCAGCTACGCCCTCAAAGACCTGCACGAGGGGATCGGCGGATGCCACATGGGGAGTAGGACACTTGCCCGAAAGGCCCTGAATCAAGGGTACTATTGGCCCACCATGCTCCAAGACTCACAAGACTTAGTCAAGAGGTGCGGCCCCTGCCAAAGATTCTCCCCTATCAAAAGGCTTCCTCAAGCCAACCTCCGATCCCTGGCGAGCCCTACGCCCTTCGCCATGTGGGGGATGGACCTTGTGGGGCCCTTCCCCCCAGCGGTAGGGCAAAAGAAATTCCTGATTGTCGCCATCGACTACTTCACCAAGTGGATCGAAGCCGAACCACTATCCAGCATCACCGAGCGCCAAGTGCAACAGTTCTTTTGGAAGAACATCATTTGTCGATTCGGGATCCCCCGAATCCTCGTCACGGACAACGAAACCCAGTTGCAAGGGCAGAACTTCCAATCTTTCTGTGAGGACATCGGCATCCAGCAGCGTTTCTCCGCCATTTGCCACCCTCAGTCTAACGGCCAAGCGGAGAATGCGAACAGGCAAATCCTCGACGGCCTCAAAAAGCACCTTGACAATTCCCCCAAAGGGCTATGGGTTGAGGAGCTGCCCAGCGTACTATGGGCACACCGAACCACACAGAGGATCCCCACGGGGGAGACGCCATTCAATCTGACCTATGGGACAGAGGCAGTCATCCCCGTCGAGGTCGGATTGCCTTCTCCCCGGATCATAGCCTTCGATGAAGACGACAATGCGTCCGCCCTGAGGGCTAACCTGGACCTCGTCGCCGAAGTACGAGAGAAGTCCGCGGTCCGAAGGAGCATTTATCAGCAACGGATCGAGAGATTTTACAACAAGAAAGTCCGCCCCACCAGCATCCAGGCAGGGGACCTAGTTTTGCGAAAGCTATCTGTCTCTGATCCAACCAAGAAGAGGAAACTGGCTCCCAACTGGGAAGGCCCATACCGCGTAGTCGAGGCTGTACGCCCTGGTACGTACCGACTGACGGATATGAACGACCGACCCATCAGCCGACCCTGGAACGCTGAGCACCTCATGAAATTCCTGGAAGAGCAAGCTTAGGTTCTAGCATGGCTTAAGTAAATTAAAACTTTTGTAAACATTCATGTGTAAAGGGCCGCTTCAACGACCCCCCCCCTGTCGGGTATAAAAGAAGTCTCTTTTTGTCAAAAGTTAAATACCTCGGCAACTCCGACCCGGTACCGGGCAATGGGGGCAGCACCTGGGTTCTCACTCGGGTCTCATCCCCAAAACGCCTCGGCAGGTTCGACCCAACTCCGGACTGGAGGTCTCCCTGTCGCCCCGCATCGATCCCTCACGAATCGGCGGAGCCCAACCTCGCCTACACCGCCCTTCACCACCCCGCTAGCCAGAGCAAAGAAGGAAAAGAAAGCTTTATTCATACACTTTTATTTTGTGCGGAGAAAACAAGCAAATACCGTTACAGGACCACTCCACTCATCTCAAACTAAAGGGAATCGCCGACTTAGGGCCCCTCGGATCCGGCGAAGGGCGGAATCACTCCGACCAAACGACTTGGAACTCTCTCTTCGTCATGACGGTCCTTCGGTTCTGCCACAGTCGACACCCCGGCCACGGAGCTCTGGGCATCCACGGATCGCATGCGTTCCATCAGTTGCAACGCCGAGGGAGCCCCCTCTGCTCGCCGACCCCTCGAAGAAGATGTCGAAACACCCAACATAGTCCTATAGCGGTGTATCTCCATCTCCTTCTCCACTATCACGTCGCGAAGTAGCTTCTCAGAGGAAGGCCTCTGCACCGAGGAACTTGACATGGTATATCCAAGACCAACGCCCCCTAGCTCCCGATCCACCATCGCCCTCCTCAGCCGGCTCGCCTCCTCACTTAGGGCTTCAGACTTGTTCCTATAATAATGGAAGGCCGCATCAGTGTCGCGAGCCCTCTTTCGATACCGAACCAAAGTGGCCTCTAAGGCCTCAACCTTGCCCCGAAGCCACGCCACGTCGGAACGAAGGGGGTCCACCTCAGGAAGGGTAGCCGTAACCTACAAGAGAACCAGCCCACTCAAGACATATAAGCAAAGAGGTTCAGAAATTCTTCGAAGTTGGAACACTTAGCCAGCCAAAAATCCTCTTTTTATAAATTCAGTTTCCCCATACAAAAAATGCGGTGGCCAGTCCGCGGAAGGCAAATACAATCGAGAGAAGGAAAAAGAAGGACAAAAATTATACAGCTGGTTTTCCCACCTCAATGTCAGCCGGATCCGTAGGGGGGTCGGCAACCGGTTTATCATCGGACCCTTGTCCGCCAGGGGTCTTCAGTGTCCCCTCAATCTCCATATCATACTCGAGGTTGGACAGGTCGATAGTCGGATAAAAGTGCCTCACATGGCTGAGGGCCTTTGCATAACTGCTATCCTGGGCTTTGATCACCAGGATCTGACACGACTCAGTCACCTCTTTCTTCTCCTTCTCCGACATCTCCTCCTGAGCCACCCTCGCCTTCGCCCATTCCTCCTTCTCCTTGTCAAAAGCCGCCTTCGTCTCCGCCTCCTTCTTACGAGAGCCTTCGAGCTCTCCCTTCAATTCCGTCACCTCCTGCTCGGCCTTGTCAGCCCGGTCTCGCTCTCGCTGCAACGCCGCCTCGTAGAGGCCCCTCACATGGGCTCCCTGCACGGTCGCCTGCCATAGCCAGACACTACTAAGAAATCTTTCTTAAACAACATAACCCGAAAGCTAGGGGGTTCGATTGACTTACCAGCACAGTGGCCTGCGCAAGATGCACGTACGCCTCGTCCAGGGTCTGGGACTTCATATCCGAATGGTCCCGAGGGGTCGCCAGCTTATCTGCAACCTCCACGGCCTGGCGCCCCCGAACCAGGCAATCACCCTCGCGGATCGACCAATCCGGCACCCACCTTCGCCGAAGTCTCTCCTCTAGTCCGGGATCCACCAGAGGACCCTTCCCCTTATCAAGGTCGGCGGCCGTACCCTGATCCGGACCCCCCTGGACCACCGCGTCCCCACCCGTCTCCGACCGAGTCCTTTTCATCCTCGGCTGAATGGGGGCCTCGGAGACCACCTGGGACAACTCGGTCGTCTTCGCCACGACATCCTTCTTCTCGGCCTTCTTCTTCTTCATGGCGAGCCTCAGCGCCTTAATCGACTCTTCATCCATTTCTGTAAAAAGATCCATTAAGAACAAATGAGCAAGAAAGTACAAGAGGAGTGAGAGGAAAGAAACAACCACGTACGAGGCACGGCCGGGCTAGGGCTCAGTCCGACGCTCGCCAGATGGGCCTCCGTCACCTTCCCCCAATTGATGCTATACGACAGACGGAGACGCTCAACGAGTCTCCACTCCTCCGCCGTCAAGTTCCCCGGCCCCGGTGCTGCGTAGCTCGGCTTAGAATGGTTCCACCGAGTAGGGATAGCCCAAGGATCCTCACTCCGGATCACCAGATACTTTTTCTTCCAGAACTTGATGGAATCTGGATGACCGTGGACAACCTTCGCCTTACCTCGAGGCGAGATATAGTATACTCCTTCTGCCGATGAGCCGATCAACAACATCGCTCGGAACACGCTCAGCCGCAGGGGTACCCTCTGCTCCTCGCACAACAGCACGAAGCAGATGATCTGCTTCCAGGAGTTCGGCCCAAACTGCATCGGCGCCAGGGACGACCAATTTAACACCTCCCGAACGAATGGATGGATGGGCAGCCTCAGGCCGGAGATAAAGGCGTCCACAGGGAAGATACAATACCTATCCGGCAGGGGATCGGTCGGCCGAAGAGTAGAACTCGGCAGCATAAGCTCATAACTGGGCCCTATGTAGTAGGCCAACTGCAGAGCCCCCAAGTCGCTTGCCTCCAGAACGGTCGGGGATGCGTCCACCTTCAACCTCTTCCGACTTGACGACGACGGCTGGACCCCCGAGGACTCCTTATCTGAGAGATCGTCGGGGTAGCGACGGAAAGACTGGGGTTGTGCAGACGACCCTATCACCGAGTCGCTCGGGCTGCCAATCCTCGATCCCTTCTTCTTCGGAGCCCTCCTCCTCTTAGTCCGTTCCGGCGAAGGTGTAGACAAACGCCCCAGAACGGGCGGATTCCGAGACCCTGCGGAGCCATCTCCCTCGGAGCCACCCTCCTCTCCGGAAGCCAACCCTACGGTCCGGACTTCGTCTGAACTACCGCCCCCCTCCTCAGAGTCGCTGCTTTCCACCGCGAAATGCCTCCGAGATCGCAATGGCTTCACATTGTGTACAACCTCCTCCTCGCCTACCGGCCCCTCCCCAGAGGTCGACGCCGACGAGCTGGACTGAGCCCTATCCATCTGTGCCTAAGCTAAACGGGGTTACCAACTAACCTGGGATCACCTCGGAAAAACGACCTTGCTGCAGGAAACTGAAGGGACGAGCGCTGAAGAGTTGAAGGGTTTTTTGAAAAGTAAGGAGCAAGAAAGAAATGGGCGATGGGAGGAGAGGGGGGAACATTTATAGGGGATAGGAACAACTCCTCGATTTTCGCAGTCACTATTCACCGATTGACGTGCAACTGCCGCCTAGGAAATCACGCCACGTCCTCGAAACATGTGCTGCTGACGTCACCCAGTGCCAAACTGGCCGCCCGGTACGGGGGTCGGTTCGGGCAAAATAACGGCTCGCCTTCGCCGGCAATAAAGTACTCTTCTTCGGAAGATCCACCGGCTGGCCATCACCCTTACCAGCCCGTAATTCCCCCTCGTCTCGAGGTTCGGCTTGGCACCGGGGTACTCTTCTCAGGAAGAAACAACGGCTCGCCTTCACCCTTACCGGCCCATAATCCCTCGCCAGCTCGAGGTCCGGTCTGGCACCCGGGTACTCTTCTTCGGAAGATCCACCGGCTGGCCATCACCCTTACCAGCCCGTAATTCCCCCTCGTCTCGAGGTTAGGTCTGGCACCCGGGTACTCTTCTCAGGAAGAAACAACGGCTCGCCTTCACCCTTACCGACCCATAATCCCTCGCCAGCTCGAGGTCCGGTCTGGTACCTGGGTACTCTTCTTCGGAAGATCCACCGGCGGGCCATCACCCTTACCAGCCCGTAATTCCCCCTCGTCTCGAGGTTCGGCCTGGCACCAGGGTACTCTTCTCAGGAAGAAACAACGGCTCGCCTTCACCCTTACCGACCCATAATCCCTCGCCAGCTCGAGGTCTGGTCTGGCACCCGGGTACTCTTCTTCGGAAGATCCATCGGCTGGCCATCACCCTTACCAGCCCATAATTCCCCCTCATCTCGAGGTTCGGTCTGGCACCCGGGTACTCTTCTCAGGAAGAAACAACGGCTCGCCATCACCCTTGTCGACACATAATCCCTCGACCTCTCGAGGTTCTGTCGAACACCAGGGTACTCTTCTCCGGAAGAGACAACGGTTCGCCATCGCCTTCACCTACACGTAAACCCTCGACTAGCTCGAGGTCCTATCCAAGCCTCAGGGCAGCACCACCAGGAAGGCCCTATGATTCGCCCTCCCATTTTTTCTACAACCATAAGCACTCCTCCACGGCTAGCTCCCGCACCCCCCGCAGGAGTGGGGGGCTTGTGTGACAGGGTAAAAATGGCCTGAGGCCCAACCAGGGCCCAATACAATTCCCACTCAGAAAGGTAAAGATAGCAACCTGGTTCGGCTCCGAACCACTTCAGGGTCGGTGCCGAACCTCGTGTTTGCCCTCACGGTACTGGCCTCCTCGTACCGACGAGCCTCAGTAGCCCTCGGAGTCCGATCCGGGACAGTCCCACAGGCCGTCCCCCCTCTCTGGCGGGGCAGAAGGATGACCTGGCACAGCCTAGGCCCTCCGATCCCGCCCAGAAGCACAGGAGGCCCACGATGGGCCACGTCAGCTCCAAATACCGCCAAGGGTTTTGCCACGTTAGCCCTATACCACTCCTGGTATTGCCACGTCCGCCCTAAACCCCCTGGGCCTTCTGCCACGTCAGGCCCACGGGCTTTCGGATCCAGACCCGGCCCCCAAGTGGAACCAAACTCGGTTGGGATTCTCTATAAATACTAGACCCACACCCACCTTTTGAGGTAATGAATCTTTTGCCACTTAAATATACCTAGTTATTGCTACTCTCTCACAGAGACTGACTAGAGCGTCGGAGGGCCCGCCACCGGGACAAACCCCGGTGTTTCAGGACCGTCTGCAGGTACACAAGACCTCGGATCCGACCCTTCCGATCCGAGCCCAGCCTTCAACATCTTTCCGAGCTCATCGTAAGTCCCAGAAGGTCAACCGAAGGTCGGCAGACGAGCGGCATTCTCCTTCAATACAAATTGAGTCCGAACTCACACCTGGTGCATCCACACGTCTCCCAGAAATAAACAGCATCAAATGTGAACGGTTTGAATCATCCATGCGATGGCCAGAAGAGCGAGTGTACACGGGAGTGCACACCAAAGTGGTGCACAACGGAAGGTTTATGTACTCATATTGTTATATATGCCTAAGATAGCCTAACAATAAAAAGTCAAGTAATTTGAAGTTCATTTTTCCATCCATCATGTTGTTAGAATTTTCAGTCATACAATTTTGTGATGATGTAAATCCTGGACAAATGAATTTCAAATTAATCGATTTTTTATTGTTAGGCTATCTTAGGCATATAGAACAATATGAACGGTTCAAATTTGTCATAGGTTCTCTATTTCGTGAGTGCTCACCAAAGTAGTTTGCAACCGAAGATTTCTCTATATATATAGGTAAACCTTCTGTTGTGCACTAGCCATGGTGTGCACTCCTTGTGCACTTGGCCTTGAGTCTTCATATCGACGATCCGAACCGTTCACATTGATCTACACGTCTAAATTAATATAAAATATGTAAAATCTAGTCATTTAAAATTTATTTGTACATTCATCATGTCATTATAAAATAAAACGATATTCAACCATACAATTTTGTAACACTTCAATGCATGGTCAAATGAATGTCAAATGACTTGATTTTACATATTTAGACTAATTTAGACATATAGATCAATGTGAATAGTTCTAATGGTCGATACAAATGCCCGAAGGCCGAGTCCCCTTCCGTTGTTTATATATATATATATGAGAAAATTTTCTCATACAAAGTGAGGTGTCAAAACAAGAACCCTTAGATTATAGGTTTTTTAAATAACATCATGGTTGTTAAGATTATATATATATATATATATATATATATATATATATATATATATATATATATATATATATATATATATATATATATATACTAGGCTTGCCCGTTGACATGTGCCTACGGCACGTCTTCGGAACGGGTCTTCGGAACGGTCCACCTTGTTTGATCATATAAAATAGTTTTGGAGGTCCAGCAAATTAATTGAAATAACAAACATATTATATGAGAAACTTTTGGGGATCCAGCAAAAAACATATTATATGATTTTTTTTTTGATTTTTTTTAATTATTTTAAAAGTTTTAAAATTTTTAATTTTTTTAGTTTTTTAATTTTTATTATTTTTAAATTTTTTAAATTTTATTTTCTTAATTTTTTGAAATAGAAGAGGGAGGGGGAGAGAGAGAGGAAATATAATAATTAAATAAATATAGGAGTTGTTTTGGGTGAGGGATTTGAATTTGAATTTTGGGGGGAAACTTTTGGGAGGGAAAAATATATTTTGTGAGGTTAGATCTGGCCCTTTGATTTTTGGGGGGATTGAAGGAGAGCCACTTGATAGCTTTCATTGTGTTTTATTATTATTATTATTATTATTATTATTATTATTATTATTATTATTATTATATATATATATATATATATTTATATATATATATATATATATATATATATACACTAGGTTTGCCCGTTGACACGTGCCTACGACACGTCTTCGGAACGGTGCACCTTGTTTGATCATATAAAATAGTTTTGAAGGTCCAGCAAATTAATTGAAGTAGCAAACATATTATATGAGAAACATTTTGGGGTCTAGCAAAAAACATATTATATGATTTTTTTTGATTTTTTGAATTATTTTTAAAGGTTTTAAATTTTTAATTTTTTAGTTTTTTAAAATTTTTAAAATTTTTATTTTCTTAATTTTTTGGATAGAAGATGGAGGGAAAGAGAGAAAAAAAATTAAATATATGAGTTTTTTTGGGTGAAGGATTTGAATTTGAGTTTTGGGGGGAAACTTTTGGCGGGGAAAATATGTTTTGTGAGGTTAGATCTGAGCCTTTAATTTTTGGGGAGATTGAAGGAGAGCCACTTGATAGCTTTCTTTGTGTTTTATTATATAGATATATATATAATAAAACACAATAAAAGCTATCAAGTGGCTCTCATTCAATAGAGTTGAAATCAATGGTCCAGATCTAACCTCACAAAACATATTTTCCGCCCAAAAGTTTCCCCCCAAAACTCAAATTCAAATCCCCCATAACAACACCTTTATTTATTTATTTATTTCTCTCTCTCACTCTCTTTATTTCTCTCTCTCTCATTCTATCTCTATTTAATCATAAATTTATATTTTCAGATTTCAGGTTTGTAAATTTTCATATTTTCAATGCATTTTTTTTTTGCTCATGTTACATTGAAAATAGCAAATATCTCATCAACAGTTAACTTTCATCATTTTTCATACTTAAAGTTCTACGAAATTGGATTTTACACCCCCATTTATAATTTTTTTTCAACATATACTAATGGAAACATGGACTTTTATGTACAACTAATTATTGTTTTACTATTCAAACTTGAGCTATATATATATATATATATATATAGAGAGAGAGAGAGAGAGAGAGAGAGAGAGAGAGAGAGAGAGAGAGAAAGAGAGAGAGAGAGAGAGAAAAGTGAGCCTCATATAGAGTATGAGTAAATTTTCCTCATACAAAGTGATTATACTTACTTGGTGGGGCCCTTATGGATGATCCACTCCGTCCATTGTGTTTATCATGCTAATGGATGTATGTGTAGGAAAAATCAACTTGTTTAGAGGTCATTCACCCATGCATCATGTAGTTGAAAATTGAATAATTTCAACAGTAATACAAATCAAACCACAAATTGGATCTACATGATGCATGGGTGAATGATCTCCAAACCACTTGATTTTTTCTACACATACATCTATTAGTATGATAAACATGATGAACGGAGTGGATTATCCATAAGGGCCCACAAAGTGAGTATAATCACTTTTATATGAGGAAAATTTTCTCATACAAATATGAGGCTCACATTACTCATATATATATATATATATATATATATATATATATATATATATATATATATATATATATATGAGTCTTCTTCCGTTGTAAATGGGCCGGAACGGGTCTGTTCGCACAGACCCGTGCGAACTTCGATCTGGACCGTTGGATCAAAGATCCAACGGTTCAGATTTTTTTTAATAAAATCTTGCCTTAACCCGTCGTTGGGAAGGACGGGTTAAGGCAAAATTTTATTAAAAAACATAGCCTTAACCCGTCCTTCCCAAGAACGGGTTAAGGCTATCTATATTCATTTTTATTTCCATACAGTTCGTCTTCTTCGGCGATTGCTCTCGCGCTCTTCTTCTTTCTTCGACGAACCCAACGGAAAAAAAAACCCTAATCCTTCGTCTAAACCCAAATCCTTCGTCGAAAACCCAAATCGATCCACTTACCCCTGCTCCCCCCTCCTCCCAATTACAAAATCGAAACCCTAGCTTCTCTTTCCCCTCTTCGATACGAAATCGAAACCCTAGTTCTCTTCCAAATCGATTGTTTGGCTTGATTTGGACCTATCTTGTAAGGTATACACTATTTCTTTACCTCAATAATCTACATTTGTATTATTTTTTTGAATTAATCTGTAGTAAATTATTTAGAAATTGGGAAAAAATTTATATGCGTTAGTAGATTTTAGATGTAGAATCGGGTTGACTTCAAGTATATTCAATTGCCGAATTATGTTGCTTGCATTAGTAATTTGTAGAATTAGAATTGTATATACGAAATTAGTTAGAAACTTTTCAGTACGGTTATGGTTGAAAACCCTGCAAACGACCGTAAAAAAATACGAAACTTTCCGAGTAGGTTCGTCTCACGTAGTACAAGCCATACCAACTTGTAGAAGCAAGTTTCGACTCACGGTTCGAGAGATACGGCCGCGTATCGCTTTCAGTTGATAAAAACCAAGTATAGCGGTGCACGGCCGTATATCGCAAACCGTGACTCGAAACTCGCTTCTACAAGTTCGGGTGGCTTGCCCTACGTAAATTCGACCAAGTCGGAAAGTTTTATAATTTTGGGATGTCGTTTGCGCGGTTTTCTCAACTTCTTCGCATGATAGTTTTTTGACTTAGAATTTTGTAAGTGCGGTTAGATTAGATTAGAAAACCTTTCAAACGATATCCAAAAATTTTGAAACTTTGCTAGTTGGTTGGTGTCCCCTATGAGAAGCCAACCCAAGTTGTAGAAGTGAGTTTCGACTCACGGTTCGAGAGATACGGCCGCGTATCGCTTTTGGTTGGAAAAAAACCAAGCAAAGCGGTAGACGGCCGTATCTCGCAAACCGTGACTCGAAACTCGCTTCTACAAGTTCGGGTGGCTTTCCCTAAGTGAATACGACCAAGTCGGAAATTTTTAAAATTTTCGGATGCCGTTTGTGCGGTTTTCTCAACTTCCTCGCATTACAAGTTTTAGACTTAGAATTTTCTAAGTGCTGGGTAGATTAGAAAACCCTTCAAACGACCTCCAAAAAATACGAAACTTTGCGAGTTGGTTGGTGTCCCCTACGAAAAGCCAAACCAACTTGTAGAAGTGAGTTTCGACTTACGGTTCGAGAGATACGGCCGCGTATCGCTTTTGGTTGGAAAAAAACCAAGTAAAGCAGTAGACGGCCGTATCTCGCAAACCGTGACTCGAAACTCGCTTCTACAAGTTCGGGTGGCTTGCCCTATGTGAATCCGACCAAGTCGAAAAGTATTAAAATTTTTGGATGCCGTTTGTGCGGTTTTCTCAACTTCCTCACATTACAAGTTTCAGACTTAGAATTATCTAAGTGCGGGTAGATTAAAAACCCTTCAAACGACCTCCAAAAAATACGAAACCTTGCGAGTTGGTTGGTGTTACCTACGAGAAGCCAAACCAACTTGTAGAAGTGAGTTTCGACTCACGGTTCGAGAGATACGGCCGCGTATCGCTTTTGGTTGGAAAAAAACCAAGTAAAGCGGTAGACGGCCGTATCTCGCAAACCGTGACTCGAAACTCGCTTCTACAAGTTCGGGTGGCTTGCCCTACGTGAATCCGACCAAGTCAAAATGTTTTAAAATTTTCGAATTCCGTTTGTGCGGTTTTCTCAACTTCCTCGCATTACAAGTTTTAGACTTAGAATTTTCTAAGTGCGGGTAGATTAGAAAACCCTTCAAACGACCTCCAAAAAATAAGAAACATTGCGAGTTGGTTGGTGTCCCCTACGAGAAGCCAAACCAACTTGTAGAAGTGATTTTCGACTCACGGTTCGAGAGATACGGCCGCGTATCGCTTTTGGTTGGAAAAAAACCAAGTAAAGCGGTAGACGGCCGTATCTCGCAAACCGTGACTCGAAACTCACTTCTACAAGTTCGGATGGCTTGCCCTACGTGAATCCGACCAAGTCGAAAAGTATTAAAATTTTCGAATGCCGTTTGTGCGGTTTTCTCAACTTTCTCGCATTACAAGTTTTAGACTTAGAATTTTCTAAGTGCGGGTAGATTAGAAAAACCTTCAAACGATCTCCAAAAAATACGAAACCTTGCGAGTTGGTTGGTGTCACCTACGAGAAGCCAAACCAACTTGTAGAAGTGAGTTTCGACTCACGGTTCGAGAGATACGGCCGCGTATCGCTTACGGTTGGAAAAAAACCAAGTTTAGCGGTAGACGGCCGTATCTCGCAAACCGTGACTCGAAACTCGCTTCTACAAGTTCGGGTGGCTTGCCCTACGTGAATCCGACCAAGTCGAAAAGGTTTTAAAATTTTCGGATGTCGTTTGTGCGGTTTTCTCAACTTCCTCGCATTACAAGTTTTAGACTTTCAATATTTTGGTGCAGTTAGAGTTGAAAATACTTCAAACATCGTCCAAAAAATACGAAACTTTGCGAGTTGGTTGATCTCACTCAAACACAACCCACCTCAACATGTAGAAGTGGGTTTGGTATTACGGTTCGAGATATACGGCCGTGTATCAGTTTATTTGGGTTTTTTACCACCTAAACCATCTTACACGCCCGTATCTCTTCAACCGAGATTTAAAACTCACTTTCACAATTTGGGGTGACTTATGCTACGTGAATTCAACCAATTTCACATTCAGTCCTTTTTTTGTTTTCATTCGTGTGTTTTTCCCCACAATCTCGGTATGTTTGTTTTGTTGTCATTCATACCAACCATATTTTAAATTTTTTGGCAGATAGATAAATGGCAAGAACAAGGCAACCGAGAATCCCGTCCGAAAGCACTAGTGGCACACCAACTACTGAGATAAGATTGATTATTATTATTGGTTTTAAATACGAATATGTAACATTATCTCAATAATAACATTTGTTATATTTATTCGTGTAGGTTGGTGGCCGTCAATCCACATCTGCTGAGGCAGGTGCATCGTCCTCGGTTCCCATTACATCACCCGGACCCGTGGACACAAGCATACTCACCTTGCAACCCAAACACCGATCCGAAGCCGTGTAAAATGGGTCCGATAAAAAATGTAATTTTCGGAAGCACGCAGTTCTTCCTTTCGACCCCCGTATCACGCCGTATGTGGTGGAGGCCGGTTTCTACGGAGCTAGATTCATTCACTCAGTTAAGCTAGATCGGCCACTCCTTATAGCTCTAGTCGAGCGATGGAGGCCGGAGACCCACACATTCCACCTACCAGTGGGTGAGATGACTATGACCCTACAAGATGTGGCAATGATAACTGGACTACCAATAGATGGGGCTGCTGTGACGGGGAACATGGACTTCGATCGAGTTGAAGTTGTTCGTGACTTACTCGGCATCGACCTGCGGTTGATAGTTAACGAAAAAAAAGAGGCCGTTGAAAAAGAAATCTGCGAAAATGTACCCGCAAATTTTGATGAAGATTTATTGTCTGAACAAATAGAAGCTGCGAAAGATAAAGCGGAGGAAGAAGTGATGGTTGAAACCTTCGATGGTAAATCACTGTACATCAGCTGGTTAAAATTTCAGTTCGAGGAGGAATATTTAGCCCCCGATTCGGACGAGCAAACCTGACGTACTATGCACATGCATACATTTTCAGTTTGATAGGGGGACTTATCTTTCCGAACTCATCCGGATCAACCGTGCTGCTAATGTACCTACGGTTGTTGGAGGATTTCCGGTATGCGGGTCGTTTTAGTTGGGGGAGTGCGGCACTGGCGCTACTATATAGGAATTTGTGCACATGTTCTTTAGGTAGCGTACAGATGGGTGGCCCAATGGTGCTACTGCAGATCTGGAGTTGGGAACGCATCCACATCGGACGTTCCCGTATTGTTGAGCTTACACCAGATTGGTTGGCCGACCCGGGGGCAGCGGAGTTGTTACCTCCTCTAGGAGCATATTGGGCGGGTCGGCACACATGGGTCGATAACCCACGCCAATCTCTAACCTACTATAGAGATGAGTTAGACAACTTGCGGGATGAGTTCGTCAATTGGGAACCGTACTCGGCCGACAGGTTGCAACGGGTTCCTCCAGTCTGCCTAGACAGATCCCTTTGGTTGACGGCTGCACCTCTTGTGAATTTTGGAGTTGTGGAGTTTCAGTATCCTGACAGAGTCTTGCGGCAATTCGGATATCAACAGAAGATTCCCGTGGTCAGGTCTTATGATAAAAAGTTGCACGAGGTCAGGGGAACGGGACGGTGCCCAACTTCGATTGGGCTGATTACCATCGTTACCATGTAGCCAACTGGAACACTATGCGGTCCCAAATGACACCGAATATGATGTACGTCGCGATACCATATGATGGCTCCCTCCAGCAGGCATACATGATGTGGTACAAGCAAATAACCCGGTTGTATGTTTCTCCAAAGGCCGTCGTACCAGCTGGTGTGCAACTTTCCATTCCCCCTACCCAGGCAGAACCAGCTCCAGCATATTCCTCCTCCCAGCCGATGTACCAACCAAGGGCTGAGACATATCGAAAAACGGTCAGTCAAATTTCATATAGTTTGTATGCATGTACTGTATTTAATTGATGCCGCTAATTATGAATGATGTTTAAATTGGAATATTTCACCAACTGTAGATTGAAAACGCATGGGAGGTTGTTCGAACAGCTGCTCGCGTCTTGAAGACTAGGATACCCGAGAGCTTCAAGGAGGTAATCCAGGAGATGCTAGCCCCGTGCCGTCGTACTCTGGAGGGCGCGGGTGAAGGTCCACAAGTTGAGGCCTATTTGAAAGCCAACTTGCCATCAACAGGTTTTAGGCGAAAACAAACTGTGAGTAGGGGAATTCGCATCGCCGAGCCAAATCCCGAAGATGTTGATGAGGAACAGTCGTCGGATGATCCTGATTCTCCCCAGACACAAGGCAGACGGCGAAATCCTCAAAGGAAGCGGAACCCTCCCGATCAATTCACACCTAGCGGTCGCAATCCGCGTGGTCGTAGAGGGTAGTCTCTAATACTCTGTAATAGCGTATCTTTTGGTTGGTGATTTTGTTATTGCAGTAACTAACGTATTGTTTGTTTCTGTATTGATAAATTGTTGTAGGTGAATACCGGGCATGGTGTGCAAGCCAAAGTGGAGAACGCCTTCATTTGTAATTTTTGTATTTTGGACATGTGCAACTTGATATGTATAATTTTGGTGTAAATTTTTGAAAATTGAATTCATTTTAATTAATTAAGTATTGGCTAATGAATGTCCTATTTTTGAACTTCACATATATATTGTTGGGAACATGGATTTCTGAGTTGTTGTGGTTACCGCTATATATATGTAGTTGTATTGTTGTGAACTGAGTTCTCAATTCTTGTGCTATGAATTGTTGTTGTGAGGTTGTGTTGTTGTGAACTCAGTTTCAGTATTCTTGTGAGTTGTTGTGAGGTTGTATTTTTCACCAAGACACCTGTACTGATTGGGCCGAAATATCCCTACTTAACCCGTTATTGTAGATAACGGATTACCTACAACTAATCCGTCATCGACAATAACGGGTTAAGTAGACATATATTGGCCGAAGTTTTTTAACCTACTGGCCTGTACATGATATAGTTCTGCCAAAATAGGTAAACTTAACACGTTATTGCCAATAACGGGTTAGCTGTACCTACGTTATCCACAATAACGGGTTAAGAAGACATATATTAGCCGAAGTATTTTAATCTCAGGTCTGTACATGATATAGATGTGCCAAATAGGTAAACTTACCCCGTTATTGTCAATAATGGATTAAGCTCACATAACCCGTTATCGACAATGACGGGTTTAGAACACATATAATGGCAGACGATTTTTAATCCCAGGTTTTTAGTTGACAAAGTTCTGCCAAAATAACTCAGCTTAACCCGTTATTGAGAATAACGGGTTAAGAACAATTAACCCGTTACCCTTAATAACGGGTTAAGTATATATATATTGGCAGAAGAATTTTCATCTCAGCTCTGTAGGTGATATAGTTCTGTGAAAATTGTTTTACTTAACCCGTTATTGTTAATAACGTGTTAGGATAACTTAACCCGTTATCCTCAATAACGGGTTAAGTAAGAAGATGTTTTTATCATTTCTACAAATTTCTCTTCACTCTTTGCGAGAATTGTCTCCTGAACTGTGCAAGGTGACATTAATATGCCCATGAATTGTTTATAATTTTTATTAATTTCCATTTACGTCCTCGTAACTAACCACTATAAATTTGTTACCATAATAAGTGTTGTAAAAGTTAAAAAATTAAATTACGAGATTTTTGTACCAAGGGTTAGGGGGAGGGTTAGGTTAAGATAGGGTTAGTGTTGGGTTAGGGTTAGGGTTAGGTTAAGATAGGGTTATTGGTGAGTGTATGTTTTTTGTTTTGATTAAGTAGGTTCATATTTGTGGATCCCCACATTTATATTTGACTTTGCAACATGTGGAACCACATGTAAAACATGGCAAGTATCTTAATTTGTGGTACACGTCGTTAACTTGTAGTACATTAATGGGCCGTTCTAAATTTCCAGACCAAATGTAAAACATCCATCCATCAGTCAATGAAATTGAAGGTTCAAATCAGGGATAATCAAATATATCTTCCCTCACATGTCTTTATTGTGCTACTACATGTGAACTTGTGCCCCCACATGTGATCAGATCCAGTTCTTGTTAGCTAAGTAATTAGATCTGGTGGCGTGGCGCTCTAATAACGCAGAGGTGCTTTTCCATTAGGAATACCATCATCATCACAGTTGATCCAAATCTGTATTGGTCCTTTTGTACGTGGATGTGGGGATCTACATGTGGTTTTTCCCCCATATAAGGCTAAATGTGGGGATCTACATGTGGTTTTTTCTCCATATAGGCTACATGTGGGGATCTACATGTGGTTTTTCCCCCATATAGGCTACATGTGGGGATCTACATGTGGTTTTTCTCCCATATATGCTACATGTGGGATCTACATGTGGTTTTTTCTCCATATAGGCTACATGTGGGGTTCTACATGCGGTTTTTTTCCCATGCAGGCTACATGTGGGATCCACATGTAGTTTTTCCCCTATATAGGCTATATGTGGGAATCTACATGTGGTTTTTCCCCATATAGGCTACATGTGGGAATCTACATGTTGTCTCCACCGAAGAAGTGGTGTTGTCATCTAAGCCAAGTGACCACCACAAGCCAGAAAAATTTGAACATACACCTAAGTGGGAAAAAGCACCAAGCTAAATAAGCAGAACTCAGCACCCGCCTACTATTATTGCAGACACTTCAATATGGGAAAAAACTAAACTGCATAACCACATGTACATCCCCACATGTAGCTTATATATGGGAAAAATCCTATGTGCAGATCCAGTTCTTGATGACCAATTAATCTCATCTGATGACGAGATGCGGATCACGTGACGCATCTGGTTAGGCTTTTCTATTAGGGATACCAGCATGTGGGGATGTACATGTTGTTTTTTCCTTGTATACGCTATATGTGGGGATGCACATGTGTTTTTTTAATGTATAGGGTACATGTGGGGATATACATGTGGTTTTTTCCTCATCTTTTCGTCTCTATCTTCTTGGTGTCATGGCTTCCTAAAAACCAACAAATGCTACATGTGGTTTTTCTTTTTACATGTGGGGATCTACATGTGGTTTTTTGTAGCCACGTGGGGGATCAACATTTGGCTATGTACTTTAGGTAATTCCCATTTTTGAACTTGTTCTAATACGAAGTGAAAAGGAGTGGAAACCCTAACCCTACATTAACCCTAACCCTAATCCCCTACATGTTACGTGGCGAGGAATTGAAATAAATAAAAAACAAGATCTAACCAAACCCCTAACTCCCGCTAACCCTTACCCTGCCCTTAACCTACTGTAACCCTACTCTAACCCTACAAATTACTCTAACCCTACAAAGTACTCTAACCCAACCAAAAATTATATCTAACATAATTGTTTAAACTGGTCTGACTGAAATCGTGTAAATTACACTTAAAAATTTGTTTGTTTACAAACAAAAATTGAAATCGCGTAACGAACATCTATGGAAAGCTGATCATATAAAATTTTATGAGCAGGTTTTTTGCAGCAGGTTTTAGTAAGGTCAATGTGGTATTTGAATAATTTATCATAAATTGTTTTCATTAAGTGAACTACTTTATATGTTATATTTACAAACTTGTTTACACATTTTTTTACAGGCGATTTAATAATTATAAGTACTGCCGATATAGATACACTTAACCCGTTATTAACAATAACGGGTTGTATATACTTAACCCGTTATTGTCAATAACGGATTAAGTTAACATATATTGGCAGAACGTCGCCATCTACTTATGCATGTAGCCATAAACTTCTGCAAATATAATTACACTTAACCCGTCGTTGGTGATAACGAACTTTGTTAACTTAACCCGTTATCCGTAACAACGGGTTACGTTGACAAAGATTGGCAGTGGTTCATCATGTAGAAACCGAGTTTTGGCATAGATCAAGTATACTTAACCCGTTCTTGGCACCGACGGTTTAAGTGTAATTTACCCGTTGTCACCAACAACGGGTTATTCAGTTGTAATTGATCAGCATTGTTGTGTACAAGATTGCTGTCATATCATGCTCCCCTCCTTCTAATCTTCCCTATAATCTTCCCTACAAGATTGCTGTCCTTGCTGCTCTTTTTTCAAGACTTGTATCATACCTTGGTTGACTAACATATCCTTCTTGTCTTCTTCTTCTTCTTGTAGACGGCACCTTGTCCCCTCCTTCTTCTTGTGTTGATTAATATGCCTATTGCTCAGCAGTGTTATGCTCTGTAGGCTATCATATCATGCTCCCCATCCTTCTTTTTTCTAGCCTATAACTGAGAGAGTTGAACTCATAACTCAAATGAGTCTTCTCTTCTTCTCTTCAAGAGAACTCAAATGAGAGACTTCAATTTTCATTACTCAGTAGATGAAAAAATATGAGGAGTCAATGTTCTCTTCTTCTCTTCAAGACCTCTCTTTCCTTCCTAATAGGGAGGAAGAAGTCTGAGTTGTAGAAGAAATTTGATTTCAAGGATGGTCGCCTACAATTGTTCTTGTGTATGAAGATGCAGGAGTAGAGAGACTTGTGCATGAACATTTCAGTGTACAGGTGCATGCTCGGTTTCTCTCAAGGGGTAGTAGGGAGGGCCGCCGACTCTGCCTTTTTTTTTTCCCTTCATTTCTCTTAGTCTTCTTTTTTCTATTTTTTAGATGTGTTTGCATAAGTAGCAATTGTCTGCCTTTCATACACATTCGTTCTCTATTGTTACACAGAGTGTAAAAATTCTCTGCTTTCGTCGGACGGAGTAGTGGTGGGTGTCATAGTGTATTCATGGTACTTTTCAGCTTCTTGGCATGCACACCTCACAATCGTGCAACAAATAGTACGAATATGAGGAGTGCGTGCCAAGAAGTTGTTAAGTACTTTGAATATACGGTTACACCCACTACTACTCTATCCGACGAAGCGGAGAATTTTTACCTCTGTGTAATAGTGGTGAACTAATTTGTATGCAGGGGGGACAACTGGCTACTTATGCATTCAAAAAAAGGCAGAGTCAACAGTCCTTCCTTCCACTTCGAGAAGAAAGCGAGCATGTACTTGTATACTAAATTAATTTCAATTTAGGAGTTGAGGTATCAAAGGATGACTTTGTAATGTCAACTAGCTTGAGTCATGTACAATTTTGTATGTTGCTTCAAACAATATGTTCTTGCCAGTTTGTAATGTTCCTTTATATGAATAAATTTGGTGTTGCAAATGGCTTGTTGTGAATGAATAGATTTGTATATGTATCAACAAAAGAAGATATATCCAACACCCGCGAAAGTTAACATACATATTTTTAAGCGGAGAATGAACAAATATGTATATGTATAAACAAAAGAAGATATAGTCCACAAAGTTGAAAGCTCTGTAAAAAAATCTTAACCTAACCCGTCATCCCCAATAACGGTTTAGGGATCTAAAACCGTCGATGCGAATAACGGGCTAAGTGGAGAGATATTGGCCGAACTAAAACCCCTATATGTGAAGTATTGGTTAAGGACTGCCAATATCTATCTCCTTAACCCGTTATTGAGGATGACGTGTTACGTTATCTTAACCCGTTATCCCCAATAACGGTTAAGGTATAGAGTATCTGCCAGCATCTTTTTTTTCAATACTGCATATATTTTCACAATTTTCCACAATATAGATATATCATCCAGAAAATACACAATCTCCAACACAAATAACAAATCTGTTCACATCGGCATCCAGACAATTTTCATTAACACAAAATTCACAAACAGAACGAGTTGCCCAAATTGCACACATCTACCAATTTCACAATTTTCGACATAAATAAACATTCGCTACCCAAATACAAGATCAAAATCCATAGCAACATATTTTTGTTCACAAATATACAAAATAAACTGACATACAGAGATAACATTCTGATTAAATACATCATTAATTTACTTGTACCAAATAGATATATTCAATTATCCACATATATATACAATCCAAAAGCAACGAATTTTTCAACACATTGCTTCTTTCCATTGGGCGCGTTTTTTTTGTTTCATTCCGGACCTATACCAGAAAAGAAAAAAAAAGGTTAATAATCGAGTCGAAATTAATAATTATCTGCACGAATAAATATAAAATTCAGCAATTATTCGGTGATTATTTTAAAAGTTTGATATGACATACATATTTAAGTACTTAAAACCCCCTAGCACGAACCTTCGCCTTCGTCATCATCACTCTTTACAGCATTTGGAGCTTCTTCATTCCCCACCGATCCACTAAATAAGGAAGAAGAATGAGTTAGTACTGACCAAATTAACATTCATTGAGTCCAATTAACAAATACAAAATCTCTGGTATAATACCTTGCTACATTTTTTGGGCAATTCCGTGAATCATGACCTACGACACGAAGGCATGTCCTGCAAAGTCTTGGCCTCTTCGTTTTTTGACCTTCTCTTATAGACTTCAACTGTTTTCCTTTAGGCCTCCCCTTTGTGGTGCACTGTACAGGGTCACCTACATGTGCATGTGCATGTGCATGTCCACCACTCTCAGGTTGTGTACTACCTTCGTGTGGTGTGCTGTTCACTGACTCAATCTTAGCAAAGCCTTCAATTCCCTTCAGCATGTAGTCGAGCATGTACTTGTATCCTCGCTCTGAAGAACAACCAAGATCGACCAAATGTCTTGAGTGCATACTCAGTTCACAATAACGAGATGCAAAATTGTCGCCCATACTATTGGGAACCGGTATACTGCTTCTCCTCAGTTGATCCCTGGTCCATCGCCTACAAATATATTGCTTGGGTAGTGCGGTGTGATCTGTGAACCGAATAACTGCCAGTAGATGTTTGTAGGGAATGCCTACGAAGTCGTACATGGAACAAGGGCATTTAGCAATTTCAGTGATTTTACAATAAGAAATCACCCTCCCCGATTCTGAATTTCTACAAACTGTTACAGAATAAGCTGCACTATCCAGTGTATCCATACTCGCAATTAAACTCACATTAAGTAATAATCTTTTGACAACTTCTTATTGAAATTTGTAGAAAATCTTCAAAGTGTATGTCCCTGCCATTTGTGACTCCAATGCCCATTCAGTCTTCAATCTTGGCCGCTCCTCGCGATTACGATGTGTTTCTTTAAGTTCATCGTGTCTTTGTTTTACTAGGAGTCGGTCAAAGATGACGGCAAATTCATGTAGTGAGTACTTTTTATGAGTATGGTGCTTCAAGGATGAATGTAGCGATTCGCTACGTTGGGTACTCAACATGCCCCCCCAAAATGAGTCTCTTGCGTACACAGGAGCCCATTTTTCGCGGATCTCAAATTTTTCCTTCAACCATTTGTTATTCTCCAGTTTGTACTGGGAGATCAAATTTTTCCACTTCTGTTCGAATTCTGTTTTAAATTTTGCCGTATAAATGATAGTCTTCAAAGCATCCATGAACTCATCAACGTTATTTGGCATTCGAACTTCATGCGGTAGCTTATCCAAAATATGCCAAATGCAATATCTATGTGACGTGATTGGGAAAACTTTGGAAATTGCAGAAGTTATCCCACGATCCTCATCTGTCACGATATTGATCGGATCACAGCGCATTGCAGCTCGCCACTTTTCAAAGAACCACTCAAATGAGGATGTCTTCTCATTGGGGATGAACCCACAACCTAGGAATATTGATTGCCAATGATGGTTGAATCCAACAAATGGTACGAACAATATCCCGTATCGGTTTGTATTGTAGGTAGCGTCAAAGCATAGAACATCCCCAAATACTTCGTAATTCTTTCTAGCGATACCATCCACCCAGATACAATGTGACAATCGCCCTTTGGGATCACATTGGTAATCAAAATAGAATGAAGGATCGGTCTCCTTTTTGGATTCAAAAAACTCAAGTAGCATTTGTCCATCGTGTCCTTTTAAACCCTCCATCTCGTCACTCCTGAGATTTCTGACATCAGTTTCGGTGAATCCAATTTTCTCATTACATCCACTTGCACCTTCAAAGAATAGCATTTGTTTGCATACAGGGACATTAGCTTCGGTAAGGTGACCAATTACTTTTTTATCTGTCTTAGTCAATTCACGGTTTCGAGGTAGTAAGTGACATCTACCGGGTGAAGTAAATTCGTGATTGTGTGCTTCATTTAACGAATAAAGAATCCATGAATTACTTTGTGAATTACTTTGTGGGTTTAGTTTGACACGGACGAAAGCTTTGCAACCCGTTCTAGAAGTTGTACCTCGTCTCGTTTCATTATGACTATTCGGTGACTCCCCGACTTTATTACAAACATATGATTTATCCACTACATCGTTTTCCTTCTATTTATTTCTACCCTTACGCATAGTGAATCCCGCACATTTGCAATATGATGAATAAAATTTTTCTGCTTCCTCAAGAGTGGGAAATGTCATACCAATCTTTGGTTTTAGGTGCTCGTCAACATGAGGAAGATACTTGCCAATTTGTTGTGCACGAACAAATTTCTCTCCGACAACAGAACTTCCTTCAAAACTGTCCATACCTAAGAAACCGTAAAAAGGAGAATAGTTAGGGGTACTAAACTGTTGTGTTTGGTGTTTTTATAAGTGCGCAAGCCACCACAACTTGTACAAGTCAGTTTCTACTAACGGTTCCAGAAATACGGCCGTGTATCACTTTATTTGAGTTTTTCCAAATAAAACCGATACCCGGTCGTATCTCTCGAACCGTGCGTCGAAACTCACTTCTACAACATAGTGTCACTTCTCATAGGGAACACCAACCAACTCGCAAAGTTTTGTATTTTTTGGATGTCGTTTGAAGTGTTTTCTATTCGGCCCGTTTTTAAAAAATTCTAAGTCAAAAACTTCTCACTTGAGGAATTGAAGCAAAACCGCACAAACGGCATCCGAAAATTATAAAACTTTCTCAATTGGTCAAATTCACGTACCGCAAACCACCCAAACTTGTAGAAGTGAGTTTCGACTCACGGTTTGCGAGATACGACCGTATACAGCTTTATAATGATTTTTTTCAACCGAAAGCGATCCGCGGCCGTATCTCTCGAACCGTGAGTCGAAACTCACTTCTACAAATTGGTTTGGCTTCTCATAGGGGACAGCAACCAACTCGCAAAGTTTCGTATTTTTTGGAGGTCGTTTGAAGGGTTTTCTAATCTACCCGCACTTAGAAAATTCTAAGTTTAAAACTTATAATGCGAGGAAGTAGATAAAACCACCCAAAAGGCACTTAAAAATTATAAAACTTTTCGACTAGGTCGAATTCACGTAGGGCAAGCCACCCAAACTTGTAGAAGCGAGTTTCGAGTCACGGCTTGCGAGATACGACCGTATACCGCTTTATAATGATTTTTTCCAACCAAAAGCGATACGTGGCCGTATCTCTCGAACCGTGAGTCGAAACTCACTTCTACAACTTGGGGTGGCTTCTCGTAGGGGACACCGACCAACTCGCAAAGTTTCGTATTTTTTGGAGGTCGTTTGAAGGGTTTTCTAATCTACCCGCATTTAGAAAATTCTAAGTCTAAAACTTCTCATGCGAGGAAGTTCATGAAACCGCACAAACGGCATCCGAAAATTATAATACTTTCCGACTTGGTCGGATTCAAGTAGGGCAAGCCACCCGAACTTGTAGAAGCGAGTTTCGAGTCACGGTTTGCGAGATACGGCCGTGTACCGGCTTTAGTTGTTTTTTTCCAAACAAAACCGATACGCAGTCGTATCTCTCGAACCGTGCATCGAATGTCACTTCTACAACTTGAGGTCACTTTTCATAGGGAACCACAACCAACCCGCAAAGTTTCGTATTCTTGGGAGGTCGTTTGAAGTGTTTTCTAATCTAACCGTTTTTAAAAAATTCTAAGTCAAAAACTTCTCATATGAGAAATTCAGCAAAACCGCACAAACGGCATTCGAAAATTATAAAACTTTCCGACTTCGTCGAATTCACGTAGGGCAAGCCACCCGAACTTGTAGAAGCGAGTTTCGTGTCACGGTTTGCGATCTACGGCCGTGCACCGCTATACTTGGTTTTTTTCAACCGAAAGCGATACGCGGCCGTATCTCTCGAACCGTGAGTCGAAACTCACTTCTACAAGTTGGTGTGGCTTGTACTACGTGAGACGAATCTACTCGGAAAGTTTCGTATTTTTTTACGGTTGTTTGCAGGGTTTTCAACCATAACCGCACTGAAAAGTTTCTAACTAATTTCGTATATACAATTCTAATTCTACAAATTACTAATGCAAGCAACATAATTCGGCAATTGAATATACTTGAAGTCAACCCAATTCTACATCTAAAATCTACTAACGCATGTAAATTTTTTCCCAATTTCTAAATAATTTACTACACACAAATTCAAAAAAATAATACAAATGTAGATTATTGAGGTAAAGAAATAGTGTATACCTTACAAGATAGGTCCAAATCAAGCCAAACAATCGATTTGGAAGAGAACTAGGATTTCGATTTCGTATCGAAGAGGGGAAGAGAAGCTAGGGTTTCGATTTTGTAATTGGGAGCAGGGGGGAGCGGGGGTAAGTGGATCGATTTGGGTTTTCGACGAAGGATTTGGGTTTAGACGAAGGATTAGGGTTTTTTTTCCGTTGGGTTCGTCGAAGAAAGAAGAAGAGCGCGAGAGCAATCACCGAAGAAGACGAACTGTATGGAAATAAAAATAAATATAGATAGCCTTAACCCGTTCTTGGGAAGGACGGGTTAAGGCTATGTTTTTTAATAAAACTTTGCCTTAACCCGTCCTTCCCAACGACGAGTTAAGGCAAGATTTTATTAAAAAAATTTGAACCGTTGGATCTTTGATCCAATGGTCCAGATCGAAGTTCGCACGGGTCTGTGCGAACAGACCCGTTCCGGCCCGTTTGCAACGGAAGAAGACTCTATATATATATATATATATATATATATATATATATATATATATATATATATATATATAGTCTATATATATATATATATATAGACCCGTTCCGGCCCGTTTGCAACGGAAGAAGACTACGGCCCGTTTGCAACGGAAGAAGACTATATATATATATATATATATATATATATATATATATATATATAGACCCATTCCGGCCCGTTTGCAACGGAAGAAGACTCATATATAGACCCGTTCCGGCCCGTTTGCAACGGAAGAAGACTCATATATATATATATATATATATATATATATATATATATATATATATATATATATATATATATATATATATATGCCGTTTGCAACGGAGAAGACTCATATATATATATATATATATATATATATATAGGGATATGCTCAGTTGAAAACGGGTTTGTTTTCACGGGTTTGGAAAACAGCGATCTGAGCCATCGGATCGATCAGGATCGTGATCGATGGCTCAGATCTGCCTCCCCTTAACCCGTTTCAATTGTTGAGCGGAGGTTTATTTTGGGAATTTCGTCCCAGAATAACTCTTCGCCTGAACAGATTCTAAAAAAAATAATATAACCTAGGCCGTTGTTGGGAACAACGACCTAGGTTATAAAAAATTGAATCATAGGCCGTTGTTTGGAACAACGGCCTTGTTTTCAATATTTATAACCTAGGCCGTTGTTGGGAACAACGGCCTAGGTTATAAAAATTCTATAAAAATTTATAGAATTTTTATAACCTAGGCAGTTGTTCCCAACAACGGCCTAGGTTATAAATATTGAAAACAAGGCCGTTGTTCCAAACAACGGCCTATGATTCAATTTTTTATAACCTAGGTCGTTGTTCCCAACAACGGCCTAGGTTATATCATTTTTTGCAAAACGAATCAGGCGAAGAGTTATTTGGGATGAAATTCCCAAAATAGCCCTCTGCCACTTAAGTCATATAGGGTGATGGGCGGGCTCGATCTGAGCCGCTGATCGTGATCATAATCGATCCGATGGCTCAGATTCGTGTTTTCCAACCCGTGAAAACAAACCGGCTTTCAACTGAGCAAATCCCATATATATATATATATATATATATATATATATATATATATATATATATATATATATATATAGACCCGTTCCGGCCCGTTTGCAACGGAAGAAGACTCATATATATATATATATATATATATATATATATATATATATATATATATATATATATATATATATATAGACCCGTTCCGGCCCGTTTGCAACGGAAGAAGACTCATACCCGTTCCGGCCCGTTTGCAACGGAAGAAGACTCATATATATATATATGAGTCTTCTTCCGTTGCAAACGGGCCGGAACGGGTCTATATATATATATATATATATATATATATATATATATATATATATATATACGGGTCTATATATATATATATATATATATATATATGTGAGTCTTCTTCCGTTGCAAACGAGCCGGAACGGGTCTATATATATAAAACGGGCCGGAACGGGTCTATATATATATATATATATTGGTTGCAAATGAGTCCTTGATCAAACCTATAATCTAAAGATTTTTTGTTTTGACACCTCACTTTGTATGAGAAAATTTCACTTTTCTCATATATATGAAATTTTTAAAATGACATTTGCAAAATTTTGTATCCAAACACAAATTTACCCTATGTTCTCATTTAAAAACCGAAAACTAATTTATAACTTCAAACCAAAAGCAGCCAAAGTGTTTTTTTTGCTTTTTCTTTTTTTACCTTCTTTTAGAACAAGATGTAGTCACACAATGATTCTCATCACATAATTGGGTTGTGCAACCGGGGTTGAACCCCGACCACTTGCTGACAACTCGAGAGCATATTAATCCTCCCATTATATAGTAGTAAGTACTAGCTATTTGCACGCGTGCGATGCACGCCCTAATATTTAAAGGTGTGTAGGATTTTGAGGAAGGGGCAGGTCACCGAAGAGGTTGCATGCATGCATACAGACAGGCATGCACAATTTATTCATTTTGATATTTGCTATTTGCATGCATATGTTAGACCCACTGGCTTTGATAGGAGGAAACTTTCTTATGAATAAATTGTGCATGCAAGTCATGCTATTGTCAAAACTGAAGAAGTCATGTTGTATTAATTTATTCATTTTGATATCTGCATGCATGTGTTAATTATTTTCCCAATACATGCAAATTACATTTCTGACCTCCGATATTAACCCTAAATTTTTTTTAGCCTTTTATTTTTACAGGGGCATGATAGTAAAAAGCCGCCAAAATGGGGCTTTACTTAATAATAGTATTTTGATATTTGCATGCATGTGTTAATTATTTTCCCAATACATGCAAATTACATTTCTGACATCCGATATTAACCCTATATTTTTATAGCCTTTTATTTTTACAGGTGCATGATAGTAAAAAGCCGCAAAAATGGGACTTTGCTTAATAATAGTATAGATATTTTGATATTTGCATGCATGTGTTAATTATTTTTTCAATACATGCAAATTACATTTCTGACCTCCGATATTAACACTATATTTTTTTTAGCCTTTTATTTTTACAGGGGCATGATAGTAAAAAGCCGCCAAAATGGGGCTTTGCTTAATAATAGTATAGATTTTTTTTAGCCTTTTATTTTTACAGGGGCATGATAGTAAAAAGCCGCCAAAATGGGGCTTTGCTTAATAATAGTATAGATAGATATTTTGATATTTACATGCATGTGTTAATTATTTTTTCAATACATGCAAATTACATGTCTGACCTCCGATATTAACCCTATATTTTTTTGTCTTTTATTTTTACTGGGGCATGATAGTAAAAAGCCGCCAAAATGGGACTTTGCTTAATAATAGTATAGATATAGATAGATATTTTGATATTTGCATGCATGTGTTAATTATTTTTTCAATACATGCAAATTACATGTCTGACCTCCGATATTAACCCTATATTTTTTTTAGTCTTTTATTTTTACAGGGGCATGATAGTAAAAAGCCGCCAAAATGGGACTTTGCTTAATAATAGTATAGATAGATATAGATAGATATTTTGATATTTGCATGCATGTCTTAATTATTTTTTCAATACATGCAAATTACATGTCTGACCTCCGATATTAACCCTATATTTTTTTTAGTCTTTTATTTTTACAGGGGCATGATAGTAAAAAGCCACCAAAATGGGACTTTGCTTAATAATAGTATAGATATAAGTGGACCGACAATTATCACATTATAATCTATATAATAAAACACAAAGAAAGATATCAAATGGCTTTTCTTCAATTCCCTCAAAATTAAAGATCCATATCTAATTTTACAAAACATATTTTTAATCCAAAAAGTTTTCCTCCAAAATTCAAATTCAAATCCCCCACAAAAAACAACTCCTTTATTTATTTAATTCTCTCTCTCTATCTCTCTCTCTCTCTTCTATCAAAATAATTAAGAAAATAAAAAAAAATTAAATATAAAAAAATTAAAAACTTTAAAAATAATTCAAAAAAAATAATCAAAACTTGTTAAAAAAATTTTAAAAATTTTAAAAATATTTAAAAATTTTTAAAAATTTAATTTTTTAGAATTTTTTTAAATTTTTAAAATTTTAAATTTTTTGAAATTTTAAAAATTTTTAAATTTTAATTTTTAAAAAAATTAAAGAAAAAATAAAAATTTGAAAATTTGAAAATTTTGAAATTTTGAAAATCTCAAAGCAAATCCAAATTCAAATCCAATGTCGAACCCCAATCAAGAGGTCGTCGCCGATATCTGATCCGCTGTTGATTCCGTATCGGTGACTCCCCTCCACCAAATCGATGGCGAATATCAAGCGACTCCGTATCGACGACTCCCCTCCACCGAATCGAGAGCCTCTATATGTGATGCGACGACTCTAATTTCATCTCATTAACCGAATTCTCATTCTAATTTTTAATTTTTTGTGTGCAAGGGATTACTCTGTTTTTTGTTGACTCGAATTTTGTGTGTGCATGGGATTTAAGTTCACAGAAGTATGATTGTTTTATTTTTGGGTTTAAAATTTTTTAATTTGATGATTTATTTGATGAGTTTTTATTGGTTTTGATTTACGGTGTACGCAAGTAAGAGATGGATTATTTGGTTGCCTCAATTTGGGCTTCCAAACCATAGTAAAACAAATAAGCTGACTAGCAACCTAAAATAACTTGACAAATATGCAACATTAATTTCTTTAAGAGAAAATACTATCATGAAGTGTTCCCTTCACTGGTTATAACCAGAAACCATGAATATCATAACATATAAGAATTTTTAGTGTATGTTTGGATATATAGGATGGGATGACTAGAGTTCACCTGTGAAGAGTGCAAACTCTCCGCTCAAGAAAGACAGCTAAAGTAATTTTGTTATTTATTCATTTTGATTTTTTTTTTATAAAGGTACAATGGGGAGACAAAGTGGAGATAAAAAAAATGATTAGCTTGGATTAGAGTTTTGAGAACTTCATGCATTACATTTTGGTTGAAATAATAATAAGAGGTATTTCAATTGCAAACTGAGTCTCAGAAAAACAAATATTTAGATTATTGGTATTGTAGATACCTTCACACATGCACTTGCGTTACCATTGTATTTAGATATCCTCATAGTGGTTGTCAGATTAGAGTAAGCTCTATAAAACCTATATGATATATCCTTGCATAACTATTACAAGCATCTAAAAGCGATGCTGACGTTTAAAAAAAACTCTATGCAGTATTTCTAACAAATTATATGTATTCCAGGTAAGTTCAAGCTAATGATCAAGAAGGCGATGATTGAGCTTAAAGGTAGATATAATGTTTCTCATATAATATGTCTGCTACATCAATTAATTTGCTGGACATCCAAAACTATTTTATATAATCAAACCAGGTGCACCGTTCCGAAGACGTGCCATAGGCACGTGTCAACGGGCAAACCTAGTTTATAAATATGGGCTAATGAGTCAAAAAAGTGCGAAAAAAATGTCTTGTAAAGTTCCTCACATCTTTTGAAGCTCGTTCCACACCTGAGGATGAATCAATATTCATCTGTGCGTCGAAGAGTTGGACGCTTATCATAACAAAATCATGCTATAAATTATAGTGTAAAAGGTAAGCAACCCCTGCTATTAAAGAAAAGAAGAAAAAAATCGCTTAGGCATCCAACACTGTCAAGTCTCATTTTTCTGTTCAGGAGAAGCTAATAAGGCCACAAATCTTAGTTCCCAGTTGAGGATGACTAGTAGCAACATATTTTAGTACTCTATTGGTGAACACAGCTTGGTGATATTGAACTCTTGTAATTAAGAACCAAAAGGATCGTAATACACATTTGCAAATGTGAGGTAGGCCTTCAGCGCCTGCCTTTTGCTAGTCAGATAAGAACTAATGGGATCTCAACATAAGGAAACACGAAGAAAGCAGGCAATTGTAGCTCTTTCTATAACAGAATAAATAAAGCTACCACTAAGCTCAGTTCTCTGTCCACAAATGTATCCACAACGATAAATGTTTTTGTTTGCTTAAAAATTTCTGCCAACATTTTCTCAAGGGCAGCAAGAGTGAAACTTGGGTAATCAAGGAACAATAATAGTTTCTCATTTATTTGTTAATCTTAATAAATTCCAAAATTTCGTGCTTGCACTCTTGATCTAAACCAAAATCCACTGCACAAAATTAGTTCGATGTTGCACTGTAGCAGCTAATCTTGGAAGAAAAATTACGAGTAGATGAATCCAGGAGCATTGAAATATCTGATAACACAAACCTATCGGCACCATTCTTGGTTGAAATAATTCAGAAGTTATACAATTTCACAGCATAATTAACTATTGCAAATACAATAGAATTTCTGATCAAACTTTGCAAATAATACATACTAAGGCTAGCTATTTCATAAACAAACCCATGGCGGTGATAGAGGTTTAGATCATATGATGATGCTGCTTATTCCTAGGCTACATACCTCGCTAAATTAAAAAGATCCAATATGAAGATATGAAATCTTGTACAAGACTGCAGTAATCTCGCATCCTTTCACAATCTCGACACGGTGAACTTCTGGGTGAGAAGGGGGCGGACGTACTCATGGTATCCATCAGGAATAACTGTGTCGTTGAGGGGGTCCTTCCAAGCCTCCTCATAAAGCTTTGGGTATACATTCCCATCATAGCGACCCAAAACCGAACCCAAGTAGTGATCAGTATAATTAAATGCGTCAACTAGAGCAACGGCATTGGGGCGGAGCTGCAAGGAAGAATCAAAGTAACTGAGAAATCACAAGTTAAAAGTTCTGCCGAATGTGAGGCATTTTCTCTGGCAGGGGGATGGTAAAGCTACCCATATGATATGATTATAGGACTCCAGTATAAAATTACGGAACATTACCGGCATAACTTATGTAAAAGCGTAATCCTAAATAGAGAATTTCCAAGAATCTTAAAGGATTAATTTTACCAACATGTAATGCGGATCAAAGTTAGAAATTTAAACAATTAATCGGTTTGATGAATTTTCAAGAATTGAATTAAGTTTAACAAGCTCAATTAATAATTCAGTTCTAACAATCAATAATTAAATCCCTAAGCGTTCTTAGCAAATAAAAGATGCAATATTGATTCGTACTCTAATTAGGCAAGTAGAACACTCAATTTCGATATTTGTGGTCAACAGTTAAATTGAATAATATAATAGAGATGATAAAACAGTATAACACAAATATTGAAAAAGTGAAAAGAGTATACCAGGGTTCGAAAAAACTAGTGTTACATCTCAACGTGGTAGCAAGGGGCGAGGAGCAGCACAGGGAAGTCATGGGGGTGCTGGCGCGACTGGTTGTGGGCGGCGGCAGGAGAGGGCGGACGGCGTCGCAGTCGACGTCGATGAAGTGGGTCGACGGGGGATTGGATTTTGGCTGTCGTTGCTGATGAGGACAGAGGAAGGGGTTTGGGTGGTTTTCTGTGGTGGCGCTGGCCGTCGAGGGGAAGTGGGGCGGCGCTAGAAGGAGGTCGGGGGGTGGCGTCGAGGAGGGCGGCCAGAGTTGGCCGGGGAAGACGATCAGAGACGGGTTTGGGGTGTTTCGGCGGGAAACATATCGGGAGATAGAGAGAATGGGAGTAGCGGCTAGGGGTTTTGTGAGGGGGAAGAAGCAGGATTAGGGTTTTGGATTTAGGGGATTAAGATTTTGATTTTAATTGATTTGGGGATTTGGGAGTAGTTTTAGAGTTTATCACAAACCCTAAAATTTTATTATGACTTATCACTAACCCTATAAATAATTGGATCTCAATTGTATCACACAAAAAGAGAGAGGAAGAGCAAAACTCAACACAATAATTTTTTAAATCAAGAATGGCATATCTTCTTATTAATCTCAAGGCCTATATATAGGCTCAAAACAAATCTCGATACAAATCTCAGAAATATTCTAATGCATAAAAGAAAGATTACATATGGCTATAATTGACAACAACAAATATGGTACTGAAATAAAATACTAAACTAAACAGAATAGATGTCCTCATCAATAACTCTAAAGTTGGTAGTTGAGATTAACTAGATGAGAGTGATAAAAAGGAGTTCTGGATCATTTGAAAAAACACAGAATAATTAAATGTTGTTTTGCTTGCAGTAATTCCTTATAGATTTATTCAAACAAAGAGGGCATTCGGTAACTTACATATTTGTCGGTACCTGCAAGGGAAACTAACATATCGGTCCGGTGGACCACCACAACACATGGGACTCACATGTCAGGTAGTTCCATATACTTTCTCCTTAGTTTTTTCCATGAAACTGATCAATCATTAACAACCAAGGAAGCAAAAATGTATAGCAGAAAATAAAAAATGCAGACCTGAGAATATAGAAGTCGGAGCTGGTCGTTTGCTAGGGCAGCTTGCTTTGGTGTGATGCAACTAGTTGAGAAGAAATCACCAAGATGCTTGTGAATCAAGGCAAGGGCAAAGATATTGCAGAGGATTTGGAGCTGTTCTTTAATACCATAGCCATCTAGGTCTTGTTGCACCTTTTTAATAAACCTGGGGGGATCGAATCCTAGTTAGATCTGAGGAACTATACGTCAAGGAGTGATTTTATTTTTTCCTCAGAATCTAGTCACCATCTCACTGGCCAATTGCTCAGCTCCATTCTAGTCAACTATATTGTTGCTAAAAAACGGGTAACATATTTGATACTAAAAAAATGTTAAACTTTTTTTCCTAGCGCAGTGTCATATTTTTAGAATAATATGCACCAAAATAAAATATTTAAAAAAGGACTTACTCTGATACAATAATCAATTGGCAATGAGCCACTGATGCCTCTACTAGATCAGCAGAGAGCTCTGAAAAGCCTGGAATAAAGGAGAAGGTAAGATGCCAATATATGTAAAAGTAACAAAAAAGTGAACTAGAAGGTTGAAGCACTAACAGAACAAATTGGCGTTTCATGCATGAGAAATTTGATGCATGAAGAAAAATGTGGTTGTTGTGCATGTGCCAACATGCTTAAAGAGGATAGTGGTTAAGACGAGAAACCTTGTTCTTGACTTGGTGCTTTGCTTATATTTTGGGCACAATTAACAGCCATCCGAAGTGCCCTAGCTTCAAATATCTCCAGTACGACAGAAGGATTCAACCAATCCTCAGCTGAACAACAAGAAAAAAGAAACGAAAAAACACAAACAAAAAGGTATGTTTCGGAATATAATTCGTAATCTAAGTAATTACAATTGACAAGTTTCTGAAAATACTAAGTAAGATGCACGTAATACACGTTTACCTTTGCGAACATCACATCGATATTGCAATAGGTGTTCTGCTTTACCCATGTATGCTGTGGTACCCACCGGCTTGAACCCGGAAGCCAGTTGAGAGACAGTTTTCACAAGAAACCTCGCAACCTAAAAATAGTATAGATGAACACATAAATGGAAAATTACAGGGATTATGCTAAAAAGAATTTGTCAAATAGTTTTTAAAGTACGAAGTTCTTCAATAACAGGCTCAAGAGTTGAGCTAGCAAGTAGCAACATATCCAGAAGGACCAGAACATGGAAGTTATCGAGAATGATTTGAGATATTGGCAGATACCCAGACACACAAGCGATATCAAATAAGAATTTTGCAATAATACACCAACACCCAATCCTGAAACCGAGTTTCGTTCAGAAATGATAACAAAATCTGATTTATGGGAAAATTTGATATTAACAGTTTTTTTATAATAGGTTTACATTCAATGAATTAAAATTTATAGAAAATAAAAAATAATAGCCACACAAATACTAGTTGCACACATTTGCACACTGCAAGTAGGTTCAGCTCTATGTTATAAAACAGGGAGATACAACACCTTAATACTAACTTATAAGAGAGGGAAACAGTTCACTAACCTGCAATAGCAAAACAACATTATCACCTTCATAAGTGGCAGCAGGAACATACACGGCAAATAACTCAGGAAGCCCACTGCTACAGAGATAGCCATGGCCTCCACAAAGCTTCCTGCATTCCTCAATGCCATCCTGTAGAAGAGAAGGATCAATATCAAATCAGTTATAAAGGATAAGTGTAAAAAGGACTAAAGCCAACCTACAACAACAACAACAACAACAAAGCCCTTTTCCCAACTAGTTGGGGTCGGCTAAAAGATAGGAGACGCCACGAGGAGTTCCCAAGTGGTCACCCATCCAAGTACTACTCTCACCCAGGCTCGCTTAACTTCGGACTAAAGACCTTCCTATACTGCATTAATTACTCCTACTGATAAACCATACCACTGAGACTGAAGTCGTCACAGATTTCAAACCAGCAGTGCATGCATGAACCTCGGGTAAAGTTGAAAAATCCTTAGCTTCTAATTTTTGAGACACATCAGTGTATAGCCAACTCAACCACTCGCTAACAAATCGGATAGCATATGCTGAAGCTAGTAATGGGAAGAGTCGGCTTTGTTGAGTTTTGTAGTCAATAACCTGCAAAGAATAGAAACAGTCAAGAATCACCCACCATAGAAACACGCTTGTATCAAATGTAAATAGACTGTAATCACAATAATATTAAATGCTCTGCACGTGTTGGCATTCTGGCAAATAAGATAAAAAAATATCTAAATGTATTGCATCTAATTGGTGCAAGCACAAAAGGCTAGAAGCTAGCAGGACGGACTAATTTTCTTTTACACCAGTCTCCTCTACCCTGAAAATGAAACTGAAGAATTAAGCTTCAAATATGTAAAAGGTGTGAGGGATTTATATTTAAATTTGAACATGCCCTGCAGTCCACATGTTAAGAGTCCATTTTGCAGGCCAAATTCTTCTTTGCATAGAGGTATATCTTTTATAAAATAATCAACTCAAAATATGCATTACGAGGAAACTGAATCCAGGTGGCTCTGTACCATGTGAAATGTCCTCGCCACATAGTCAAACACCGAAACTCCGAGATTGTGGTCAGGTTTAAGAGACTAAAATTTAAAATAAAATTTCCAAGGAAGAAAAAAGAATCTGGATGAACAGGTTGCTACTTGTGATTTAAAGAAAGCCATCTGGGATTTTTTTTTATAACTGATAGGAGGTTTTCACATGTTCAAGGAATTGAATATATATTATATATGAGTGTTACTACTATCAAATGTTTTTAAAAAATTCCTGCCATAAACTTTCTAGATGTGTGAAACCATGGGCTCCAAGGATCTACGTTTTTACAATGTAAAGAACCGTGATCTATATTTACAATGAGGGTAGATTCTAACACACCATAATCACAATGGCTCTTCACCTGCCAGAACCTTTTAATCCATAAGGTAATATTATATAACAAGAGATGTTTCCCATGTGACAGCTTTTGAGAACTAAAGCTTCCCTGGTGAAGTGCAACAGATGATAGTTATGAACTTCGCGCACAATAATGGTTATTCCTACTTTAAGGTACTTGTTAAGGTTTGTTTTGCATATAAATCAAATGAAATTAAGATATTCAACGCAATTTGGCGAATACCTGGCATTCAGGTCCACCATCCTGTGTGCCAAATTGTCTACGGATAGCACTATATCTCACAGCAATACAAACAGCTCTAGATAAAGCTTTGGAAGCATCAGAAACAATGGTTTGACGTATAAAAACCATCGTGCCGTAAACTAGTTGCTTTGGAACATCAGAATGCACATACTTTCCCTCCTTTGTCACCTTGGAAAGCCTGCAACATTTTGACTATACTAGTAACTCAAACGTGTGGTTGCAAATCAAAAGTTATGCGTAACTTAAAAAGATACTATATAAGAAAGTCAATAAAAGAAAGTCAAAAAAAAATTATGAATAATAAAGAGAAAAAGTGGATATTTAAAAATATCTCTTGCGGAAAGATACCAAAGAGAAAAAGGTAGAATGCTCATCCTTCTTTTTTATATTTACAAGTATCAATCAAATTCTTATTTTCCAGCTAACGACAACTTTGACAGAAAGAATTGTTTCGGAGTACTCCAAAACTAGTATGTCATATAGTAGCATAGATATAACACATATACCTCAAATGCTCACGACAGGCATATGCTTCTTTTGGTTCCGTTTTCGGTACATTAGAAATAAGGGGGGGAAAAAAAGAGTTCGCTGGAGTTCCCAGTATCCTTACTGGTTTCTCCATCTTAGTAGAAAATTTGATGTCTTAGATTATCCAAGGTTTCACGTATCAGCCTATACAGAGGCATACTGGCTGTATCATATCGGGATTTCCCTTAAAGATACTTAAATTATGTCTACCCATTAGCCAGTACTCATTTAGAGTTTCAACTATGAGATTGCTGATGTAAGCAAATGAAGTTAAGACACTATGAAGTATTTAAAGGAAGAAAAGAAAATGAACAAGGAAAAAGAAAAAAGGAAATGTAGGCCATGGTCACCATCAATTAAATGTTTGAAGCTATTAAGAGGATTTAACAAAGACAAGTTGCTAGTGCACATCTATTTAAACCTATCGATGTTCATATTGTAGGAAATAGTGCTCACAATAAACAATAAACCCACAACACCAACAAAGTACCAAAGTACAACATAAGAAACAACAAGAAGTAAAGGATGGGGAAAACCTCATCAACATTTGGTCTCTTGGAATGCGCACATGATCGAATCTTAGAACACCGTTATCCATTGTGTTATAAGCCGCATTCCCAAATTTTGTTCCAATATCACCAACAGTGATGCCAGGAAGTGGCGAGTGATCAACCAAACTTCTTAGTTGGACTAGGAAACCTGAAATTTTACAAAATGTTTAGAGAATCAATGCAGCATAAATAAGTCTTCTAATTAACTAGTAATTTTGTATGAGGTCTTCCAAAAATGCTAATATCCATTAGGGCCCTCAATTTATCAATATCAACACACAAAAAGGCCTGTAATTGACCCAAACATAATTAAAATGTAAGCAAATTACAGAACAAATGATTTCTTCATGTAGAATTTTACACCGAATTTGGTTAGTTCATACAGAATTTAGACTAATCGATGAATATGAAATAATTTTGAAAATTGAGGGACTTAGTAGATGTTAGTATTTATTGGAGGATCTAATAGAAAATAATTGTACATAAAAGGCCTAATTTGAGTTTTTAAAAGGCTACATCACAGAAATTTTTTTCTAGCCTAAAATTTTACCTACACTTCCCCTTTGAAACCTATTCCAAAGCTGATGCCTTTCTCCTTCCAAAACCAAACCCCAATTTTTTCCTATCTAAAATCATAATATATCTAACATTAGTGGAGTATGCAAAGGCGTACATGCTGGTGGTGGAGATCACCTATTCTTGGTAGTTAGGGAGGAGAAAGGATAGGATAGATTGCAAAAAAACTTAGCTTATTTTGGTAAAAGGGGAAATTTATATATGATCCCTTGATTTGGATGGGTATTTAGTATTAGATATTAGGAAGAAGGATACAGGAGGAAATGCAATGATATAGAAAGGTTGGAACATTTTTGTCCAAAAAAAGTCATGTGAAATGCACGTAATGCCACATTTGACAGTATCCCAACGGATTCGCATTTCTTGCAAAAAGGAGAGAAGTATGTGGCATTTATTTGCAGAAACTTGAAAGTGTATGAATTTTTTGCCTAAAAAAAATCTAAAGAAAGGAATCAGCACATGTCAAACTAAACAATTCACAGAAAGTATACCATGTACACCATGATCTTTGCCATCTGTGATAAGACGAGCATAAACTACTGCATGTGTGGAAATTTTGCCCAAGCCCCCAGGCCACCACTGTTTGAAACATACACAAAAATAATAATAACAATGAAGCTTCAATAAAGAATATCATTATGATATTAAGATATACACATGATTATTCCTAGTACTCACTACTCACCTTGCTCGAAGTCAGCGTAGGACTATGAATGATAAACTCATCGGTTTCCGGATCAAAAGTGGCAGTTGTTTCAAGTCCTTGAACATTTGAACCATGACCAAGTTCAGTCTGAGCATAGCAGCCAATAATTTGCATCTTGTAAGCTACTGTTAACCATTTCTTCTGCTGCTCATCTGTAGCTTGTCCTTTGATAGCAGTTACAAACATTCCCTGGAAAAAAGATATTGGTCAGACGTTAAATCAACAGAAAATTTATGAAGAATCTATCAAGATCATGTCTTAGCTACCATAGTGACTGCAAAAACTGCAAAGAAACCATTGAAGTAAATAATACGCGGAACCAATGCAAAAATAGAGCGCTATGTTACTTTTTTGAGCCAAAATGCCACATAGTGAACATACATAGCACCAAAACATCCGCGCACACTGCTATTTAGAATAGGGTACGCTTCTGAGACAAATTCAAAGAATAAAAGGGCTCTTTCTGGGGCTTTCCCATTTAACCAAAAGCCACCAATTAGAAGCAGCAACTCCTCGATCCAACTCCACTTTGACAACGACAGCGTTGACCACTGACAATCTTCAAAGTCAAGAGATTTCCGACGCCATCAATTGCCAACAATGTCATTGCATCAGCGACTTCCAATGTTTATTGATGGTTTCCTTTTCTTTTCCTCTTTTTAGTTCATTTATGATACTTCTCCATTTTGATTACATAATAAGGTCTTGTTCATCTTTAAAGATTGGAAGGTGGATTTTGTTCAGCCAAATTAGTTAATTTCTGACATTATTTTATTACTTTGTGAGCAATTTCACTTGAATTGTCAACTTAAAGAAAAAATTTAATCATGTTTTCTGTTATCTATATAATAAAACACAAAGAAAGCTATCAAGTGGCTCTCCTTCAATCCCCCCAAAATCAAAGGCCCAAATCTAACCTCACAAAGCATATTTTTCCCCCCAAAACTCAAATTCAAATCACCCCACCCAAAACAACTCCTTTATTTATTTAATTATTTCTCTCTCTCTCTCTCTTTCTCTCTCTCTCTCTCTCTTTCTCTCTCTCTCTCTCTCTTTCTTCTATTCAAAAAATACAGAAAATAAAAAATTCTAAATTTTTTATTAAAAAAAATTACAAACCAAAAAATTTTAAATTTTAAAAACTTTAAAAATAATTCGAAAAAATTTTTAAAATAAAAAACTTACAAAAAAATTTGAAAAATTTAAAATATATATATTTTTCAAAATATTTAAAATTTTAAAAAAAATAAAATTTTTAAAATTTTAGAAATTTTAGAAATAAAACTTTAAAATTTTAAAAATAAATGTTTAGATTATTGGTATTGTAAATACCTTAACACCTGCACTTGCATTACCATTGTATTTAGACATGCTCATAGTGGTTATGGGATTAGAGTAAGCTCTATAAAACCTATATGATAATATCCTTGCATAACTATTACAAGCATCTAAAATTGATGCTGAAGTTAAAAAAAACTTTATGCAGTGTTTCTAATAAACTATATGCATTCCACGTAAGTTCAAGCTAATGATCAGGAAGGCAATAATTGAGCTTAAAGGTAGATATACTGCTTCCTCATATAATATGTTTGATACTTCAACTAATTTGCTGGACCTCCAAAACTATTTTATATAATCAAACCAGGTGCACCGTTCCGAAGACGTGCCGTAGACACGTGTCAACGGGCAAACCTAGTTAACTAATAAAAAGTAATTCATTTATTTTATTATATATTTGCTATTTTTAAATTTCATTAAAACAATTATTTTATAAAAAAATAACAATGCTACCACAATGTGCTATGCTATTTATGCTTATTCCTAATAAGAGGTAAAGCGCTACATTCACAATATCACTATTTTCAACATTGATCAGAACAAGAGTCCAAGTTTATGTTTGCATTAAGATGATAAAGAGATTACCGACAATGCTTGTATTGTTTTTTCATGTTCCATTCAAAGTAGAATTCTGATTTAATATTTAATATTTAATATTCAATAATGAAAAGTAATTTAATCATGTTTTCTGTTATTCACTAATAAAAAGTAATTCATTTATTTTATTATATTTGTTATTTTTAAATTTCATTAAAACAATTATTTTTTAAAAAAATTACAATGCTACCACAATGTGCTTTGTTATTTATGCTTTTTGCTAATAAGAGGTAAAGCGCTACATTCACAATATCACTATTTTCAACATTGATCAGAACAAGAGTCCAAGTTTATGTTTGCATTAAGATAATAAAGAGATTACCCACAATGCATGTATTGTTTTTTCATGTTCCATTCAAAGTAAAATTCTTATTTAATATTTAATATTTAATATTCAATAATGAATACATCGGCGGATAAGAATATTTGTCCATCTGTAATGGAAATTACATTTGTAGGAATATAAGCCGAAATGTCTCCCGATTGCGTCTCAACTTTCGAAATGTAATGACTAGAAAAGCGACTGATAATAATGATCCACATAAAAGAGCGATCAACAAGAAGAATATATAGCTCTTCGAGAATGTGTTATTTTAGGGATTCCAACGATTTGTTTAATCGACACAAATTGTGACACAGATCTTGTAGATATTTCAATACCAGTCAACGATGACGCTATAGCCTCAATCCGGGCTAATAATCAAGGCATAAAAAGACGCATTTTCTACAGGATCCCGAAATCACCAGCCACCCCGACCTAATTCACAATGAGCCCACCACCTCATAGGGGTAGACAGGCATAATTAGTGGTTCAAAGTCGAGGTAAACGACTGATTCTTAGTTAACTCGGTTAGCTTCCTCTGCTTCCGGTGGTGGGACAATTGTTGATGCAGACAAAGGCTAGGTAATGTCTCTCCAACTAGCTCTACCCTGGTCACTGGGTCAATAATCGGCCTGGTGGTTCTTCGACTGGAAACGAAAGCGATGACGACCTACCATGAAGTATGGTCCGGAAAGGTTTACTTGTCTTATACTCTTATAGTTTAGTTGCTTTATCTGTCTTTGGTTTCGTCGTTTGTTGTTTCGTCTGGTTCAATAATACTGCTTATCCTAGTGAGTTTGAATCCATGGATCACAAACGCTTTCTTCTCTTCTTCCCACTTTGTGTCAGCAAAAAGTAATGAAATCTTGATGTAAATTATATAAGGCCGACCGAATAGAAGTCTTATTCACGAGTGAGGAATATAGAATATGATAATTATCATGGCCATAATTATTTTCAAAATTACACGCAAGGTTTATACTCAACAAATCTTATATATATATATATATATATATATATAGAGAGAGAGAGAGAGAGAAGAGACAGAGAGTCCCCTTCCGTTGTGTACTAGACTGTCGTGTGCACTCAGCCTTTCCGTCTTCGTATTGACGATCCGAACCGTTCGCATTAATCTACACATCTAAATTAGTCTAAATATGTAAAATCAAATCATTTGACCATACATATTTAGACTAATTCAGATGTGTAGATCAATGTGAACGGTTCGGAGCGTCAATATGAATACGGGAATGCCCTCCCTCTCTCGCTCTCTCTCTCTCTTCTTTCTTCTCTCTCTCTCTCTCTCTATATATATATATAGTAATGTTAGGCCTCCGTGTGCACTCGTGTGCACTCAGCCTTCCCACCTTCGTATCAACGATCCGAACTATTCACATTGATCTACCCATCTAAATTAGTCTAAATATGTAAAATCAAATCATTTAAAATTTATTTGCTCCTCCATTGAAGTGTTACAAAATTGTATGGTTGAAAATCGTTGTTTTTATAGTCACATGATAGATGGGCAAATAAATTTCAAATGATATGATTATACATATTTAGACTAATTTAAATATGTAGATCAATGTGAACGGTTCAGATCGTCGATACGAAGGTGGGAAGGCCGAGTGCATAGGGAGGTCTAGTGCACAATGGAACATTTCTCTCTCTCTATCTATCTATCTATCTATCAATCTATATATATATATATATATAGATAGATAGATAGATAGATAGATAGATAGATAGATAGATAGATAGAAGAGTTCTTTATCATTTGCTTTGACGTATTGAAATAATGATTGTGTAACTCTCAAAACATCTCAACAAAACATTTGACAAGATGCAGAGGTACTTAGTACTCACCCAATGCAAATCCACATATGAAGGCTCATCGACAAATTGTCTCATCATGTGCGCTTCTTCTTCTGTTATCACAAAACATAGCATAATAAGACTTCGAATATGGTTGACATAAGTGTACAATACAAGAACCATTAATTTTTAGCAATAAAAATAATTAAAAAATCACATCATGCATTTTTTAACAAACCCTCAAAAGAAATGGCAAAGACAAATAAAACAACGGACATTCCATTCCATTATCCATATTTAGTGCCTCAGTGTCATAGTAGTAACATAAACAAAAACAACTCCATTTCTCTACCACAAACCATTTCAACAATCTAAGCCAAATAACCAAAAACACAAACCACATTTCTCGCTAATCTATTGTCCCCTTTAGACGAATTCGTACTATCTACCACACACAAACAAAAACAAAAATTTGAGCTTGTCCTGCTGTTCTAACACAAAACTGAGCTACAAGGTTTGAGAACTAGAAAATTACCACTGAGACGCAGCTCGTTGATGCGTTTCCACCCATGGGCAACTTTCCTCAATGTGTTCTTGAACAACTCCTTCCTCCCAAGCATCGTTCTCGTATCCTTGCGAAACTCCTGAATCAAAATCACCAAAAATTCAATCTCTAGCATCATATTTATCCAAAATTTTCAATATTTTTACCTACTTTTCTACCGCTAACAAAGTCAGCCCTACAATTTACTGCTCATAATCTAACTAATTCCATCACTAATTTAGCAATTAAAAATTCCACCTTTTCTTGAATTAATTTTTTTTACAAGACACTTTTGAAAAATATTTGCAGAAAGATGACAGTTGCCTAAGTATTTGCGCTCATGGACTCAACAACTAAACAGTTTAGTTGTTTTAATCTCGCCGTTGGGAAACGGCGTGTCTAGTGCTAATTTTTGGTTCAAAACTTTCAAAGAAGACTCATTGTTCCCAATGGCGAGGACATTTATACTAGACTCGCTGTTGGGAACAGCGAGTTTAGTTCAAAATTTTCAAAGAAGACTCGATGTTCCCAACGGCGAGGACATTTATACTAGACTCGCTATTGGTAACGGCAAGGTTATAGGAATTTTTACAGTGAGTGAAACATTCTATTGGACTTAGTGAATTTTCGAGAGAAAAAAATTCATATAATTTTTTTTTGAACTAAACTCATTATTCCCAACAGCGAGTCTAGTGTAAATTTCATTTTCATTGGGAACAGTGAGTCTTCTTTAAAAATTTTGAACTAAAAATTAGCACTTAACACGTTGTTTCCCAACGGCGAGGATGAAACAACTAAACTCGCCATTGGGAACGGCGAGCTTAGTTGTTGAGTCCATGAGCACAAATACTTAGACAACTGTCCTCTTTCTACAAATATTTTTCAAAAGTGTCTTATAAAAAAAATTAATTCCCTTTCCTTCAAATCTACTGATCTAATTTTACCAACTAAAAACCTATACAAAAATTCCAAAAAAATACTCAAAATTCTTCAAAAATCTAAGCCCTAGTTACTAATCAAAACAGTAAATTCGATCTATAAAAAATAGGGGGGAAATCTCACCGGATCGCTGGCGACAAGGCGACTAATTCGATCGATGACCTGGAACTTCTGCCTGGATCCGGCCCATACGACCTTCATCGCTTCCACGTCGAACTTCGCCGTCTTCCTCTCATCTCGTAAGTAATCCACTGCCTCCATTTTTCTTCTGCCCCTTTCGTTTTTCTTTTTTTTTTATATCTTTGATGAAGAAGAAAATGCAGACATGGTGAGCAAGAAAAATCTACGACTCTTTGTATATAAGTAAAGGTTTCAGTTCAAGATCGCAGTGTGAGTAAATTACGTAAATGCCTTCGGTTATTAAGATGGATTTGTATCTCTAATCTCTAATCTCTAATATTATAATGGGAGAAGGCCATAGTGTCATTTGTAAATGTTTTGTCAATCTACCAACCCATATAACACACGTGCATAACTATTATAAAGGAGGTCGTAGGTTCAAATCAAGACTGCGTTCAAATTTTTATTTTAAAAAACTATATTTATTAAAACGTGCATCACACGTGTAAACAACTAGTTTGAATAGTTGGATTTGCCTTGGTACCGACAGCACCGGAAATTCTTTGCCGTACTACGCCACTTTTTGAAAACATTTTGTCATTACGGGCCAGTTTCGAAACTATTACTGTTTGTGGATTACTTGTGTCACGTCAGCTGTGGCCGCTATTCTCATTAGTGACATATTCATTTTAGATGTCACTAATAGGAATAGCGGCCTCTTTTTTTTTAAAAATAAAATTTTTGTTTACCGTCGCTATTCCTATTAGCGACCAAAGCATATATGAAGTCGCTAATAAGATTAGCGACCTTCAATGAACTGTATTCCAACACTTGGCAAAATTTAGAGCGTTTTTGCTCTATAAAAAAATACCATTAAATTTATTTTTGAAATTGAGCGACCTCAGTTGTACAAAGATTGCTATTTGGAATAGATGTCTTAATTGTACTAAGGTCAATAAATTTGTAAATTTAACAAAGAACAAAGAGATTGAGTTTCCTACTGAGGTCGTTATTGCGAATAGCGACCGAAGTAAACTAAGGTCGTTATTCCCAACAGCGTCCTTAACTAGGTGATTATTTTGCAAATCTCACAGAGAGTAAGAAGATTCAGTCTTCTCTGAGGTCGCTATTCGGGCTAGCGACCTCAGTTTTAAAAAAAATCCCAAGAGAGCAAACGCTCTTTACAAGTCACTAAATGTCTCAATACATTCATTTGAGGTCGCTAATTTCGGTCGCTAGTGGGAATACCACCAGCAAACAAAAAATTTCGAAATATTTTAAAACAGAGGCCGCTATTTCCATTAGCGACTTTCAAAATAAAAAGGCCGCTAACGAGAATAACAGCCACTGCTGACATGACACCAAGTAGTCCACGAGCGCTAATAGTTTGGAAACTGACCCATAATTGCAAATATTTTCAAAAAGTGGCCTAGTACGACAAAAAATTTCAGCACCGGATCCTATACAACAATTTTCTTACTGGTGTTAAAAAGTCTTCTACATAAATTTTCTTGGATTTTATTGACTAGTCTATACAATATATAACTAGTATAACCGTGTGCAATATATTGCACATAATTCTTTAAAAATGAGAAAATAACAAAACTGTTTTTCAAAAAATTCTCTAATAATATCTATACAATATTGCACGCTTTTTAAGGTTTGATTAAGGAATATGATTGCACTTTAAAATTTGGATAGTAAAAGAGCGGGGGATTGCCTCCTACATTTGCTCTCTATTTTTTTGTTTTAAATATAAAAAAAATAAAAAATTTCTTGGACCAAAAGTGCTTTAGCATAATATATCATATAGATGCTAAAGCCACTTGTAGGGCTGCAAATGAATCGAGCTATTCGCGAGCTATTCGGCTCGAGCTCGGTCAAAGCTCGGCTCGAACCGAGCTCGAGCCGAGCTTGAGCTCAAAACTGAGCTCGTTTTGTAAATGAGCAGAGCTCGAGCTTGGATTTTCTTTTAGGCTAAGCTCGCAACCTATTCGGCTCGAATACAATCAAAGCTCGGTCAAAGCTCGGCTCGAATCGAGCTCGAGCCGAGCTCGAGCTCAAAACTGAGCTCGTTTCGTAAACGAGCTGAGCTCGAGCCTGAAGGTGTTCGGCTCGGCTCGGCTAGATTGCAGCCTTAGCCACTTGGGCCAACAATTTTTCTCATTTTAAAATAAAAAAAGAGCAAATATAGTAGGCAACCATTGTAGCGCCCCGAATTTCTAATATAATAATTTAGAAAATACGTGGCACAATCCCAGCATCAACTTCAATGTAACAGTACACATAGCCCAAAAACACAAATAATTTTATTCCAAACTTTTATTACAACAATCTTTTTCAAACACAGCAGAATTACAAACACCTTGAATTACATCTTTCTTTTCACAACACTTCTTTTACTAAAATTTTACACCAAGCTCTATTACATCAGTTTCTCTCCAAATCTATCTCAAGCATCCAACCTCCAAACTATAAGCAACAACCTGTAACATATGAGGCTAGAGATGATCCCTAACCCCCAAAACTAAAGGGGTCAGCCATAAATGGTGTGAGTGACATAAAAACAAACAACATAATTTAATCGTAAAACATAAGGTCATCAATAACATGTATTAACCACAATGATAAATGAATGAGAAATAACAAAGATGTAAAGCATGAAAACATCATAGAATGAAAACAACAAGTGCATCTAGTATAAGTGTCAAGTGTAGGAAAACTGGAAAACACATGCACGAAACCAAGTCAAGACTACACAAAGTCTATATGCGGACTCTCTAATGCATACTTGTCGAAGTCTATGCATCGCATTCTACATAGGTTCGGTGCAAGCCCTTAACGTCTCCACATCATAGGGTTCAATCCCCCGCTATGCAACTAATCCTATCACGATGACTACTACGAGATAAAGATAAACTGTGAGAATTAGCCCATGCTTGATAATTCTGGAGATAGATCCCACATCTCAGGTAATTTTCTTGGATAATTCCAGAGATCATCCCACATCTAAACATTGACACATCATCACATGAATACCCCATGTGCGTCGCCTCGACTTTGATAATTCTGGAGATCAATCCCACATCTCAAGCAAATCACTTGGATAATTCCGGAGATATATCTCACATCGCAGGTAATTTACCTGGATAATTCCGAAGATAAATCCCACATCTCAAATAAGTTACTTGGATAATTCCGGAGATTAAATCCCACATCTAAAGCCATACTGAGGTGCATAACCCATGTTCCCGTTCATCATATCACCACTAGTGCCTGTCCTTATCATTTGGGTTATTTAATTACTTAAAGAATCTCCTAGAGTTGGTGTACCCTACCGGCCTAAATTCAAAATTGACTAACTGAAATGCCTCACGGGCCTCAACAAAATAACTCAACACCGGTATACTAGGGTCACTCACCTCTAGGGACTCAAACTCAAAAGTCTTAATCAACTTTCCACTAAACAAAATTAGCTCAACTAAATATCTCAAACCAAGTGCTTAACTGAAGATAAAGTATAGACTGAATTATCTGAAAGCCAATCATTCGAAAGAGCATTCAAGTTTATGAAAACTCATCAGTACCAGTCGACTTATTACTGTAGTAAGTCGACTGTCCAGAGAGAAAATATCCATGATTTTGAGAAAATAAGTTAAGTAATATAAGTTGACTTATAAGAGTCATAAGTTGACTTACCAACAATATAAGATGACTTATAAAAACATAAGTTGACTTACCAACAATATAAGATGACTTATAAAAATATAAGTTGACTTATCAACAATATAAGATGACTTATAAAAATCATAAGTTGACTTACCAGATCATAAGTAGACTTATAAAAAACATAAGTCGATTTAAAGGAGACATAAGTCGACTTATAAGAACATAAGTCGACTTATAAAAACATAAGTCGACTTACCAGAGAGAAATTCCAGAAATCTTTAAGAAAATATTCTAAGTGTTATAAGTCGACTTGCAAAGTCATAAGTCGACTTAAAATACAATATAAGTCGACTTAAAGGTCATAAGTCGACTTACCAGAGAAAAATCTACAATAACTTTGAAAAATAAATTCTAAGTGTACCAGTCGACTGAAAAGGGTCTAAGTCGACTGTCCAGAACGGATTTTCAAGAAAACTAAAGATACAGCAGCTGGGTCGTACCAGTCGACTGAAAAGTCTACCAGTCGACTGTCGGCCTATAGTTTTCATAATTTAGGTCTGAATACAAAGATCAAAACTGGAGTTTTCTAAAGATCTTTGTTTATGAAAATAACTCGTATTCATATAAAAGTGACAAATCTCCAAATATCTCAGATTGGATTCAATACTCAATCATCCCATATCTCAAATCTCAATTCTCATGTTCTCAATTCCTAATTCTTTCATTAGGGTTTCTCAATACTGAATCTCTTCACAACTCATAGTCAATATCTGATTCGTAAATACAAGATCCAGATGCTCATCATCCGATCATAACCATACTCGAAGTTTATTATGCTTTCTATTAATACACTTTTATGAACTAAGATCTATTCAACATTCTTAGATTCACATGCATGATACAAACAACAACCATTGCATCGTTTCCATGCAAACTACTAAATAAACATACATGCCAAACAACAATATAACAATCGACCACATTAATCAAACCACAATACAAGATTCATATCATTCACAACATCAAAACAAAACAAAACATTGTCACTCACATAAATCAAAACAGCAAAACAAATTTATATCACTCACCTTTGAATCGAAAAAATCCAACGAAAAGCCTTCCTTTTTGCGAGATCCAAAAATTCTCCTCTTGATCACCAAGAAAATAATGATATAATAAATCTGGAGTTGTGCAGAGAATGATGGCTGCACGTCCTCTTTTATACAGGTCGGGATTAAAAGGAATTAGGGTTTTGAAGTACTTTTGCAAAATAGTCCTTTTCAATTTATTACTTCACATATATAACCTTCCTTAGTTAAAATAAGTTAAATAAATCAAAACTAAATAAAATCCTTTTACCACTAAGTTTTCCAACAACCCAGCACAGCCCAGAGATAAGAAAATTTTGGATTTACACTCAGGGTGGCGATTTTGCACAAAAGCCCTCCCTTTTGTAATATTTACAAATACATCATAAAATATTCATAAAAATCCAGCAAAATTCGAAATAATATCTAATAATACATATTATATTTTCCAATCAAAATATTTGACTTTTACTCTCCAGAAAAACATTTACACAAGATTCTACATGAATTCCATATTTGCAAAAATACCCTTTTTGTTTAATTCTTCACCAAATCAACTTTAAATAAAATCTGAATATATTAAAATTCAAATGATAACCATGGAGAACCAAAATGTCAGTAAAAATGAATTTTCATATTTTATTCAAGATCCAAACGACTTTTTACATAAAAGCCCCTCTCTTTCGAGGTATTTGTAAAAATAGTTTCTTTATTCAGAAAAATCCCAAAACTTAGAATACACTCCATAATAAGTATGAGAACTTATTAAAAATATAAAATCGTATATTTACACCAAAATTATTTGCACGTGTTTCGCATGTGTAAAAAGATAAATCTTTTAGAAAATATTTATTAAATTTCTAGTAAATCATTTTAATTCATTTTCAAATATTAAAATAATATTTGAAAATACGGGGTTCTACAACCATCCCACTCTTTCTCTATCCAATTTTTTAACTGGATTCATATCCCTTAATCAAACCTTAAAAATTGTGCAATATTGTTATTAAATGTGTTTTTCAAAAGAGAAAAGTGAGCCTCATATTTGCATGAGGTAAATTTTCAAAAGATAATCTTAACAACCAAGATCAACCAAGATGATATTTAACAAATGTCACGCCCCGCTTTCCAAAAATACGGAATAAGAGCACGTAACAATGGCCCAGCGAATGACTAACGTCGCCCATAAGATGTTTATTTGATTAATTCAACAATATAATCAATATAGAACATATGTGCAGGCAATAATAATAATCTCATGAACAATAGTACTTGGAATGAAGCAATAAAAATACCCAAATACAATAATAATAATCCAACGTCTGGAAACAATAACCAAATCCGGAACATAAGTCCAAAATAATAATAATCCAATCCAAAATAATAACAAGTCTCAATACATTAAGTTTATTAAAGCAATAAGCAATTAAAAAGCAGAGTCTTCAGAATGTTTGTTTACCAATTCCGGTAGGCAATTCTCCTTCATTACCTGTATACACTTCATCTAAAAAGAGGAGAAAAATTGTCCTTAGAGCAAGTCATGGACATCAAGTAGAGAATGCGGGGAACAATGAAATAACGGTATAACAATGAATCAATAGATTAATAGGAATCAATAATATGGCACGATAGTAATAATCAATAACATGCTAATCAATGTAATGGTGTAACAATGATTCAATATTCGGTAACGGTAATCAACGGTTAATGTCAATAACACTTAGACAATATTGGATACAAATAGAAACAACGATGAACAATATGCAATGTCGGTGATGTGTCAATCCTTATGTCTATTATTTATTTTAATCCTAACTAATGCATGTACTACTGCATCTCATACTACAGGTTCGATGCATATAATCAGTTTCGTTTTAGACTCAAGTGGTGCACTCGGAAAATCATGTACTTGGCAACGGTAACGGTAAACACTATTCACCTTTCAGTGTACGATACGGTCATCGGCAACGATACGGTACACGATAGATTGAGTTACGACCATAACCACAATCATACGAAAAAACGGTAGCCGAAACGGTAATTAGTAAAATACGGGCCCCTCCTCCAAGTACAGTCTCTACTTTGTTCACTGCTCAGAATCTCCCTTTAACCCTGGCTTATTAATTATTTATCAATGCAACAATACAATATGTAATCAATGGACATTTCGGTGAACGATAGTATCAATAGGAAAACAATAGGTTGATAACATGGATAGGACGGTTAGAATAGTGACAATAACTCATTGGGAACATGCAATACAATAGAAATTCATTAATTCATGCAATAATACGATATAAGAATAATTAATCTATTAAAAAATGGAATAAAAAATTCTTGACAGCAAGCGCAATCTGTACAAAAATACAGTTTCCCGCTGACTCAGAAATTGAAAATTGAATCCGTCAGAAAATCTGGAAACTAAACTTCCACACAATTCCAACGCATATTTAAAGTTCAAAATTCGACAACAGTAGCTAGGACAAACACGTGGTTCTTTACAGAATTTAGATTCAGGCAGAATTTCGACATCTTGTTGTTTTAATATTAGAATCAGCAAAAACTCAATAATTAATTCATTAAAAATACTTATTAGATTCCTCAACATGTAAATTAAGAATTTGGAAACTTTCAGAGCAAATTTTTATCATTTGATCAAACCTTTTTACTGTTTAAACATGAAAGGTACGAGAATCTGAAAATCTGAAAGTAAAAACACAGTTGTAGTAAAACGAGCATAACTTTTGCTACAAAACTCGGAATTCAAAAATTCAAGATGTTCTGGAAACTAAAAAGATAAGGCTACAATTAATATTCAGAAAGTAATTCATTTTAAGATCGTTTACTGGTTCGAAAATAACAGTTAACATACAGGTCAACAAGCAATATATAGGATTTGTGTAGTTTCATGAAATAAATTAATTAAACATAGTGGGTATCAATTCTTTAGTCAATAAATTATGTAATCAACATGATGGGTGCAATAACATGATGAATAAGAATAAAATCATATGCATACATTAAATCATCATCGATCAAACAACAAACAATCAACCAAACGTACAACATAGCAATTATCTCTACAATAATTTATTTGTGTGATGACTATATGCACACACTATTACCAATTCTATATATACTCATGAAAGATCCAACCTTTAAAGTCAAAAGTGACACAATGTCAAGAATATTGGGGTTAGCTCGTCTAAACCCTCAATAGACCCAACGAAGAGATGAACAAAGAATAATATGATAACAAAGAGATCTACTTGCAAGAGTTTCAACAAAACTTAAATTTGATACAATTAGTAATTCAAGAGGACAGTGACTTTCCTGTTAGACGGTGAAAACGAATACCAAGAATAATGTGATAAGGATCCCAAAGCAACGAACCCACGAACACACAATATCGCACGTGCAATAAAAGATCCAAGCAACACAACAATACAAAGAGAGACACTAGCCAATAGCAACAGCCACTCAAAGAGACGGCAACGGCAGTGACCAGAGCCGGCGACGACGCTAGCTGAGGGCAGCGACAGGGTCGACGCGACGGCATGGAGACGGCAGTGTCGCGGTGGCGGCGCGACGGAACAGGGAGGATGTAACGCCCCGAATCCCAAATTACTGAGTTCGAGATGTTCTTTAGGATCTTTTCGCTTTTCTCGAGTACAATTTTACAAGGAAATTCAAACTTTTCTTTTTTACATCAGAGTTACAACATCTTACATTTAAATTTATACAGCGGAAGCAAAATATACAACATTTACATAAATGAACAACAACATAATGAGATCTTTATGCATCCATTCCTCTTTTACATGTAATTCGTCCTGCATACAAAACTGTGGGTATGTCAGTTTATTCAACCGACGATAATTATACATGGCCATCCTCTCTATGCCAGAAACAGTATAATGAATCTCATTTCTTAAAAAAATCACAATCTTGTTCATAATAAGCATGTAAAATCAAAAGGAAACTTTTAGAGATGTCGTGTCGTGATTGTGCACTTAATCCTTAATGCAATTATTAAACTTTTCACATGACACTAATGCACACTTGTTCGAATTCTATGCATCCCATACTACATAGGTTCGAGGGCAAGCCTCTTAATCGTTCTTCATTTTTGTAGGGTTCAATCCCCCGCCATGACTTACTCTACTTCTGTAAATTCAATGAGTATCTTAGATGATTCTATGAGTACAAGCATGTATCCTGGCCCCTGGAGTAGAATTTCGCGCCATGTCTTGACTCGTCAAGCATGCATTCTGCGACAATTCAGCCTCCTCCCTGAACACACTCCTCTTGCAGTCACCAAAACATCCCACAAGCGTGACTAGAGTCCGATCATTACTGAGTTGTGCCCGCGCCATGTCTTGACTCATCAAGCATGCATTCTGCGGCTCACACACCCGCACCGTACCCTAGCTCTCATACTCATATTTTTCTCTCACCTTCATCACCTCCACACTATGTATTAAAGTTACATTAGAATCATGAATAAAAATCAAGCTCTAGAGTTAGCCTCTCCATCAAGCGGACTTATCATTTCATTTCACTCGACCAACCTGGTCTATTTCTCAATATCATTTCATTTCACTGCCGGGGAGACTTAGCTACTCTTTTGTTCAATTTCAAATTCACAATATCCAATTGAGCGCCATCAGCTCATAATTCATTTTAGAGTCTCACAGACTTTTTCATCATATTTAGCCTTTCATAATTATTCATTTAATTCTCAATTCTCATCTATGATTCCTTTCACATAATTCATACAGCCATAAACAGAATCCATCGATTTAAAAGCATAAAGTTCATCATTACCCACAGTAACTAACATGAATCAAATATATCAAGTCCACTCTGTACAGTCGACTTGGAAGAACACCAGTCGACTCATACAGTCACACACAGTATCATCATAATTGCTCGGGATAGTCGACTGTTGCACTCAACCAGTCGCCTGTCCCGCAACCTTCCATATTCACAATATTATCCACATGACAGTCGACTGTCCATTAATCAGTCGTCTGTCCTGGAGATTTCAAACAGCATAATTTCCAAGTCCAGATCAGTCGACTTGCTACATGCATTCGGTCGACTGGACAGATCCATTTCAATTAGGGAATTTATTTACAGTTCTTACGTGTACTTGCATCCTGATATCAATTAACAGTATACATCAATTCATGTTTCATAAACAGAGTTTCCTCTTGTTCAGTAGCATTCACAGCATAATTTTCCCAGTTATTAACATGCTCCTTTAGAGAAAACTACTCTAAACATGCATTCGCATTGCTCATACTTTCTTACAATAATGAAGGTACAAATCTCAAGTCATCATAATGGGTCTACATAAATAGAATATCTTTATTCAGGGGACTTTCAAACAGTCATATTCAGAATGAAGCACCAGTCGACTTAACACCAAGTCAGTCGACTGCGCCGACAACTTCAGATATTTTTCACTATTAGTTCTTTTCATTTATTTACCTTCCCTCCATCATATGTGTCATAGGGAAAATATACATTTAATAATCACACCATCACAGCTATTTGCACACACTTATCAGCACATTATGAAAAGAAGTGTCTCGTACCAGTCGGCTGGCTCACATGGCAGTCGACTGTACCGACAGTCTTGTTATCAACATTAATAGCATATTCAAGTAATTTCTACCGCATTCAATTCACTTTTTATAACATGGTATCAATCATAACAATTGCAATATCATTCCTACATTAGAAGTCCTGAGAAACACCCACCTTATATGAAGAATTAATCGAAATCCCGCAAAGCTCCTCAATATAGCGCAGCACTTCTTGCTCCTCGTTCCACACCGAAATCTTCAGCAATGCTGCTTGCCTCCACAGAAAAGCTCCCACACAAAACTCACCGATACTCTCTAGCAGTCCTAGGAAATTTTAGTGTAAAAAGATAGGGAATAGGAGGGGGTATTTATACTAGAATATAGGTGAAATGGAGGGCTGAGATTTATTGGGGAGTTGGAGAATCAAAGGCTGAGATCAAATCGGGAGTTGAGAAACTACCCACACCTCAAAATAACTACCCATGATCTAAACCCATCACTCCACAATCCGGCCAAGAGTTGTGTCCAATGCACGTGTATGCGAATGCACGTGCATGCACCAACTACACCCTACAAATTAGTACATCAAATACCCGGTCAAGAAAAGAAAAGATGTCACACATACTGGTTATAAAAATACAATAGAAGGGGTTTTAAATCCATGGGCTAAAATTAATTGGGCCAAACTAATTATTTTGTAGAAAAACTTTTGGGCTTTAAGAAAAAATATTACACATGCATACCATATGTAGAATTAAATAATCTTTATATATATTAGAAAAATCGGGGTATTACATCACTCCCTCCTTAGAATAGTTCCGTCCCCGGAACTACAACCAAGAGCGAGAAACAGATAACACAACAACAAGAGATACAAGGATATAAGGATACAAAATACAAAATACAACCAACAAGACAATCAAGCAAAAAGCTCAGGATAGTCCTTCAACATCTTCTCCTCAGATTCCCAAGTAGCCTCTTCAACCAAGTGATTTCTCCAGACTACCTTGACCATCAGTATCGTCTTATTCCTCAAGACTTTCTCCCTACGGTCAACGATCTCAACAGGAGTCTCGATGTAATTCAGGTCTAACTGCAAACCTTCCGGCACTTCAGGCAAATGATGACTCGGGTCTGGAATATAACCTCTCAACATAGACACATGAAAGACATTGTGCACCTGAGACAACTCTTCCGGTAACTCAAGCCGGTAAGCAGTTTTCCCGATCCTTTTCAATATCTTATACGGGCCTATAAATCTCGGGGCTAACTTCCCGCCTTTGCCAAATCGAACCACACCTTTACTGGGTGATACCTTCAGAAAGACGAAGTCACCAACCTCAAACTCAAGGTCCCTTCTCCGGTTGTCTGCATAGCTATTCTGCCTGCTCTGAGCTTCCACCAACCTTTTCCTGATCAGATCAATCTTCTCAGAAGTCAGCTGTACAAGCTCAGGACCAAACAATTGACGCTCCCCAACCTCATACCAACACACAGGAGTCCTGCACTTCCTGCCATACAAAGCTTCATACGGCGCCATCCCGATGCTAGTCTGAAAACTGTTGTTGTAGGCAAACTCTACCAAAGGTAAATGCCTTTCCCAACTGCCTCCGAAGTCTAGTATACAACACCGAAGCATATCCTCAAGAATACGGTTGACTCTCTCGGTCTGTCCATAGGTCTGTGGATGAAAAGCAGTGCTGAAATCTGTCTTGGTACCCAAAGCTGCCTGAAGACTCCTCCAGAAATGCGAAGTAAACCGCGCATCTCGATCAGACACAATAGTCGAAGGAACACCATGAAGTCGGACAATCTCACCAACATACAACTCAGCCAACTTGTCCATCGAAGCAGTGAGTTTCATCGCCAAAAAGTGAGCGGACTTGGTTAGTCGATCGACTATAACCCAAATAGCATCATTGCCCTTAGAACTCTTAGGCAATCCCGTAATGAAATCCATACTGATGTTATCCCACTTCCATTCCGGAATAGGTAACGGCTGTAATAGACCTCCGGGTCTCTGATTTTCGGCTTGGACTTGCTGACAAACCTCACACTTCGCGACAAATTCGGCCACATCCCGCTTCAAACCTGACCACCAGAAATGCTGTTTGATGTCTTTGTACATCTTAGTACTCCCAGGATGTACAGACAAAAGAGTAGCATGCGCCTCCTGAAGAATACTCTCTTTCAGGTCCGCCTGATCTGGAACACACAGCCTATCTCCGAACCACAGCACCCCATCCCTGGTTTGAAATCCGGGCAACCTACCAGCACCAACCTGCTCCTTCATCTCCAAGATATCAGCATCAACTTCCTGACTTGCAATGATCCTTGCATTCAAAGTAGGCTGAAGCTTCAACTGAGATAAAGATGCTCCCAATCCTTGCAAGACAACCTCAATACCTGCTCGATCCAACTCCTCAATCAGATGCCTCTGAGTCGTAATCAAACTGGCCAAACTGCTCTTGCGACTAAGTGCATCAGCAACAACATTAGCCTTTCCAGGATGATACTTGATCTCAGGTCGCATATCCTCGAGCACTTCCAACCATCTCCGCTGCCTCAGATTGAGATCCCTCTGCTGGTATATGTACTTCAAGCTTTTGTGATCCGTGTACATGTTCAATTTCTCACCATACACGTAGTGCCTCCATTGCTTCAAAGCAAAGATAATCGCAGCCAACTCTAGATCATGAGTCAGATAATTCTTCTCATGCGGTCGTAGTTGCCTAGACCCATAAGCGATTACTTTACCTTCTTGCATTAAGACACAACCAAGCCCCCGATGTGAAGCATCGCTATAGACATCATACTCAACTCTAGCTCTAGGCAAAGCCAAGATAGGTGCAGTAGTCAGCCTATCTTTCAACTCCTGAAAACTCGCCTCACATTGCTCGGTCCACTTGAAGCTCACATTCTTCTTGGTCAACTCAGTAAGCGGTACAGCTATCTGAGCATAATCTTGAATGAATCTCATGTAGTATCCAGTCATCCCAAGGAAACTTCTGACTTCCTTCACTGTAGTAGGCCTAGCCCAGTCTCTCACTGCCTCTATCTTCTGAGGGTCAGTTGCCACTCCCTCCTTAGAAAGGATGTGACCTAGGAATGCCACTTCAGATTTCCAGAAATCACACTTGGATAACTTGGCATACAACCTCTGCTCTTCCAACTTCTGCAAAACTGCTGCCAAATGCTCGGTGTGCTCCACCTCAGACTTGGAGTACACGAGAATATCGTCGATAAACACCACGACGAAAGAATCAATAAACGGCCTCAGAACTCTGTTCATCAAGTCCATGAAGATTGCGGGTGCATTCGTCACTCCGAATGGCATAACTAAGAATTCATAATGCCCATGCCGAGTTCTAAACGCAGTTTTGTGCACATCTTCAGCTTTCACTCGCACTTGGTGATATCCTGATCGAAGATCTATTTTGGAGAATACAGCTGCTCCTTATAGACGATCGAACAAGTCATCAATTCGAGGAATCGGATACTTATTCTGAACAGTGACCTTATTCAGCTCTCGGTAATCGATACACATCTTGATCGATCCATCCTTCTTCTTAACCAAAAGCACTGGTGCTCCCCAAGGTGACGCACTAGGTTGAATAAAGCCTTTTCCCAACAGTTCCTCAATCTGCCGTTTCACTTCATCCTGTTCCACTGGAGCCATCCTATACGGTGCCTTAGAGATCGGTGCACCTCCCGGTTGAACAGTGATGCTGAACTCTACATCACGGTGCGGAGGTAACCCAGGAAAATCTTCTAAGAACACAGTCGGATAGTCCCGAACCACCGAAATCCCTTGCAATTCCACAGGAGTCTCTTTCTTGCGGATAGTTGCCACCAACTTAGAACACTTCAGCTTCCCCTGGAAAGTGACGTCAGGTCCTCCTGGAGCCTTCACTGTCACCGTCTTGGTCTTACACTCGATGCTTGCACTGTACACCGACATCCAATCAATGCCAATGATAACATCGACTCCCAAGATAGTCAGTTCGATCAGATCAATGCCAAAGATTCGATCCCCAATCTCTATCTCGCAATCAGCATAATACCGATCAGTGGTCAAGGTTTCCCCTGATGGAGTAGCTACTGCTAAGATCTTGCCCGGAAAAATCTTCGGTTCAACTCCCAACACTTTAGCAAACTTTGGAGACACAAAAGTATGAGAGGATCCAGTATCAAACAACACCACAGCTTTCTTTCCATTAAGATAGAGTTCTCCTGTTACATAACATACATCATTACATAACAGTTTCACACTATGAACGGGAAGAAGAAATGACAAAAACCACACTAAACATCAGCTCTCGTACCAGAGATGACCTGATCCGCCTCCTCAGCATCAGCTTCTGTCAAAGCAAATACTCGCCCTGACTGGTACGGCCTCTTCCCAGTCTGCTGTATTGGCACATTGTGATTGCTAGCCCGTGGTTTGAGACATCGAGATTGGTAATGTCCCATTTCACCACAGTTAAAGCAAGTGACTGCAGAAGGTCTCCCTACATCGTTTTCAGGTCTTCCAGCTACACTAATAGCGTTCGCCCCCGTCGGTTTGAACCTCTATGCAGACGGTTGCCCCTTGAAACTCCCCGATTGAGCAGGCCTCTTCCCAGACTGCCAGTTGCTCTTCTGGTGCTGAGCAACATGGAACTGCTCCATATCCGCCTCCGTTGCTGCCGCCCTCTTCACCAGCTTATCGAATCTCCTGATACCAAGAGGTATCATACGAGACCTCAAGCTCGGCCTCAGATCATGCTCGAACTTGCGAGCCTTCTTCGCCTCATCCATCACCAGTTCTGGAGCATACCTGGAGAGCTGAGTAAACTTAGTCTCATACTCCCTTACCGACATGCTGCCTTGCTGAAGTGACAGAAACTCCATGGCCTTCTTCTCCTGGACGTCGGAGGGGAAATAATGGCTGCAGAATTCTTCCAGAAATTCCTCCCAGCCAAGCAACAAGCCGCCCATAGTCCTCTTCATCGACTGCCACCAAACAGCCGCATCCTTCTCCAACTGCAAAGTCGCCAACTTGACCTTGCTGCCCTCCGGTGTCTCCAACACCTCGAAGATTGTCTCCACTTGCCGAATCCAGTTGTCAGCTGCATCTGGATCTGACTTTCCCTCGAACACTGGTGGTTTCATTCTCTTGAACGATTCCACTAGCTTAATTGCCTCGGGTACTGGATTCACCGGCCCCCTTCCTTGGTTTGCAGCCACTGCATTCAGTGTCTGGTAAACCCTTGCAAATTCGGCCTCCAGGTCCAAACCTTCACCATTCCTGGCTCCCCTTCTCGACATATTCTGATGCAAAAGATCCATTAAATTCGAAGTATAAGACAAGAAATTAAACCAACTTCTATTTCATTGAATTTCAAAGTTTATACATTCGAATTAAAACATTTCTTAACATCAGAATAGAAGAAAATAGAAACTAGGACAATCTAATCTCTACGGGTCCTCTTCGCTGCTCGAATCTCATCCCGCAGTTCATCCACTTGGTCCTTCAACACATCCGTCAGGTTCTTTCTCTTCTCAAGTTCCCAAACCCGATGGCTAAGAACAGAATAGTCGGCATTCCGCTTCTCCAGCTGTGCCTCCAAGACTCCAACTCTATACTTCAGGGTATCCACTTGCCTCTGAAGAGAAGCCACAGTGCCACTCAGAGCTGGTCCCTTTTCTTCATCGGAAGAAGAAGAATCGTCAGATGAGTCCGGCGGTGGGGTGATCTCTCGAGATTCAGGGTACTCCTCATCATCAGAATCTGCTTGCCCAGGGTGATACTCGTCCTCAGAATCAGCCTGTCCAGGATGGTACTCTTCCTCAATAATATGCCAGTTGTCGCCTCCAGCAGGGTCGAAGTGATCAGCCATCTTAGAAATAGAGAGGAAGAAGCATAAATCATAGAGCAACACAAATGTAAGTCACTTACATTTAAATCTTTAGATTCAAACACACACTCTAATGTCCACATCTAGGGTGTCGTTCCTTATAAATTTGTACAAGTGTGAAAGCGTAGAAAAACGTGGCTCTGATACCACTCTGTAACGCCCCGAATCTCAAATTACTGAGTTCGAGATGTTCTTCAGGATCTTTTCGCTTTTCTCGAGTACAATTTTACAAGGAAATTCAAACTTTTCGTTTTACATCAGAGTTACAACATCTTACATTTAAATTTACACAGCAGAAGCAAAATATACAACATTTACATAAATGAACAACAACATAATGAGATCTTTATGCATCCATTCCTCTTTTACATGTAATTCGTCCTGCATACAAAACTGTGGGTACGTCAGTTTATTCAACCGACGATAATTATACATGGTCATCCTCTCTATGCCAGAAACAGTATAATGAATCTCATTTCTTAAAAAAATCACAATCTTGTTCATAATAAGCATGTAAAATCAAAAGGGAACTTTTAGAGATGTCGTGTCGTGATTGTGCACTTAATCCTTAATGCAATTATTAAACTTTTCACATGACACTAATGCACACTTGTTCGAATTCTATGCATCCCATACTACATAGGTTCGAGGGCAAGCCTCTTAATCGTTCTTCATTTTTGTAGGGTTCAATCCCCCGCCATGACTTACTCTACTTCTGTAAATTCAATGAGTATCTTAGATGATTCTATGAGTACAAGCATGTATCCTGGCCCCTGGAGTAGAATTTCGCGCCATGTCTTGACTCGTCAAGCATGCATTCTGCGACAATTCAGCCTCCTCCCTGAACACACTCCTCTTGCAGTCACCAAAACATCCCACAAGCGTGACTAGAGTCCGATCATTACTGAGTTGTGCCCGCGCCATGTCTTGACTCATCAAGCATGCATTCTGCGGCTCACACACCCGCACCGTACCCTAGCTCTCATACTCATATTTTTCTCTCACCTTCATCACCTCCACACTATGTATTAAAGTTACATTAGAATCATGAATAAAAATCAAGCTCTAGAGTTAGCCTCTCCATCAAGCGGACTTATCATTTCATTTCACTCGACCAACCTGGTCTATTTCTCAATATCATTTCATTTCACTGCCGGGGAGACTTAGCTACTCTTTTGTTCAATTTCAAATTCACAATATCCAATTGAGCGCCATCAGCTCATAATTCATTTTAGAGTCTCACAGACTTTTTCATCATGATTTAGCCTTTCATAATTATTCATTTAATTCTCAATTCTCATCTATGATTCCTTTCACATAATTCATACAGCCATAAACAGAATCCATCGATTTAAAAGCATAAAGTTCATCATTACCCACAGTAACTAACATGAATCAAATATATCAAGTCCACTCTGTACAGTCGACTTGGAAGAACACCAGTCGACTCATACAGTCACACACAGTATCATCATAATTGCTCGGGATGGTCGACTGTTGCACTCAACCAGTCGCCTGTCCCGCAACCTTCCATATTCACAATATTATCCACATGACAGTCGACTGTCCATTAATCAGTCGTCTGTCCTAGAGATTTCAAACAGCATAATTTCCAAGTCCAGATCAGTCGACTTGCTACACGCATTCGGTCGACTGGACAGATCCATTTCAATTAGGGAATTTATTTACAGTTCTTACGTGTACTTGCATCCTGATATCAATTAACAGTATACATCAATTCATGTTTCATAAACAGAGTTTCCTCTTGTTCAGTAGCATTCACAGCATAATTTTCCCAGTTATTAACATGCTCCTTTAGAGAAAACTACTCTAAACATGCATTCGCATTGCTCATACTTTCTTACAATAATGAAGGTACAAATCTCAAGTCATCATAATGGGTCTACATAAATAGAATATCTTTATTCAGGGGACTTTCAAACAGTCATATTCAGAATGAAGCACCAGTCGACTTAACACCAAGTCAGTCGACTGCGCCGACAACTTCAAATATTTATCACTATTAGTTCTTTTCATTTATTTACCTTCCCTCCATCATATGTGTCATAGGGAAAATATACATTTAATAATCACACCATCACAGCTATTTGCACACACTTATCAGCACATTATGAAAAGAAGTGTCTCGTACCAGTCGGCTGGCTCACATGGCAGTCGACTGTACCGACAGTCTTGTTATCAACATTAATAGCATATTCAAGCAATTTCTACCGCATTCAATTCACTTTTTATAACATGGTATCAATCATAACAATTGCAATATCATTCCTACATTAGAAGTCCTGAGAAACACCCACCTTATATGAAGAATTAATCGAAATCCCGCAAAGCTCCTCAATATAGCGCAGCACTTCTTGCTCCTCGTTCCACACCGAAATCTTCAGCAATGCTGCTTGCCTCCACAGAAAAGCTCCCACACAAAACTCACCGATACTCTTTAGCAGTCCTAGGAAATTTTAGTGTAAAAAGATAGGGAATAGGAGGGGGTATTTATACTAGAATATAGGTGAAATGGAGGGCTGAGATTTATTGGGGAGTTGGAGAATCAAAGGCTGAGATCAAATCGGGAGTTGAGAAACTACCCACACCTCAAAATAACTACCCATGATCTAAACCCATCACTCCACAATCCGGCCAAGAGTTGTGTCCAATGCACGTGTATGCGAATGCACGTGCATGCACCAACTACACCCTACAAATTAGTACATCAAATACCCGGTCAAGAAAAGAAAAGATGTCACACATACTGGTTATAAAAATACAATAGAAGGGGTTTTAAATCCATGGGCTAAAATTAATTGGGCCAAACTAATTATTTTGTAGAAAAACTTTTGGGCTTTAAGAAAAAATATTACACATGCATACCATATGTAGAATTAAATAATCTTTATATAGATTAGAAAAATCGGGGTATTACAGAGGAGGAGAATCGGGATTTGGGTTCTGGCGCTCTGTCGCTGTTGTCGAACGAAGTAGAGGAGGAGACGGGGGTGTCGGGGTGCTGGTTGGCGGCACTAGGAGAGCGGCGCTGGGTCTCAACGATGACGAGGAGGTCGCCGGAAGATGGGGGGTTGCCGGAGAAGACAACGGAAAAGGAGGTGCACAGTAGGGTTCACAGTTGGGAAGATGAACAGTAGTAGTGGGTAGGAAAACGGATGGGGAGAGAGAAACGGGAGGAGTGAGAGAAAGAGGAGAGAGAAATTGTGACGGCTAGAAAATTGCAAATTTGTGTTTTTAGAGTTTGTATTAGGATTGTATTTATAGAGTACAAGTAGATTATTAAGTTATTGGGTTAGGATCGAATAATAGTGGGTCTGGGTTGAGAACAAACTGCAATTGGATTTTATGGTTCAATAAGGGATAAATCTAAATCAATTGGGTTCAAATAAAAATACCCACAATTAAATACGAGAAAATATGTTCAACAAGAAAAGCTCAATCAAGAAGAACGGAAACTTTTCATGAACAAATTTAATCAAAAAGAAAATATTCAAGAAAGAACAATAGGGTATTTAAAATACACACACACACGCACGCACACACACACACACACACACACACATATACATTGAATCAAACAGTGAAGTGCATATAAAATTGAGTATGTTCGGGCTTAAAACAAAATAATAATAATAATAATAATGCTAATAATAATGATAGAAATATAATACCTATAACAGTAATAATAACAACAATAATAACAAATATTAATACCAATAGCAATAAGAATAACAACAGTAATAATAAATAACAATAACGATAATAATAATCATAATAATGATATGCATCAAAGTAGGATTTGAGTTTAACAATTTATTAAAATCCGAAAATTAATAATATGAATAGTTGATCAATTAGGGATAGAAAACAAGTTCAAATATACCATTATTCAAAATGAATAAAAATCTCGATTAGAAAACACTTTAATACAAGATCCGAAATGAATCTAGCACAAAATAAATTTATAAAAAAAATCAAATTATAGAAAATATTCGGAAAATACTAATTATCGGGAATGGGGGTTACAACATACCTATAATCTAATCTAACGGGGTGTTTGATACGTAGATTGGAGAATTCCTTGGAATGTGGGGGTAGGAATCATGATTCTCATGAATGTTGTAATACTGTGTTTGGTACAAGACATTTGCATTCCAGAAAATATTTTAGTACTATGTTTGATATAGACCACTTCATTCCCATCAATCCTTCGCTATAGCAGACATTACCGAAAATTCACTTTTGGCTTTATTTTTTAAACAAAAAATATAATTGTTATCTACTTTAATAATCGATGCATATGCGTGACATGTGCAAAACCAGTACTGATATATATCTTATAGAACCTGAGTACGATAACAAATAGTTGACTTAAAAAGTTACACTATGATTCTAATATATTTCAACCAGGTAAATAAAAAGGAAAAAATGAAATGCACGCAGTATAAACATATGATCTTAGGCATATATGGAAATATATTATTTATGACTCAGTGGCTAAAGGGTTTCCCCTTCAATTTTTTAAAGAATAATGGTGGGTACTATTGTTAAAATTGATACATTATACTGAAATATATATCATACTTATTTAATTTTGTTCAGTCTTTCATTGGACGTTCGTCTTTATATATAAATATGCACAAATCCACTTTCATAAGACAAGACAGAGTAACAAATTTATTTGGGGAAACATACAGCGACAATATGATAAGGTAGAATGATTAATATGGTGGGTGATTTGGTAATGTGATGATCTCAGTTATTATTTATGTGGAGGAATCCACAAATCACATCATTTTACAGAGGAATATATATCATTCACAACAAAGGATTTTGATTCCCATGGGAATTTAAAAATTCTTCCAAAACTATACGCATATCTTACCAAACCAGGTAAACCAGAGGGTAATCTTAGATTTCCTTGTATATTACTGCGTATCAAACACCCCCTAAGGGTCTTGTTTTGACACCTCACTTTGTATGAGAAAATGTTTTCGACAAATATGAAGCTCACTTTTCTCTTTTCAAAGTAGTTTTATAATTTTCTTATTTTTTATTAAAAATGTGAAATATTATACAAGGTTATACTACATATTATATTATATTATATTATATTATATTATATTATATTATATTATATAAGTTTGTGCAATATTGCACAATGGTACACTAGTATCTGTAGTAAACTAACTCAGTGGCAATAAAACTAGTGTACCATTATGCAGTATTTCACAAACTTATATAATATAATATAATATAATATAATATAACATAATACGTAGTATAACCCTGTATAATATTGCACATTTTTATTTTACAAAAAAAGAAAATTATAAAACTATGTTAAAAAGAGAAAAGTGAGCCACATATTTGTATAAGGAAATTTTCTCATACAAAATGAATTGTCAAAAGAAGAACCCTTAGATTATAGGTTTATTAAATATCATCTTGGTTGTTAAGATTCTCTTTTGAAAAAAAAAATTCATACAAATATGAGGCTCACTTTTCTCTTTTCAAAAACTCATCTAATAACAATATTGCATGATTTTTAAGGTTTGATTAAGGGATACGAATCCAATTCAAAAATTGAATTTAAAAAGAGGGGGATTGTCACACCCGGCTTTCCAAAAGAGAATACGGAATACGGATACGCGACAAATGCCCAGCGAATGATTTTAATCATCCATAAGCTGTTCAAGAATCTTTACAACACCTCACGAAATAATCAGAGTCGGAAGCAAAAGTATCAATCAACATGCACATATGAACCAAAATACCAACAAGAATAATTGAAACCAAATATATAAATCTCAAATAATCACGATCTGAATAAGTCAAATATCCTGAGTCATATTGCCCAAATACAAAATAAATCCAAGTAAAGAATACAATATTGTTCAAGCAAGCTACAAGAAATAATAATAATAAAATCCAGCACTAGTACTTCATGTCACCAATACCATCTGAAACCTAATCTCCAAAATCTGCAATTCAACAATTGCAGGGAAGAGAAAAAGAGAAAACAAGTACCCATCAATTCCAAGTTACGGACCGCTTGTAATGCAGGATATAAGTACATGGGGAAAAACTAACTAATCACATGGAATAAGCATAATATCAAAATAAACAACTAGCATGGCAAGGTGATCAAGTGTAAATGGCATGTATCAAGTGTTGAGTGAACAAGTATCATGTAAATAAGCAACAAGTGCCAAGTATCATGTAAACATGTAGCAAGTGTCAAGTATCATGTATGAAGTCTCATGTATCACGTAGTCAAGTATCAAGTAAGCATGTATCATGTTCAAGTATTATGTATCAAGTCTTATAGTGATTACTATCTAGGTAGCACTTCATGCATCCCAGCTTTTACTACATGGTTGATACAGTAAATAGTTTCGCTTTAGATTTCATAATGGACCATAGAGGGCAGTGTACTCAGGGACAAGAATAGAAAAAGAAACAGGTCATGAATCAAATAGGTACACGAATCATCCGATTCATATATCAACAGGTTCATGAATCACAGGTACACGACTAACAGGTCCGTGCATCAACAAGTAACATGTATACGACCAACAAGTCCGTGCATCAACAAGTAACAGGTACATAAACCAACAGGTCCATGCATCAATAGGTAACAGGTTCATGAACCAATAGGTCCATGCATCAACAGGTAACAAGTACATAAACCAACAGGTCCATGCATCAACAAGTAACAGGTTCATGTACTAACATGAATCAAAATGAGAAACACGGGCCCCCTTCTGAGTACACGTTTCTGAATTATCCACTATTAGATCTTTCCCTTAAACTCCGGTTTGGTTATTTTTATTATTAATGTCAACAAGTATGTAGGTTTGCAAAATATATCAAGAATAACATGGCATGATCATGTGACAAGTTCATGTTGTATGGTAAACATGTACGGGTGCAAGATAATACATAAAAGAATAAAATAGCCAAATCTCTAGTTCAGGACAGCAAGACCATACTGTAGTAAAACAATGATTCCCAGTGTTACAAGCATGCAAATCTGAATCCGTCAAGACGTCTAGAAAATAGACTCCCAACCGAATCCAGCGAGTATAATTAAGTCGTATAGTATTTCACAAAAACATATCTCAAAACTGATTTTAATACAGAAAACACATTCAGCCAGAAATTAGTAAACCGAATTCTCAGTCGGAAAAACAGCACCAAAACTCGTTAAATTAATCTACAAAAAATCTGGGGTATTCCCTTATATGTCCAGTATCTAAATATAAAGTTTCGTAATATCCAGTAAGATTAGTTTAATCAACAAAAATCAGAAAGCATCAATAAACGATCGTTTGGCAAATCTGAAATTTTAAAACACTGCTGTACGAAAACTGTAATATCTCACAAACAGTGAAACGAAATCTAAATCCGCCAAAGGGAGATGAAAATAGAAAATATAATATAAATTTCATATTTCATAAATATTTTTCATAGAGTAGAAGGAATTAGGGTGAAAATAGAATTCTTTACAGAACAGCGAGCAAAATACAGCAAGTATAGTCTTTATAAATAAGCATGAAACGGCATATAAAACTCATCAATAAAATCCACCAAAATTTAGGGTAATCCCTAGATAGATATAGAAATACTGATAAAACTTTCAGATCAAAATAATATATGTAGCACAAGTATCAAAATAATTTTGTTATTAAAATCACTAGGAAACGAAATCTGGAATTTACCTACACCTCTGTACTAAAACAGTCATATCTCACACATACGAAAATAAAATCGAGAAAGATCAGAGGGGTTGGAAAGAAGAGGAATTTCTCTAAAACTCATGTTTTATACTGAAATTAAGATTCTGACCTTAATATGGTCTAAATTACTGATCAAGACAGATTATCGGCAAAATCCAGAATTTCCTCAAAACCAAAATCAACATAGATCCAACGAAACTTGATCCAAACACAACCAAACATGAAACCGAGTCTACCAAGTGTCCAAACATCATGAAATAGGGTAATTAACATATCCAACAAAGTCTATCACATGTATCTCAACAATTACTCAAATTCTCACAAAAAATTTCACATACATGATCAAATCAAGAACGGACAAAACCTAAGTTAATTCATGTCATATGTGTCGTGAGGCAACTATGGTCAAAATACTATAGAGACAATATCAACAAGGGATTTCACACACAATTGTCTCTAAAACCCAACTACACTACAAGCGGTATTTTTCACTTGTATCATACAAAGGAATTGAGTACAAGTTACTTGCCTTAACCGGAGACAAAAACAAAGAACAATAAGAATAACGGGAACGAATTCCTGGCAACGAACGCGAACGAACAAGTCAACGAACCAAAGCGAGCACAACCCACGAACACGACTACGAACCAAATACTCCAAGAACGAACGGACAAAACCCCATGAGCAAGAACGTCCCGCAACACGAACCAATGAGAACACACCACAATCACCCGAGATCAAACACACAATCCACGAACGAATAACCATGCACACACATTCAACCCCAAGAGTAAAAGGAAGAGAGGGAGAGGGAACGGTGGATTCAGCAAAGGCCGTGAGTGCACGAGGGGGGGTTCTGGAGTGCAAGAGAGCTGAGGGGAAAATTATTTGTGGCGGCTAGGAGGGATGCACCACTGCATTGGGGGGGGGGGGGGGGGGGGGGGGGGGGGAAGATGATTAATATATATGAGGGAGATTAGGGTTTGGTTCATGGGGGAAGCGGCACAGAAGATAACAACCGGGTGTGGGCATAAGATTTCGGGTTGGGGTCTGCACTTGGTTTCGGTAGGATCAGGTAGGAATTGAGATGGGTATTGATTTCGGTAGTGGGGTGCCGATTAGGTAGTTAGGGGATGTATATTAGGAAAGTTAAAGAATGGGTTTATATGGCTAAAAATGGTAGGAATTTAATAAGTGGTTAAATGTGTGGGTATAAGGTTAAATGAAGATTCTGGCGAGTATTAATAGATCATGGTTTTGATAAATGGGATCTGATGTGGGTTGGGTAGTTAAGTAGGATTAAGAATGATACAAGTAATTAAGGATTATAGGAAAAATGGGTATTAAATTGGTTTAAAAAAATTCACTAGAAAAATACATTAACAAATAAAAATATTGTTTATAAAATAAAAATGTAATTTGCATTACAAAATAGTATTTATCTAAAATACTACAAATACGGTTAATAAATAAAAGTGGGTTTTTAATAGCCAGCCAAAATAACAATAATGACAAGAAAATGATAACAATAATAATAGTATTAATAATAACAGCAATAAAAATCATAATAATAATAAAAATAAAAATAACAGTATTTGTAATAATAAGAGTAATAATAATAGAAATAAGAATTGTATTACAATGCAAAAATTCATAGAAAATAGTAACAATAAAATTATTGATTGAAAATGGATTTTAGTAGGAGATCCAAGAATACATTTTAAAAAGGATTTGAAAACCGAAAAAAAATAATTTGCAAAAATTTTAAATACAGAAAATATAAAAAAATACATTTTTAGGAAAACAGGGGTTACAAATCCTACCCACCTTACAACAAAATTTCGTTTTCGAAATTTGCTTAGGCGGTATATAGGATAGGGCAAAAACAAACAAACTTGGGGAAGGGTAACAAAGCAGAGGGCTAATGGGGAAAGAACAAAGCAGTGACAACACCAGAAACAGAAGGAAGGCGATAACAACGAGGTCAAATGGAATGCAAGAAAAGAAGTAACCGGTATCAAAAATGAAGAAAAAAAACAACACAAGACTTGCAAGATAACAAAGTAAAGAGACGGGAAAAAATAATGGATGAACAGGGGTGAAGGAAACTCAATGCAGAAAGATAATGTGAAAGAATAATGCAAGATAAAATGAAGGAGCCAAAGAGAAACAACAAAATAACAAATGCAAAATATACCTGGAGCAACTTCTTCAGCAAACTCATCATCTGCAACAGTCAGATTGTAAGCCAGACCTCTCCTGGGGGCAGCGGTTCTCTGACCGACAATCTGGCGCTGGAGAGGAAGCAGTGGCCTGACTGAACCACGAGCTGGAGCTACCTGCTGAACTGGGCCTCCAGCTAGAAGAGCCATCCTTCGCCGCGGGCAATCCTGCACTGAATGTTCAGTAGCACCACATCCAAAACAGCAGCGATTGGCACGCCTGCAATCTCTGTGCACGTGCCCTGGAATCTGACAAAAGTTGCAGAGACCATCGCCCCTAGGAACAGTAGGTGGGTAGGGAGCTGACCTGGCTGGAGGGATTGGGGCAGATCTCCGAATCGGCCCACTAGAAGGCCTAGCAACAATAGAGTACAAAATAGTCTGCTGAGAAGGAGCCAATCCACCACGAGCCTGTTCTTGAGCTCGAGCTGCCACAAGAGCTTCGACATAAGTACGCAAGCGAAGGGAGACAAGTTGCACCTTGATGTCTCGAACAAGTCCCAATATGAATCTACGAGCCATGTTCTTTTCGTTTGCCACAAGAACGGCTGCAAAGCGGCTAAGTCTTGTAAATTCAGCTGCATACTCATCCACAGACCTGGAGCCCTGTTTTCAAGAAAGTCTCATGTTACAACATTGCATGGACAATATGTAATAAAATTCCATTAATAGAAATAACGACCAACCTGTTTCAGGGCCAGGAACTGTTGCTCCATTTCAACTCGAGTACTGCTAGGGAAGAACTTCACCAAGAAGCTCCCAGGTGAACGTTTCCAAAGTAATAGGTCGTTCGAGCCTTTCGGACTCGGACCTCCACCAAATATGAGCCAGGTCCACCAGCTGGATGGCTACCACATCCACTCGATCTGCATCTGCCACTCTAGCTGCCAAAAGCAGTTGCTCAGTCCGGATCAACCACTGTTCTGCCTCCAAAGGCATCTCAGTGCCCGAGAATTTGACAGGATGCAGCCTCATAAAATCTGTGACTGTACCAGGACAGGGAGGAAGAGTTGCCTGCATAGGCAAAGCGAGCGGCGGAACCCGAGCAGCTTCCAAAGCAACAATCACCAAGTCACTGTGGTTTCGCTGCATATTGATCAGCTGTTCCAACACATTGGTGATGGCCTCAAATTCGGGATGATCATCCTGAAGACGAGAAGTAGAACCCCTACGAGCCATAGTTTGCATAAAACCAAAAAAATTAGCATCCAGATCAAGGTTGATAGTAATTAATTAATTTATGCATGCATGGTTGGTGAAATGTTGAGCCGATCCCAGTTCGAGCCAAGCTTGTCTAATATATTAGGCAACTAATACATTAGCCAAACCTGGCTCTGATACCACTAAAATCTCTGTCATGTCCCGCTTCCCAAAAGAGAATACAGAATACGGATATATAACAAAAGCCCAGCGAATGATTTTCATCATCCATAAGCTGTTTAAGAATCTTTAAAATACCTCACGAAATAATCAGAGTCGGAAGCAAAAGTATCAACCAACATGCACATATGAACCAAAATATTAACAAGAATACTTGAAACCAAATCTATAAATCTCAAATAATCACGATCTGAATAAGTCAAATATCCTGGGTCATATTTCTAAAATACAAAATAAATCTAAGTACAAGAATACAATATTGTTCAAGAAAGCTACAAGAAATAATAATAATAAAATCCAGCACTAGTACTTTATCTCACCAATACCATCTGGAACCTGTCCTCCAAAATCTGCAATTCAACAATTGCAGGGAAGAGGAAAAGAGAAAAAAAAAGTACCCGTCAATTGCAAGTTACGGGCCGATTGTAATGCAGGATACAAGTACATGGAGAAAAACTAACTAATCAAATGGAATAAGCATGATATCAAAATAAACAACTAGCATGGCAAGGTGATCAAGTGTAAATAGCATGTATCAAGTGTCAAGTGAATAAGTATCATGTAAACAAGCAACAAGTGTCAAGTATCATGTAAACATGTAGCAAGTGTCAAGTATCATGTATCAAGTCTCATGTATCATGTAGTCAAGTATCAAGTAAGCACGTATCATGTTCAAGTATCATGTATCAAGTCTTGTAGTGATTACTATCTAGGTAGCACTTCATACATCCCAGCTTTTACTACATGGTTGATACAGCAAATAGTTTCGCTTTAGATTTTATAGTGGACCATAGAGGGCAGTGTACTTATGGACAACAACAGAAACAGAAACAGGTCATGAATCAAACATCTACATGAATCATCCGATTCATGCATCAACAGGTTCATGAATCACAGGTACACGACCAACAGGTCCGTGCATCAACAAGTAGCACGTACACGACCAACATGTCCGTGCATCAATAAGTAACAGGTACATGAACCAACAGGTCCATGCATCAACGGGTAACAGGTACATGAACCAATAGGTCCATGCATCAACAGGTAACAGGTACATGAACCAACAGATGTAACACCCCGAATTCCAAATAAGGATGAATTCGAGATTCCACAGGATCTTTACTTCACTTAGTACAATTTTACAAGGAAATTAAAACTTTTTCAATAACATTAGAGTTTAAATACAACTTGGTTTTACACAGCGGAAGAATAAAGGATTACAACATTTGAAAACAAATACAACTTGTACAACAATATCAAATAAATCATCGATTGCATCATATCAGCTTTACTCCTTCAAGAATAGTCCATTACCTGCATGTCAATCTGTGGGCACGTTAGTTACTTACAACTGACGAAATATTATATTCGGCTATCCTCTCTATGCCGTACATATAACGATCTCATTACTTTAATAAAACACAACAGTTGGATGAAAAATAAAGTGTTGATGATACTACGTTAAACATGTAAGTGTATGTCATGCCTTAATGCCTAATGCATACAATTCTATACTAGGATGACACTAATGCACATTTGTTCGAATTCTATGCATCCCATACTACATAGGTCCGAGGACAAGCGCCTACGTACTCCACAATAAAGGGTTCGATCCCTCGTCATGAAACTACCCAGTAATAAGACAAAGTTTAGATCATTCCACGAATTTGAATTCCAGCCCCGGAGTCCACCGCTGATTGTTATTACAGATCCCACATCGTGCGAATCATCTCACAAATGCCCCTCTAGCCCCGGTATGCGCATACACATTGGAGTACGGCAAAACAAAACTATCTGCTCGATTACTCAAGCTCCCGGAATCCATCGTTGACCCGTCCTCGTAATCCCGGATTTAAAAGTCAGTCTCCCATGAAGCAACCACAGCCCGACGACTGGGTCTATAGCCACGGTGAATCGTTGTCGATGCAATCAACCCACCGCCCGATGAATCGCTACCGACGCAGTCAATTCATCGCCTGACTATATAGAGGCAACCCACTTACGTTTGCCCAGGTTTACTACATCTTCACCTAAGTGCCTAATTATTTTAGTTTAAGAAATGAATGTGTTATCACCCTAGAATCAGTTTTACCTCTTACCGGATTTGTTCACAAAAGTACGAGATCGTCCGACGGCATTATCTCGAAATCAAGTCTTAAAATTTTTCTTTCGAAATTTCTCCATCATGTTTTATAAGTATTAGGATTTCACCCCTTTTTTAAAAAAAAGCATTTGGGCAAGCGCCTACGTACTCCACAATAAAGGGTTCGTTCCTCGCCATGAAACTACCCAGTAATAAGACAAGGTTTAGATCATTCCACGAATTTGAATCCCAGCGCCGGAGTCCACTGCTGACTGTTATCACAGATCCCACATCGTGCGAATCATCTTGTAAGTGCCCCTCTAGCCCCGGTATATGCATATATATTAGAATACGACAAAACAAAACTATCCGTCCGATTACTCAAGATCCCAGAATTCACCACTGACCCGTCCTCATAATCCCGGATTTAAAAAATAAAAGTCCATCTCCCACGGAGCAACCACAGCCCGATGACTGGGTCTATAGCCACGGTGAATCGCGGCCGATGCAGTCAACCCACCGCCCGATGAATCGCTGCCGACGTAGTCAATCCATCGTCCGACTATATAGAGGCAACCCACTTACGTTTGCCCAGGTTTACTATATCTTCACCTAAGTGCCTAATTATTTTAGTTCAAGACATGAATGTGTTATCACCCTAGAATTAGTTTTACCTCCTACCGGATTTGTTCACAAAAGTACGAGATTGTCCGACGGCATTATCTCAAAATCAAGTCTCAAAATATTTCTTTCAAAATTACCGGTAACCGAGGTCTTACTAATTCTAAATCATAAATCTTTCATGTACAAGAAACATGGGTACACATACCCTTTAATAATCATGTCTTAAACCTAGATCATTTCATCTTTTAATTCATTTCACAACTTAAGCAATGTCTCATTTTAGCACTATTCATGATTCTTTCACAATAATAAATCTTTTTCATGAAGAAATTTATTCAACAATTATCTCTTGGATAACTTAGTGCCAATAACCAATTCACATTTCAACATATATCAAGTACTCTAACTTCACATGAGAAAATCATCATATCAAGAGAAGTTTATTCACATGGATAATCTATTCTCATTCTACTAATAAATTTCATTAATAATTGTAAAAACTCATTTTTCATTTCTCATTTTGCTCAATTTTAGCATAAATCAATGTCTCAAAAATAATGTCTTTCAAGATATCTAGTTTTGCTTTTCAATAAACAAGAAATATTTAAACTATTTTCTATAAATTCTCCATCATGTTTTATGAGTATTAGGATTTTTTCCCAATTTTTTTTTTATAAAAGCATAGGACTCTTTAAATTTATTAAAACACTTTAAAAAAAAACAAATGTGGCCTATGAGTTTCGAACCCCTGACCCAACAAAGCCAATGCCAACCATAAAGTCCATATAGACTTGTTGTTTAATTTACTCATTGAAAACTCTTTATATCAAGGTCTCGGATTTGAATAGTTCAAAAAAAAAACATAGAAAAAATGTTTGGGGAATAACAGGGTTCGAACTCAACCCGACCAGGAAGCCAGCGCACGCCAAACCAACAAGCCAAGAGCGCCAATCGACTTATAGGGAACTCGAGTGGGTTGTATTCCAACTTCATGATGTTTCATTATTTCACAAAAAAAAAAACTCGATTCTTCTAGTTTTGATCTAATCTTTTATTTAGTTGAAATTAGAATTATATAAACTGAGATTTATATCAGTAACTCACTGCCTTGTGGATCAAAATAAAATAAAATAACTCACAATTTTACATTCGCTCTTTCTAGCATATTATAATTTTATATAAATCTAATTCGTTCCATAGCAACAACTTACTTATCAAGAAGTATCTTCAATACTTTCTTACAAATTAAAATTTTGTACAAAGGATCAATTATATCTTTAGTTCAATCATAGATATTTCAAGTATTTCTTATGCGAAAACTAGTATATTTACCAATGTCTGATGGAACTGCGATGATTCCCAGGAACACGGATTGGTGTGCGTATCAATCATAAAAGCTTAACAGATTTAATACGTGATCTAACCCTTTATAGCGGAATCTAGGGTTCACGAATTATACCTGCGATGAGAAGAAGACGATAATTTCTAGCAACCTCGAGCCGTCAGCGACCCCAAGATCTTCTGCACGTATTCCTTCCTCGGGTTGGACGTCGGGTGGGCGACAGTCTCCCAACCTTTCTTCTCCTTGGCTGACCTCTCTTTCTCTCCTTACGTGAATCACGAATTTAGAGAAAACTTCTTATCTCTGATGATAATATGACGGCCAGAGAATAGAGGATATATATATAAGGCTACGGCAGGGACCATGAGGATAAATTAGGGTTAGGTCTCCTAACGAATCTGGGTATCCCGTGTTCAGCCCGAACACACAACCCAGGCCCATTAATAATAGCTCGGTCCACTAAAGAGCTATTGTTGCACTACCTTCCTAATTCCAAATTATATTTATGCGCTCCTTTTATTATATGCTCGTTCAACTTCCCATGTTAAGATATAGAATGTCCGTCGATCAAATTAAGTTACTGACAACTATATTGATCAACATCTTTTATACTTAAGTAGTACCACTCAACTTTATTTGTCATGTCGGATGTAATCCACCTGCAGAGTTTACATGACAATCCTTATGAGCTCCTTAAGGGGACATCATCAACCCGACTTATCGGGACATGGATTCCTTTTACAATCAACAGCCCATCATACATACAATGCTATTACCCAATTCATAGAGGTTGTTGATTCATAATGAATCTCACTCTTTTATGAGTTAAAGTAATGCACACTGCATATACATGTCTGTTATTATATCTGGATTAAGAGCATAAGTATCCATAATAACAGAGGTGTTTGTTCTCTTTTGTAGTCAGTACGAAGAGAACAACCTCAAGTGGTCCTGTTCAATACACACAAAGTGTACTAGTGTAAATCTATAGTCAAGATAGACTAATACCAGATTACACTACAACCTTTCCAATGGATTGTCCAAGTCCGTCTAGGTTGTGAACTATTTATATATTCCATAGGGAACTGATAATATGATCTTCTGTGTGTCACCTCACACCATATTATCAACCTTATAGAATATCAGATATTTGCATTAATATTATAATAAACACAATATGCAAACATATGCCATATGAATCTCATTAAAAAAAAATAAGGAAATAAAGTTAATACAAAAGTAATGCTTTCAGTATATAACCCTAACATAAATCTGGTATTTCAAGTATTTCTTATGCGAAAACTAGTATATTTACCAATGTCGACATGTCAAAATTTCACAAAACAAAATTCATCTCTCTTCTTTTTAAGCATTAATCCACAAAATATACTTTAATCATTAACCATACTTATCATAGTTTTGACAAACAAGAATTTCAAATATTCTAACATGATTCATATGATACTTAGCATGGTATTAATTTGTTCACTACTTTCAACAAAAATATTATATTTTACTAGCATGGATTCTATAAATATCTTATTTAACTCATATTACTCTTTAAACTAATTTAGTATGCAAGTTCTACTCTAGAAAGTATGAAAACACCCACCTTAGTTGGAGAATGAAGACTACAAAGAAAGGGTTCCTTCTTGCTCCTAGCTCCACAAGCACTTCTAGCTCCTAGCAAGGTCTCATCTCCTAGTTATGGCTTCTCCTTCCTAGCAATAGCTCCAAGCACAAGAACTCTCACTCTCTTTCTTTTTCTTTCTTTCTTTCTTTCTTTCTTTCTTTCTTTTTCTTTTCTTTCTTTTTGATAATATTTTTGGTGGAATGAGAAAGAGAAAATAAGGTTCTATTTATAGGATTTTGGGAGGGTTTATTTTGCAAATTTACATCCCTAATAACTTTCCTAATTAACTCATATGACCCTTTATTTTTCTAACTCCTAAAACTTACAACCCTTCATCTTTTACATTTGCAACTCCCAAACTCTCCCTCATCCCACTCCTTCAAAACCGAGCCAACCACATCAGGCCTCCACGTCGTCACGTGAACAAGAAGAGCAGCCAAACATGCTGTCTCCAACCCGTGTGGGCCCCCACACTACACACCTATTCAAACATTAAACATTTTACTAATCTGACTACACACCATATACACAAATAAATCCACTCATACCCCATTTTACTTATACTTACCGTGGGCCCCCATCACAAAACCCACTATTCACATATTCAAATATTTTTGCCATACTCTGTTTTACCAAACTGAACACTTATATTACTTATCATCTTATATACTTATATATATATATATATATATACTATATATAATTTATTTTAAAATTTAGGGGTGTTACACACTCCGAAATTTATTTTGAAAATAAATACGTTCAAATATGCTCGCCGAAAATACGTGCGTTGCACGTAAAATATCAAAATGCGAACATTGACTTTATCAACGAAAAATTATTAAAATATAATCGAAAACAACATAAGAAAAATTTTATTTACTTATTTTATATATTTCATGATGAAATCACTACACGTAGAAAACACGTGCGTTATACGTACAAACTTATCTTAATCAAAAATAGGAGAAATGAATTTCCGTTTTATAAAAATAGATTAGAAAACAAATAAATAATTGAAACCTAGCAAATATCACCCATAGTGGCGGAAAAATATGTAATTAATACGTGCATTGAAAACACGTAAAAAGCACGTAGAATACAAAGGTTGAGATATTATATTTTTGTTGAGTCAAAATAGGAAAAAATCAATATGGAAAATTTATAAATAGTTGGTAACCAAAATACGTGGTGAAAACACGTTACAAAATACACGTGCGTAGCACAAAAGGGAAAAATTGTCATTTTCAATTTTGCGGGGTTTTACAACAGGTCCATGCATCAACAAGTAACAGGTTCATGTATCAACATGAATCAAAATGGAAAACATGGCCCCCTTCTGAGTACACATTTCTGAATTATCCACTATTATATCTTTCTCTTAAACTCCGGCTTGGTTATTTTTATTATTAATATCAACAAGCATGTAGGTGTGCAAAATATATCAAGAATAACATGGTATGATCATGTGACAAGTTCAAGTTGTAAGGTAAACATGTACGGGTGCAAGATAATACATGAAAGAATAAAATAGCCAAATATCTAGTTGAGGACAGACAAGGCCATACTGTAGTAAAACAGTGATTTCCAGTGTTACAAGCATGTAAATCTGAATCCGTCGAGACTTCTAGAAAATAGACTCCCAACCGAATCCAGCGAGTATAATTAAGTCTTATAGTATTTCAAAAAAACATAGCTCAAAACTGATTTGAATACAGAAAACACGTTCAGCCAGAAATCAGTAAACCGAATTTTCAGTCAGAAAAACAGCACCAAAACTCATTAAATTAATCCACGAAAAATCTGGGGTATTCTCCTATATGTCCAGTATCTAAATATAAAGTTTCATAATATTCCAGTAAGATTAGTTTAGTCAAAAAAAATCAGAAAGCATCAATAAACGATCGTTTGGCAAATCTGGAATTCCCAACACTGCTGTACAAAAACTGTAATATCTAGCAAAAAGTGAAACGAAATCCAAATCTGCCAAAGAGAGATGAAAATAGACAAAATAATATAACTTTCATATTTTATAAATATTTTCCATACAGTAGAAGGAAATATGGTGAAAATACGATTCTTTACAGAACAGCGAGCAAAATATAACAAGTATAGTCTTTATAAACAATCATGAAACGGCATATAAAACTCATCAATAAAATCTACCAAAATTCTGGGTAATCCCTAGATAGATATAGAAATACTGATCAAAGTTTCAGATCAAAATAATTTGTGTAGCACAAGTATCAAAATAATTTGGTCATCAAAATCATCAAGAAATGAAATCTGAAATTTACCTACACCTCTGTAGTAAAACAGTCACATCTCACACATACGAAAACGAAATCAAGAAAAGTCAAAGGGGTTGGAAAGAAGACAAATTCATCTAAAACTCACGTTTTATATTGAAATTAAGATTCTGACCTTAATATGGTCTAAATTACTGATCAAGACAGATTATTGACAAAATCCAGAATTTCCCCAAAAACCAAAATCAACATAGATCCAAAGAAACTTTATCCAAACACAACCAAACATGAAATCGAGTCTACCAAGTGTTCAAACATCATGAAATACAGTAATTAACATATCCAAGCAAGTATATCACATGTATCTCAACAATTACTCAAAGTCTCACAAAAAATTTCACATACATGATCAAATCAAGAATGGGCAAAACCTAAGTTAATTCATGTCATATATATCTTGAGGCAACTATGGTCAAAACACTATAGAGGCAATATCAACAAGGGGTTTCACACACAATTGTCTCTAGAACCCAACTACACTACAAGCGGTATTTTTGACTTGTATCATACAAAGAAATTGAGTACAAGTTACTTGCCTTAACCGGAGACGAAAACGAAGAACAATAAGAATAACTGGAACGGTTTTTCGGCAACGAACGCGAACGAACGAGTCAACGAACCAAAGCGAGCACAACCCACGAACACGACTACGAACTAAATACTCCAAGAACGAACGGACAAAACCCCACGAGCAAGAATGTCCCGCAACACAAACCAACGAGAACTCACCACAATCACCCGATATCCAACACATAACCCTGAGAGTATGAGGAAGAGAGGAAGAGGGAACGACGGATTCAGGAGAGGCCGGGATTGCACGAGAGGGGGGGGGGGGGGGGGGGGGGGGTTCGGGAGTGCAAGAGAACCGAGGGAAAAATTATTTGTGGCGGCTGGGAGGGATGCACCACTGCATGGGGGGATGAGAATGATTAACATATATGAGGGAGATTAGGGTTTGGTTCATGGGGGAAGCGGCACAGAAGATAACAACCGGGTATGGGCATAAGATTTCGGGTTGGGGTCTGCACTTAGTTTCGGTAGGATCAGGTAGGAATTGAGATGGGTATTGATTTCGGTAGTGGGGTGCAGATTAGGTAGTTAGGGGATGTATATTAGGAAAGTTAAAGAATGGGTTTATATGGCTAAAAATGGTAGGAATTTAATAAGTGGTTAATTGTGTGGGTATAAGGTTAAATGAAGATTCTGGGAAATTATTAATAGATCATGGTTTTGATAAATGGGATCTGATGTGGGTTGGGTAGTTAAGTAGGATTAAGAATGATAAAAGTAATTAAGGATCATAGGAAAAATGGGTATTAAATGGGTTAAAAAAAATTCACTAGAAAAATACATTAACAAATAAAAATATTGTTTATAAAATAAAAATGTAATTTGCATTAAAAAATAGTATTTGTCAAAAATACTACAAATACCGTTAATAAATAAAAGTGGTTTTTTAATAGCCAGCCAAAATAACAATAATAACAGGAAAATGATAACAATAATAATAGTAATAATAATAACAACAATAAAAATCATAATAATAATAAAAAAAAATATTAGTAATAGTAATAATAAGAGTAATAATAATAAAAATAAGAATTGTATTACAATGCAAAAATTCATAAAAAATAGTTACAATAAAATTATTGATCGAAAATGCATTTTAGTAGGAGATCCTAGAATACATTTTAAAAAGAATTTGAAAACCGAAAAAAAATAATTTGCGAAAATTTTAAATACAGAAAATATACAAAAATACATTTTTAGGAAAATAGGGATTACAGGGATGGTTGCCTCATATATTTGCTCTCTTTTTTTATTTTGAAAAGAAAAAAAATGAGAAAATTTCTTGGACCAAGTGGTTTTAGTATTATATATTTTATAGAACTAACTTAGATTATGCATTTATTTCTTTTATGGTCTACAACATTGGCAATAAGACTAAGGTGGTGGATCGCTACACCATTTTAGGTGGATGAGTATTACCAGGGCCCAAGACAAACTCCCAAAATGAGCCCCATACATATTGTGATTTTTTAAATAAAAATTATCGATATAATAAAACACAAAGAAAGCTATCAAGTGGCTCTCCTTCAATCCCCCTAAAATCAAAGGCCCAGATCTAACCTTACAAAACACATTTCCTTTCAGGTAGATGAGTATGACCAAGGCCCGAGATAAACTCCCAAAATGGGCTCCATACATACTGTGAATTTTTTTTTAATAAAAATTATCTATATAATAAAACACAAAGAAAGCTATCAAGTGGCTCTCCTTCAATCCCCTAAAATTTAAGGCCCATATCTAACCTTACACAACACATCCCCCCCCCCCCCCCCCAAAGTTTTCCCTCAAAACTCAAATTCAAATCCCCTCAAAACAACTCATTTATTAATTTAATTATATATCTCTCTCTCTCTCTCTCTCTCTCTCTCTCTCTCTATATATATATATATATATATATATATATATAAACATGGACTTTTATTTATAACTAATTATTGTCATACTATTCAAACTTGAGCTACATAATTGCTGATTTACTATTTACAAGGCTTTTCATATGCTGTATCATTCTGAAGACGTGCCATAGGCACGTACCCACGGGCAAATCTAGTATGTCTATAAAGAAAATAGATTGTTCAACGAAAAAAAAGATATTTTATTATTGTAATAATATATCACGTAAAGTAACTTATTCTCGGATTTCTTACATCAAACTCACTAATTAACTGTTCATAATCAAGTTCTTCTTCGAAAGTTATAGTTTTTTTTTTATTTTAAAAATCCTTCACAGAGGTGAGCAAGGGGGAAAGGAAGAGAACCTTTAAAAGTGTTCTGAGCTCCTAGTGTCAGGGGCAGGGCCTTTTTTACTATTCTTTTATGTCAGTTATAAACACTCATGTTAACATATTAAATGTGCATTGTTAGTATTATTCTTAAAAAAACTGACATATATAGGTTTAAAAAATGGGGGCCCCCAAAATGGTCAAAAATAGGGGACTGATGCGGCTGCCTCTCCGTAGGGCCAAACTGAGTACTACGATGCAGAGGTAGAGATCAGGCAAACTCTTAACTACATTACTCCCACCATACAGAGATGTTGGGTGGGGGAGGTTTCTATCTTATGTACTCTTTATGTTATTTTCCTTCGTTGATTTGTTTTCACCCTCATAGGAATGTTGGAAGTTTACTATTTTATTTTGATTTGCTTGTACTTGTACTTTTGCACAATTTGCTGAATTCGTTTTATTAATATCATATCAATAAAATAAAGTGGATATATTCCATATTTTCTTTTAGAAAAAGCAATTTGTTTGGCTGGGCACATTTACATAGGGTTGGCATTAGGGTCCAGTCAACCCGCGACCCGCCCGTTTCGACCAAACCCGTGGTGACCCGTTTCAGGTTCGGGTCAAACCCAGAACCCCTACCGGGTAAAAAAAATCAAAAACAAACCCGCTCAACCTGGCCCACCAACCCAAGATACCACAAAAAACCTGTCACGCCCCGCTTCCCAAAATATAGGAACACGAGTACGTAACGAAGGCCCAGTGAATGATGTAAATACCATCCATAAGCTGTACCAGTTTAACTCAATAATATACAAGAGAATACAACCACGCAAGAAAAGAATAACCACATAAACAAAGATCAACTTCAATAATAAATAAATAATCCAAATAATAGTATCCAACATCTGGGATAAAAACAAACTCCAGGTCATAAAAGCCCAAAACAAAATAGAATATCAATAACAATATTCAAAGGGGAAAATAGTATAAATATAATTCAACCAATCTATTCTTGGACTCCATATTCTAGAATCATTGCTAACCAATTCCTTCTGGTATTGCTCATTCGGCACCTGTAAACTCGTGATCTAAAAAGAGAGAAAATAAAGTCCTTAGAGCAAGTCATGGACAGCAAGTAGAGAAAAACAGAGAATAATAGGAAGAATGGTACATCAAGAATATAGGACGAGATCAAAGTTAAGAACAAAATCACGGATTGGCAATAATGTCAAGGGTCTATGTATAATTAGGCAGTAATTAATGATTTCAATTCAAGATTAATATCAATTACAGTTTACGGGATCAAGCATGAAATGTCAAATGCGGGTTATTATTCATTTTATTAACCTATCTAGTACACGTACTATTACATCCCATTCCACAAGTTCAGGGCAAGCAACCAAGTGAGCAGTTTAGACTATGATGGTGAATTCACGGTTCATGTACTCAGCCCAGTAATCAATAATTTAATGTTTAGTAGTAGTAATTATCAAAACAGTATTTTATGTTCATCAGTCAATACAGTGATCATGTCCAGCAGAAAGGGGCCCAACCGAGTACAGTCTTCGATTGTTTACTACCAAGTCAACCCATAATACCCCGACTTGTTAATATTTTATTTTATCCTATGTGAGCACGCAAGAAGGTGTCAAGGTTGTATCATGCTAGATGTGACTAATTCTACTAATTATAGACAAAATGCAAATATATTAAATCAGCACAAATCAGACAATCTGGACAGCAGGACGTTACTGTACAAAAACAGATATTCCCACTGCTATAGAAAAGCAAATCTGGATCCGTCGGAAGTTCTAGAAACTAGACTCTCTGTCGGCTCCATCGAATATACACACGACATATAAAAATCACAGAAACTAAGTTCAAATTCCTATTCTTTAAAGATTTTATGTTCAGGCAGCAGGTTAAAGATTGTGTTCACATATATGTTTTAGGTCAGAAAACTCATCAATTAAATCTACAAAAATTCATGGTGATTCCTACCTATGTCTAGTTTCAGCTAAATTAATTTCACATTTTAATTTTACTATTAAAATGTTCTGTTTATTATTAAATCTAGGTGAAACACATAAAATTGTGAATCTGAAAATTCAGACCTAGCAGTACTAAAAGAATGATATCTGACAGGTTATAAATCAGAATTCAATTCCATCGAATTTTCCGGAAAATAGACATATGGGGCTACAATTTATGTTTACAAAGTTCTTTCTAATTACTACAGCAACAAGTTTGAAATTCTGATACAAAAAGAAGAAAATAGCAGGCCAGGAAATAATTTAATATGAATAGGCATAATTTCATCATACAAGCATATAATTCATAATAATTAATAAACAAAGTGCTATTTGATTATTAACATGCAATTTTCTAGATTTATGATGCAATTTAGAATCATAGAAATTAATTCATCAAATCAAATTCAATCGGAAAGATTCAATTCATCCAACAATTCTATAACATGGATCTAGTTATTTTCATATATATCGTGCATATGCAATGTGCAGTAGGGACTAGGATTCGAATCAATGATATAGGCACGAAGTCGAGGATATCTTGGGTTAGCTCGTGTAAACCCTCAATATACTCAACGAAAGATGAATAATATAACAATATGATAAAAAGATCTACTTGCAGGGATCAAAAGAGTTCTTGAACAAGAAAAATAAACTAGTTCAAGAGAAACTTGACTGTTAAATGGCAAATTCGAATATAAAGAATAACGGGATGAGAATCCCGGACGACGAAACACGTGTGACAACCGAACTCACGAAGGCACGTGCGCTCTACGTGCACACCAACACACAGCAGCAACTAGCAGACACATGGCAAACAGCACACAGCAATCCACCTAAACAAAACATCAAACAGCTGACTCCTATACCGAACAACGCACAGCAACAGCAAAGAGCGGCACGGTGGTGGACTGCGACGGTGGTACTGATGGAGGCAGACGGGGCTAGGGTGGCGACTGGGCAGAGGGTGGTGGTCGACTGAGCGGCAAACCCGCCCGAACTCAACCCACCAATCAGCGGGTTGCGCACCGTTTGACCCGAATTGGTCAAACGGTCAACCTGCATATGTCGAGCACTGGGTTTGCTTCTGCAGAAGTTTCTTTTTTTTTGGGGGGGGGGGGGTCAATTCTATCAAGTTCATTCAACAAAGAAGCAAGTAATAATAAGTGAACAATTTTAATCGTATCGAATTCGTGTTGGCTCAACACCCTTAGCTACGTCTAATACATACTCTCTCAACAAAGAAGCTCTCTCTCTCTTTCGACGACTACGTGACTACGTCTACAACAAATTCCCTCAACTATGTCTACTTCTAGAGCCTCTCTACTATTAGATTTTCTCTCAACTCTATATATGATTATTCGTGAAGTACGGTATCAAAATTTCTCAACTCTCTCAACTCTTTATTATTGTTGTAGCTTTATTTTTTTCTTATCATATTTGTTTGTTGTTGTTTTTTCGCTACTCGCTCTCTCTCCTCTCAACCCTCATATTGTTTTTTAGATACTTTTTTTTAACATATACCTCCTATATTTTTTATTATATTTTTCCGCATATACTATTTAAATACTATAAATCGTTTTTTAACATACACTACTACTACAAATCATTTATCATGTCTAGATCACGAGGTAGCGGCTGTAGCCAAAGTGGACAGATTCTACTATTTCTTCTCGTCGGCCTCCAACAATCTCATAATTATAGTCCGAAAATAACCCTATGCTTAACATAGGTTCTCACGATGTTCCTCCATACGACATAGAACAAGAAATGCATACTAGTGACACACAAACACATGAAATCAAATATGCACAACCCACTTCTTGTAGAAAACCTAGAGGAAAAACTAGTGATTGACACAAATTTTATGACTTTATCCCCTATGAGGAGAATTGTAGTATGGAACATAAGATTTGTAAAACTTGTAGCCAGAGTTACAAGTGGAAGAAGGGTGAGGGAACGAAAATAATTAAACGACACATTTTAAATGTACACCCTGCACTATTACAAGATCAGCAATCACAACAAAAAATTAACTCTAGGACCGGACAAATAGATAGCCACCCCTATGATCCCAAAATTGTTCATCGGAAAATGACCAAAGTAGTTATTATGGACGAGTTACGTTTTCCTATTCCGAGAGTTGGAACGTAGAGACAATTAACCAAAATGTACTAAATCCACATTTTAAAAGAATTCATAGAAACACACTCAAGGCCGATTGTTTTTAACTTTACAACGAAATGAGAGACGCTTTAATTGCACTCTTGTAATCTTTGACTTGTTGAGTATCATTAACTTTCGATTGTTGGAAATGTTATAACGATATTCCGATGATGGGTATAACCTGTCACTGGATCGATAGTGATTGGATGATTCAAAAGAAAATCATATCACTTGCCGCTTTGTCGTATCCTCATAGTGGTATGGTTATCTCAACTCGTATTTTAGAAGTTTGTGATTTTTTCAAATTAGCAATATTTTTTTTACAATTAGTTTTAATAATACCTCCAACAACAATAGTTTGATTAGTGCATTAAAAGATCAATTTTCTCCTCCATGTCTTGAAATTTTTCATGTTAGATGTGCATGCCATATTTTAAATTTATGTGTACAAGATGCTTTGAAAGTAGTCGATCTTTTTGTGCATAAAATTTGAAATTGTGTACATTTCATCACTTTAGGTGACACTATGCATCAAGAATTTAAAGACTGATGTAATCTTAGGGGTGTACATTTTAGAAAATTTCCTAGGAATGTTAAACACTAATGGAACTTTACTTTTGATTTATTAAATATTGTTACTCAATATAAAGCGATTATAAATAACATTTGTATTGCAATAAATATGGAAAATTTTCAAATGACTGCTGAATCATGACATTTTGTCAAAGTTTTGTTAAAAATTTTCGAACCTTTTAAAACCGCAACTTTGAAAATTTTAAATCATATGATTCTACTTCTATTAGTATTTTTATTTCAATAATTACCATGATGCAAACTTTTCAAGACATGATTTCGGACGCTTACATTAGCCATATAATTGAACCTGCTTATATAAAAATTTTGAAGTATTTTAATTCTCCTCCTATATTGTATTGTATTACTACTGTTAAGGATCGTCATATTAAATTAGCGGGTACGAGGAGTTTGATTGAAATATGTTTACTATACTTGGAGATGAATCTTATGATTGTGATGAATATATAGCTAAATTTGAGTCAACATTGAATAACTTGTATAATTATTATGATAGAAGTTTTGTATCTAGTAATACAATTAGTATAGTTACTTCTTCTTCTTCTACTTCTAGAGGAATGAGTAAGAGTACATTAGAAGATGACCCTGCTAATTTACTTGCTCGTATTTAATAAAAAAACCTAGGACTAATGCACATAATGAATTAAACTGGTATAATCAACAAGATAGTGAAAGTTCTAGTTGTAAGATTGATGTGCTACAATAGTGGAAAGAACATGAAAATCTTTTTCCAATTCTTTCATATATGGTTAGAGATCTACTAAATGAGCAAGTTGCTCATATCCCTTTTCCCCATATATATATATATATATATATATATATATATATATATATATATATATGATTTTTTAAAAAAAAGTAAACCCAACATAATCCCGGGCCAACCCACGACCCAACCCTACCCGAATCTTGTTCAACCCGTATGGGTTCGCGGGTCGACAGGATCTAGTTTTGAACTTCTCAACTTGGCTCGCCCCACCCTGGTTAATGACCCAACCCGACCCGAGCATGCCCGAAACCAGGGCAAACCCAGATGGTTTGGGCCCGGCCCGGCCTGATCAATCCGAATGCCTACCCTACATTTACATGTGCACTTCTCTGTCCCCACAATTAAGATAGGGGCAGATCTTAATCCCTTGCCGACAGTTCCATTTCTCTAGCCACACCAATAAAGATTAGATGAGTCTAATAAGTTTTGAACTATTTTTGTTGGCCGTCACCTGTTATGGCCATGAACTAGACCTGCTCACATTGATTGCTATCGGGTATGGACACAAACCAGTCAACTCTATCCAAACCCATTAGCTAAACGGGTCAGAATTTGACCCATATAAAAGGAAATTAAGAATCCTATCTATATGTATACAAATTAAGAGTCGTATCCATACAGTGGCTGATATTTTATAAAACAAAGTGGGTTCTATGTGATTGCTTTTTTAAGAATTTAAACACGTGATGTATTTAAGTATACGAGTAATGCTATAGCCACAATCTTTTCTACAATTTTTTTTACAACTGATAATGGTAAAAATTGTAACAAATCAAGGTTGTACGGTTCCAACACCGATTTTAAAGGTTCTACAGGCAGATTAACAGTAACGAGTTTCTTTAACAGGTTCGGGCCTTCTTCAGTCTTATTAACAATATATGTGCCGCTTTCGAGCCCATTAAAAGCAACTGGGCCTACCAAGAGAGACACCCATTCCATGAGGGTTGTAAGTCAATTTTTTGTCCCCATCAAAAGAGTAACCAATTTTATCTCTTAGGGGGGAGAATCAACAGGAGATAACATATTTGTATTAATCTCCTAACTGTTTCTCATGCCTATAATACCCTTCACCTTCCCTCAATCAGAAGGTAATCAATCTTTAATCTCTCAAACTCTCTTTCTCTCTCTGGTTCTGACTAGAGCATCGGAGGGTCTGTCGCCGGGGCCAACCCAGTGTTTCAGGCTTTTTGCAGTTCCATCGGCTGCATAAGCAACCGTCAGATTAAGATCAAGGTGCTCTTTCAACGATCCAGATTCAATCTCAGGAGCTCTAACCACTTTTTACGGCGACGATCAAATATTAGATCTTTAGTAGTTTTCTTCAAAATATAAACCCACTATTTGTTTGCTCTCACACCAAAATAAGTAGCAACAGTTTTGCGGCGTCTGTGGACAACTACACAGATCAGCATCTCATATCAGACTTACCGTGAGAAACACCGAGTCTTCACGTCATGCCACCGAAGTTAATAGGGAGAGCAGCGACATCAAGCCATCTAGCCATCTAGCTAACCATCTTCGTCAGCTAGCTCCTCATGTGGAGGACCCTATTCCTCCTCATCAGCCGGATCAGCCTCAACAGTCTAATCAAGCTCCTCTTAACGGAGATTCGCAGGGGGGCTCCTAACAAAGCCGTCATGAACCACACCATGAACAACACCCTCTATGCAGCCATGTCTCAGTCCATTCTGCTGTAAGCCACTCCACGCCCTCGTGAGGTCCTCAGGGGTTAAGAGATCTCCGTCAAGTCATCAACGGCAGACAATAAGGGACCGATCTACGGAGGTGTATACAAGGCAAGGCCTCCCCCTTAGAACGTCAGGAGAACTGGAGAAGCAACTCTCCTCAAATGCAGAGATCAAGATGCTCCTCCTCTCATAGGGGGCGCAATGTAGAAAGAAGCTCAACTCGTGTGAGTCGAAAGCATCTAGAGAGGAACAAAGAGCAAGATGTGTAATACCCCGCAAAATAGTATATAACTATATTGTATATTAATTAATGCACATTTGATAGTTGCACGTATTCGTAACACCCCGCAAAATTGAGTTATGACAATTTTGCTCCGCGTGTGTTACGCACATATATTTTGTACTATTACGGATAATATCCATAACATATTTTAATATAAATATCCTACGTATTTTGTATTTCGATTATTTATTTACTTTTTCTTCCTTCCAATATTCATTTTTATCCTATTTTCAGCCAACTCAAATATTAACCTGAATCTTTGTGTTTTTACGTACATTGCACGTATTTTCAATGCATGTGTCGATTACGTATATTTTATCATTACGTGTAATATCTGTAATATTATTAATATAAATGTTCTACGTATTTTGTATTTTGACTATTTATGAATGTTTTTTGTTCTCTCGAATTTATTTTGTATTGAGACGTGCAATGCACGTGTTTGCAATGTACGTGTTGGTTATATCATTTTTCGAAACAAAAATTTATGAAGTGTGTATGTCTATTTTTATTTTTATTTTAAATAGTTTTACGTGAAATATTTTCTTTCAAATGATTTTTCCACACGTGTTTTGCACATCAGCACATGCTTTTCCTCCTTTGCACGTGCTAATTACGTTATCCTTATTACAAAAGTTGTGCACTAAAATTTCATTAAGATTTAATTTAAGCAAATTATACTAAAATATTATTAAGAAAATAATATAATTATTTATTAAAGAAGAGGGTTTAAAATAAAATAAATTAATAAAATAAGGGTGGAATGAAAGGTATACAAAACGCGTGCACACGTGCATGCGTGCACACGTGCACGCGTGCACACGTGCAATGTGCACACTTTTCAAAACCGGCTGCCTTGTTGACTTCGTTTTCATGAGTGGGGGAGTGAGTATGTGAATGGAGAGCTCTTTTAGGAGGTGAGGAGTTATTATAACCACTCATTATTTCACCCTATAAATATCCCCTCACTTTAGCCATATATAGACACAAATATAAGAATTAAAAAAAAAAAATTAGCGCAAGGTGCTGTCGGTTTCGAGGAGTTGTGATTATGAAGAGAGGATTTTTTGGGAGCTTTTGCTAGGAGTTGCAACTACTAGGAGCTTTTTGAGGTGGGTGTTTTCATGATCTTCTAGTATGTAGAAAATTGTGTTTGTTTAAATTAGAAATGTGTAGATAAAGAAGAATTAATTTGTGCATGTGAAGGAGTTGCTCTATAAATTCTATTTGTGCATGCTTCATTATAATTGTGAAGTAGATGATGACATTAATGTGTGTATGTGCAGGAGGTTTATAAAAATTTTATCTAATTGAAATTGCACACAATAAATACATGAGATTGATTTTCTTGTATGCAATTTAGTAATATAAATACTCCTCAAACACTAGTTGAGTAAGGAATAATTTTTCTTCTAATTCAAGTTATAAGACTATGAGTAATTTATACAATTTTAATGAAAATTCCCATGTTTTTCAAGATAAAATTGGCATATAAATTATATTGTACAGATACACTAAGTTTCAGAGAATTTATTTCTAAAATTTGTAAGGAAATACATAGTAATCGAGTTATCGAAATTTTCGAGTTACTATACATACTATAATTCGGGTTTATAAACTGTGGTGAGCTTTTTAACTCACAATAGCGAGTTTGCTCACTGGTTTGGACTGTGGGTTGGTTTGCGACTGGTTCTGGGTTCGAGTCGGGGTAGAGGCAATTTATTTTAGAAAAATTTCTTTTACTAGCTAATTCATTTGAAATTCAATTAAGACTAAAAGTAAACTATACTAGAATACTAACGGAATATTTTGAGATAATTTGGTACAATTTAGATTGTAATTTGAGGATGAAAATCACATTACAATTTTAATAGTATGTCTAGTTACTTATTTTTAATGAAAAAAAGGAATCATTTTATGAATGAGTTAACTTTGAAATAATTGAGATAATCAAAGATAAATTGGGAAATTGACTTGAATAAAAAATTATACATTATTTTATTTTAAGAAGTGAACTTTTATGATATTTCAGTTTATGATGAAAAAATTGAAATGTGATGATTAATCCTAGAATTTGGGTGTCATATGAAAATAAATATCACCCTATAATTTATGCAAATGATCTATGTGACAAATTTAGAATGTAATTAGAGGATGAAAATCACATTACAATTTGAATAGTATGTCTAGTTACTTATTTTTAATAAAAAAGGAATCGTTTTATGAATGAGCTAACTTTGGAATAATTGAGATAATCAAAGATAAATTGGAAAATTCACATGAATAAAAAATTATACATTATTTTATTTTAAGAAGTGAACTTTTATGATATTTCAGTTTATGATGAAAAAATTGAAATGTGATGATTTATCCTAGAATTTGGGTGTCATATGAAAATAAATATCACCCTATAATTTATGCAAATGATTTATGCAAATGATTTATGTGATAAATTAGAAGATAAACAAAGTTTGAACTTGGGAAAACCATACACATGATATTTGTAAGATTTTTTATCAAAGTTGAAATACTTTTGATAAGAATAAGAAGATATACTTTGAAATTGACAATCTAAAGTGACTGTATGAAAGAATTAACTGAATTATCCATGAGAAATTGTGTAATTGTGGTTAAGATAACCTATATGATCTCGGTTTGAGATGTTGGAATCTAGAGGCTGAGCGAGACCCGTAGACATCGATAAGTTATGATAAATGAAATTTGAGAAGTAGCCAGTGTGGGCTAACATTTCTCCATGTGTTGATTTAAGTCTGGTAGGGTAAGATAGCTCTAGGTTGTGATGATCATAAGTGAACCTAGGATCAGGCACTAGAGGGAGATGTGACGAAGTATGGGCAAACATGAGTATGAGGGTCTTATTTGATTCGCGGTGGGAGGTTCATGATGTCCAACATCACTTGTGGTGGGAGATATTTCTTCAGAATTATCAGATCGAGGTGACGCTCATGGGGTATATGTGTGATGAGGTACCAAATGGATCGCGGTGTGGGTCTCGTCTCCAGAATTATCGAGGTATGAGACAGGATGTCCAAAATCACTTGCGATGGGAGAACGATTCTCAAGAATTATCGGGGTGGTACTAGATACTCACAGGATATCTAAACTTTACATTAGTCACCGTAGTAGGAATTCATAACGAGGGATTGAACCCTATAATGAGGAGTACATTAAAGGGCTTGCCCTCGGACCTATGTAGTATGAGATGCATAGAATCCGAACAAGTATGCATTAGTATCATCGTAAGTATAAATGACTGCATTAGGCATTAAGTTCATATTATACACTTACATATTTAGGATAGTAACTTTTATGTGTTCTGCATTCAAGTTTGTGATTGTTAAGATAATGGAATCGTTGTATTATAGTATTGCATCAGTTGTATGCAACTGACGTGCCCACAGTTTCTAGTTGTAGGATTGGATTTTGGCATGGACTTGAAGTCACCGTGATGGGTAGACATAAGATTGTAGAGCTTCCATTATCATATGTTGTATTGTACTTATTCATTTCCACTGTGTTATTGTAAAGAACAATATTGTAAATGAAAAAGTTTTAAATTCGTTGTATTTTTGTACGAAGTTGAAGTAAAAGATCATGTTCTTGCTACGAATTACCTGTGTTTGGAATTCAAGGCATTACAATATTAATGGATTTTCTCAATTTTAATTGAGTAAGTATTGGAACATATTATTTGATATGTTTTGAATTCAACGAAGGTGTATTTATTGAACCGTAGTTGTGGTATTTTCTCAATTAAAATTTATGTATGTTAAACAAAGGGCTAATTTTCATGTTAAACAAAGGGCAATTAAAATTTATCCATGATTTGTCTTTCTTGGAACATCTGGGGTCTCAATTGCCCCATTAAACAAAGGGCTAATTTTCACTTAATTAATTCTTCTCGTTGTGACCTTATTTCTATCCAAGAATCGAAGATCGATTCTCCCTCCCCTACTATCTTTCGCACTATCGGCGGATCCATTATCTCCAAATGGATCTCGCTAGATGTGATAGGATCTAGGGGAGGTATCCTCTTAGGCTTCAAAGAGTCGGTCTTTTCTCTTATCGCGGTTCGACGTCTTAAATATTTCCTCATCGTCCAACTACACTGAACGGCTCTCAATTGCTCTCTCACGGTGATTTCGGTTTATGGTCCCTCCACTTCAGATAGGCGCCCTCTTGTTTGGAACGAATTCCAATCGCTTCACAATTACTCTAACGGACTCTGTTTTCTCTGTGTGGACTTTAATGTCACCAGATTCTCATCTAAAAGGTCGAACCCGTCCTCCTATGATTATCAATCCACCTTTTTCAACGATTGCATTCGTGCTCTATAGTTGACAGATCTCCCGCTTAATGGTAGATCGTTTATCTGGTTGAACCTTCGTCAATCGCCGACGTTGGCCAAACTTGACCGGTTCCTTGTTTCCCAAAACTGGATTAACCATTTTCACAACACTTTTTCTAAGGCCTTACCCAACCCCTCCTCTGACCATGTTCCCATCGCCCTCTACTCTAACTTCCCCTTCCCCCATCTTCACAAATTCCATTTCGAAAAATTCTAGTTACAAGATCAACTGTTCGTCAAGCTTATTGTGGAATGCTTATCCGCAGTTACCAGATCTTCTGGTCTGGGTAGCATCCTCCTCAAACTTCACGCTATCAAATTCGGTTGTAAGATTTGGCGCAACGATAGACAGAATAACACTAATTTCCTTAAAAACTTTCTTCTAGCTTCCATCGAGTCTTTTGATAAGATGGAGGAGTCGAGTCCTATATCTGACTCAGCTCGTGCCGAAAGGCTTCCGTGTAAGCGAGATTACGCCGACATCCTTTATTAGGACCACATCAAATGGGCTCAAAGAGCCAAAGTTAGATGGTTAAAGGAAGGTGACGGCAATACAGCTTTCTTTCATAATTGTGCGTCTCACAGGCAGCGTTGTAATCGAATCTCTATGATCACAGACAACGGTGTCGACCTAAATTCCGATTATGAGATCCATCGGACATTCCTTTCCTTCTATAAAAATCTTATTGGTTATCACAAACAGCGATCCATCAGCCTTGATTGGAACCACCTATACGGTCCTCAGTCATAGGACCTCTCTTCCCTTGAAGTCCCCTTTTCCTTGGAGGAGATTAAATCGGCGGTTTTCGCTTTAAAAAGCGATTTAGCGCCAGGACCGGACGGATTCCCCGCTTTCTTTTTCCAAAAGTTCTGACACTGCTTTAAAGATGATCTCCTCCGTATGTTTACGGAACTTCATCAGGGATCCTTTTCTTTCGATTGTATCAATTATGCGCACATCGTGCTTATCCCTAAAATGTTGGGAGCGCACTCTGTGTCGAACTTTAGGCCTATTAGCCTTATCAACACCACCTTCAAAATCATCATGAAAGTTCTTTCTGCGAGGCTAAGCGCGGTACTTTCTCCCCTCATTGCAGAGATCATGAAATGTTGGGAGCGCACTCTTATTCTCTCTAGTTGCAGATGTTTTTAGTAAACTTCTTCGCAGTGCTTAGGAAACTCAGGTCATTGAAGGCCTAGATGACTCGCGTCTTTTTCATGGTGTTCTTAATCTGCAATATGCGGATGGTACTATCATATTCGCTAAACCAAACCCTCACTCTCTCTGTAACCTTAAACTTCTACTTTATTGTTTCGAACTAGCTTCGGGACTTTCGATCAATTTTCAAAAATCTTTGGTTCTCTGGCTGGAGGTTCTCCCAATTGCCAGAACGAGATATCCAACTTCTTTAACTGCCCTATTGCTTCTTTCCCCATTACGTATTTCGGTATTCCCTTGAGATGGGGTAAACTGCATAAATCTGATTGGCCGTCCATGGTGAATAAGGTAAAATCCAGGCTTAATGTTTGGGCTGGGAAACTCCTCTCCCGTGGAGGTAGACTTATCCTTCTTAACTCGGTCCTCTCGTCTATCCCTCTCTATATGATGTCTTTCTATTATGTTCCCTCTTGGGTTATCAAGAGGTTAGACCAAATCAGAAGTAATTTTTTTGGTCAGGTTCTTCCAATCACAAGCCAGATTCTCACCTTAGCAACTGGAAACTGGTCTGTTTTTCCAAAGAGGCTGGGGGCTTAGGGGTTTTGAACGTCAGACACCATAATATTGCCTTGTTGGGTAAATGGCTATGGAGGTTTTTTAAATTCGATCATTTACCTTGGATCCAAAGTATCAAGGCCTATTGTTATTCCAATCGCCGGTGGTGGGATTTCCCCCTTAATGTCCATCGCAATGCCTCCCCTATTCTGGAAGGGGGTTTAGAAAGCGGTCGCTGCATTCCAATGCGGTATCATCCATGATTGTTTCGACGGATCCAAGACCATGTTCTGGTCTGATCTTTGGATTGGTAATTCCAAACTTGCCTCTTCTTTCCCAGCTCTCTTCCGCCTGGCATCCAATCCCCTAGCCACAGTAGCAGACTCTTTCACCCTAATTAATTTGCAAAGGCATTGGTTTATCCCTTTCTCCGTCAGTCTACCGTCTCACTTAACTTCTGATTTTAACGACCTACTGTTTTCCCTTAACAATTACGAGTGGCGCCCAAAAGAGGATTTCTCTTGGCGTTGGAACTCGGCGGGAATTTTCTCAGTTAAATCTTTTTATCACTTCCTTAACTTTAGAGGCATTCTCTCACCTTACGCTGACTTCATTTGGCTATCCTGTGCTCCCCTTAAAGTTAAAATTGTCACCTAGCTCGCTCTCAACAACAGGCTGCTTACTGTCGAAATTCTCAACAAAAGGAATTTAGCGTGGGGCCAGTTGTGTCCCTTTTGCTCTAATAATATAGAAAACGTAGATCACCTGTTTGTTGGTTGTGATTTCACGTGTCCGCTGTGGAAAATTAGTTCTCTAGCATGGGAATTTCCTTCTATCCCTTCCAACTTACACTCTTGTTGGTCTATTCTCCCCACAAACAAAAATTACCACAAATCATGGAATCTATCGGTTCAAATTATAATTTGGATAATTTGTTTGGAACGAAATAAGAGGTTATTCAAACACTGCGCTTCCTCTATCCATCTCATTATAGAAGAATTTTTATTTTTATTTAATTTCTGGTCTTCGACGTTAAAAATCAAAGCTAGAGATTCTCTTTTCGATCGTAGGCTAGATGAAGCCATTCTCTGCCTCCGTACCCTTAATGCTTTATAAGTTTCTTTATTTCTGCACTGTTTTGGATTATCTCCATTTGATTACTGCTATTCTTGTTTACCTATCTCTCTTGCTCACAGGTTTGAAGTTGTTGGGGATTTTCTCTGTTGGCTGCTGCGCTGATGCGCACTTTTGCATGGTTTTGTATTATCTGTGCTTGTAGCGCAGTGGATGCTCTTATCTTCTATCTCCTTTGTTCATAAAACATTATTCTGTTTAGCTCTTGTGAGCCTCTCTTGACTCTAAGCTGGGTTGTATGGTGGTTATTTTCTTTTGCTATTGTTGTTTACCTGGATGTTGTTGACCTCGCGCCTCTAGGCCGGGTCCCTTGACTATTTTGGTTGTTGGCTTATGTTGTTTGTTTGGTGCTTTTGTGCGCTCGTTAGAGCGGCCTTCTATTTGTCTGTTGGCTATGATGTGTTTGCCTTTAGTACACTTCTAGGTGTTACCTGTTTTCTGAGGCTATAGGCTCTATGATGTTCTACTTTTCTGAGTGACGACTTGGAGGACTTTGCCTCCTCGTTTCTTTTTGTTGTACTATGGTTCCCTATGAATTTTTCCAACCGTTGGTCTTGTTATGAGTTTTCTTAAGTTACTTTCATTTCCTCCTATCAATGCCTTGTATTGATCGTTTGTGGCTTGTTGGCCGCCGCTGAGATCTTAAGGGGTGTAGCTAGTTTTTTAGTTGTTGCTTGGCCCTGGCTAGGCTGATCTTTTCCCCTCAGGCGTTGTGTGCTGTTGTGGCCGGGGCCCTGGCGCCTATCTGTGTTCATCTGGATTTTGTGCCACCGCGCAGATGGGGCTTGGCGGGTGTCTCTATCAGCGCACTCCTCTTGCAGCCTCGCTCGATTGCTTCATCTAGCACGATCTCTCCTTGGCAAGGGGGACGTGGGGAGTCTTTGTTCTAGCGGATGCAGTCCCATACTGCTGCCCAGTTCGCTGTCTCTTTTGGTTTCTTCCTTCTGTGTTGTTGTAATATTATTTTTAGATGCTTGTTATTGTGCTACTTTCGGGTGGTTTTTATTTCTTCACCTGTATTGTGGTTTTACGGCTTGTAAAACTTAGTTTGTACTACTTTTGATTTATGTTATTGACTGTTTGGCTGGAGTCGCAAGACTCTATCCATTTCATTAAAAAAAAATTTATGTATGTTTGGCTCAATTATAATTGAAATAGAATGAGACAACGAATTCAATTAATACTTTGGGTTCGTATGTTGGAATCAAGCAACCTAACCCAACCTAACGCACCTAACTAGACCCTAACTAACAACTTGTTCATATGTACACTAATTACAACTTGTCACATGACACAACACAACACAACAAAACAAAACAAAAATGGAAGGGGAATATGAAGGGTTGCTTGGCATTGTTTGGAGGGAAAGAGGAGAGTTTGAGTGTGTAGGGTGCCTTAGCGTGTAGGCTAGGGTGTGATCATGCATTGTGAGGTCCCAAGAAAACACTTGAGGGTCTGTTTGGTTTGTTGTTTTTTCCTTTTTTTTGTTTTCCAAAACCCCAAAACCTGTTTGGTTATGTTGTTCCAAAACCCCCTTCGGCTCCGCCTTCCCCCACCCTGATTTTTTGTGATTCATTTTTCTGATTTTTTGTGAGAAAAGAAAACAACTTTTGTTCATTCATTTTTATTAGTGTATTTTGTTTTTATAATTGTTTAAATCTTTGTTTTGATTTTTCTAATGATTTTTTTTGTTTCTCCTGAAATGTAGTTGTTCCAATTGGGGATAAGTGGAGATGATGGCAAATCATTATAGAACAGTAAGTTGTTGAACTTTATAACCATATTCAATGAAAGAAATGGAAATGTTTGAGTTATTGATCATCTATTTTGTTGTTTTTCTTATGATTTGCATTAGAGAGATGAAGATGAGTATGAACAGGAAGATTACGATGAATATGAAGAGGTGGGTTCCGAAGAAGGTGAGGAGGAATATGAACAAGTGGAGGAGGAATTAACCTCCAAGCAAGGAACAAGAAGAATTTTTTAGGTTGAAGGAGAAGCTCAAAGAAAAGTATAGGCAGAAGATTAAGAAAGAAACTGCCTCTTCTTTCAGAGACCGAACTGCCTCGCAGACCAAGAGAAAGTATCGACTACTGACAAGTTAGTGATGTGTTAATTTTTTATGCAAAGAATTTTCCAGTAGTTCATGAATATATTTAGTAACAAAGATTGCTTGGTTGAATTGTTCTTTCGTCTGTTAACCTAGATTGTCAGAATTTAGTTCAATTAGAGTACAGTGAAAGATTTCGACATTATAACTTAATATGAGTCATGATAGTCTTATACAAATTCCTTAGCTTGTGTTGTATTTGGGAAATCACTTTTTATCATGTAGTTTTTGAATCATTTATTTTTTGTTCAATATATTGTTGCAGTTTTGGCTCGATCTTTGGCCCTTTTATGCCGGTGGTTGCTTCACGAGTTATTGATGAGAGTCGTTCGATACGTGAAAACCCACACATGGTGTCTAAGGTTCCAAAAGCATCATCTGGAGTAAGTACAAATTTTGGCCAATGTTTCTATATCAGTTTGTCATTCAACTGGCACTATCTAATAATTCTTTTTTACATAGTGCAAAGCAATCTGCACACAGACCCTCTGACAATGGAACAGTTGTACTTAAAAAGCAACCTAAAATCTTCAATGAGGTATAACTACTTCTTGTAATGCTATTGACATGCTACTAATTAGCAAATAACAACAATAAATTTTGTTTATAAGGATGTCATGGTAGCAAGAAAAAAATCTACAAAGGTTGTTGTTGTCCATATTAATGGCAACAGACTCTTTTTAATAAGAATGACGTTCATGCTATTCTATAAGGAAAAGGAGTAAAAAGATTTCATGCTATTTTATTTGATTGTCAGGTTTTAAGACAACCAATACTTTTCAACATTGCAATTGCAAATAACTTAACTATACTTCACAACTAACTTTTTTGCACTTCCCTTGCGTGAATCATCTTTCTACACGTATACAAGGTAAAGGAGAAACTGATATATCATATAGAAGCTTTTAGGAGAAAAAAGTGATTGACAAAGATGATTATTGAGTCTAACAATATTTTATTGCTTAAGTAATTCAATTACTAGAAGATTATTTCATATTCCTGTTGCAAATCAACCATTATCTAAAGCAACAATATCTTTCCATCTATTATATACAAGAAGTTAATAAATCTGAGTGAAGGAGAACGATACCTTTACAACTATCTATTATCACGATCTTTGTGCAGTATATAATTAGTGTAATTGTATCAGTTTCAGATACCAATATATAACATAATTGAACAAAGAAGGGTCCAGAAAATTCAAATTGGAGTTAAGAAGGTTTTCAAGAGCTAGACTTACAAAGGGTGATGACCATAAATACTTCTATTTGGGTCAGTTTTTAATATGTTATTTGCAGAGGAATGTGGTCAATGTGCAAGGTACATGTCGAGGGTGGGGAAAAAGATGAGTTCATTGTAACATGCTTCCATTTTTATTTTATTTTTATGGTGGAAGGGCTATTTTTTTAAGAAAAAAAAAATCTTATCATGCTCTTTCTAGTTTGCAATATGCTCAGTTCTGATCTCAATGGTAACAATATACTGTTCTTTGTGCGATGAGGTTATTTGAGAAATTTTATAGACTATTCAGACAGAAGGGAGCTTGAATTTAGTTGTTGAAAATTTTGATGTACTTCTTGCAGAAGATAGAATATGCGAAAGCTAAGTCAGATTGCCTAGCAAAGATCGATGGTACATTTGTCCCGAAAGAAAAGAAGAAGAAACAAGAAGAAAAAGGTAAACTATTGTACCACTAGAAAAATCTTTGATGGTCACTTCCTTAAGTTTTTTATTAGATTTTTTTTGTCCAATTTGATATGTAAAATCTTTGGTTAGATAGTTTTTAGTCCAATTTCTTGACTGGTTGAAGATAATGTGTTGCTTTGAATTTAGCAAGTTAATTTTTTGTTTTTTTTATATGTTTTTTTGTTGTTATTTTACTGTATTCTATGGTCTAAGTTAATAATAATTTATAATCATTGTTTTTTAATCTATATTTAAACCAATTGTTGAATTTGGATCAAATTTTCTATAGAGTTTTGAGTAGTTTTTTTTAATTATAGTTTGTGTATATTATTTTTATTTGGAATTTGATAGAAAAAGTTAAAATTCAAGTAGAATGTTTTGTGAAGAATGATGGTCATTGTTTACATTTGTAATAGCATTAGAAGTGGTAGTACCATCATCAACTGGAGAAAATTGTGCAGGTGTGTATTTCATTATGGATGCATGTGTTATTGATCTGTTTTCTGATTGGTGAGTGCATGTATGCTATGTCAGTCAGAAGAGATCATGTATGCTATTTTGCACTTTCTGAAAATTATCCAGAATTTCTGATTTGTTGTTGGTGTTTTTTTATAAATTTTTTGTTATGATAAAACTGAAGAACCGTTTTAAATACTGGTCTTTCTGAATTTCTAAATCCTAATATTTAGTTTTGGCAATTATCCTGCATTGCTGCTTGTATAAGTGGCTCCTGCACTCTTGAATGCATATGCACAGAAAAAGAAAGATAGAAGGGGAGGGGGAGGGACTTGTATTATTTAAGTAATACATGTTTATGCACTGGCCCCTTTAGATTGTTGTGTATTTCTTGACTCTTTAGGGTTTGCCATGTAATATCCTTGATAAGAGTTTTCTCGTATTGCAGAATCGTCAGAGTTTCTTTCAGTTACCTACTAATCTCAAAGCTGTACCCACAAAAACTGCTGGTAGAGGCAGAGGTAGGGGAGATGCTAGGCTATCGGCAAAAGGTACCAAGCCAGAAACAAGTCCACACAAGCTCAGTATCCCTGAAGTTTTGAAGGTCTTCAGTACTCTTTAGGATGAAACGAAGAGTGCGAGTTGTGTTGATGTTAGGCACTCAAGATTTTTTTGTCGTCAGTTTTAAGTTTGTGAGTTGTGTTGATGTTAGGCACTCAAGAATTTTGTGTCGTCAGTTTTAAGTTTATTGGATGAACTTTTGAATCAGTTTATTGTGTAGATATTTCTATGTTGGTATGTTTTTATATATTTGTACACAAATTTGCGAAACTTTTATAGTTATAATGGTGTATTGACATTTTCGATAAATCGATTTTTATTTGTATCCGTAGATTTTTTTTTGTATACAGTTAAAACGAAATAGCGTTCCCAAAATGCTGTAAAAAACCACAAATAACAAAACGCTATAAAAACTATAGCGTTTGCCGAACGCTATAAATTCTATAGCATTTTACAAAACTCTATAGAAACTATAGCATTTTACAAAACGCTATAGAATCTATAGCGTTTCGGAAACGCTATAGAAACTATAGCGTTTTGTAAAACGCCATAGAATCTATAGTGTTCCGGAAACGCTATACATTCTATAGCATTTGGTCAAAACGCTATAGACTTATTATAGCGGAGCTTTTGATAGCATTTGTAAAACGCTATCGTAGGTCTACTATAGCATTTTATGAATGCTATCAAATGTCATATTTGTTGTAGTGCCTGTTTCGAATAGATTTTCGTATCTGAGGAGGTTGCAGTCATTTGGTCTAGTCCCTCACTGCAGTCCCTAAAGTGGTGTTCGCATTTGCCACTTAGTACCCACGCACGGAACTCATTCAAAAAGCCGTGGAAAACCATCCGGTACAAAACCATGTACCCATGACATCAAGATAATATAAAAACAACACCCACGCGCGTAGGAACACGATGGCCTTGAGGGTCAAATCCCCCTATCAGACAGGAGTTACTCTCCCCGTTCCTTACCCCGACTCATTGGGAATTAACAGATCGAGATACGAGACCCGTGAACTCAAAACCTGAGAACCAAATCCGTATCCCTACGACAGGAAAAGTACAACACCCAACTATGGTCTGCTAGTACTAATGCAATGTTCATACACCTAGTACATCACTCTAATCCAAGATTTGAGAATAGTTTCAAGAAATAAATTTGTAATATGAACATGTTTCTAGTACATAAAATCAAGTAGACAACAATTTTTTTATGTTTTTAGTATGCATGAAGATCACTGTTTCTTGTGTTTATAAATGACTAATAACCCACTTAAAATATGAAATCCTGCATGCTAATGGGCTTGGGTATTAGTATAAATCACATGCATGAAGAAATAGATGAATATTTAAATGTAAGAAACTACAACACACATGCATGTTCCCTATTTTGATCAAAGCGTTCACTGCTTTGGGTGCAGAGTTTTGCTTATTATTGTGATGTTTATGTTGTAAAATTGGGGGGGTTTAAAAACATCATTTGTAGCTTAGAATGTTGTCCAAATACATGTTTGATTTGGGGATCGATCGGTCTCGAATAGTCCTTGAAACAAGCTCGAAAAGAATTCGAGAACGGTACACCGTCGTTGTACTTGCTATTTTTGGACTGGTTGTTCGCTGTTTAGGGGTGTTTTTTTTTTTTTTTGTATGTTTATCATGTTGTTCCTAGTCCAATGGTGTGGTCCAAATGTAGGGTTGTTTAGACCTTGTTTTGAATTTGCCTAACGAGCTCCAAGGGCAATTTACTTGTTGTTTTGGACTGTCGTTGTTGGCTGTTTTTATTTTGCTGTTTTGAGCGATTGCAACACTCGTTTAGTTCTCTAACAACACTCTCTATGTAAAGCCTTGGGTCCCCGTTACCGGACATCCGTGACGCAACCAGAATGTTTGCCTTCAAATACATCTCAACACAATAATAACACGGAAACTTAAAAACTTTTTATTGACAAATAAAGTCATTACATCATCGATAACAGCCATACTACATACTTTCCCAAAAATCAACTTCAATGGAAAGTTATACATCCCATATTTATACTTTCCAGAGAGTTCGCATCTCCTGATTGTAGGGTTCCGAATAGATTTGTAACGCTCCTGTTACAGGCTAAGACAATTTATCCCTGCCTCTAGCTCAGAAGCTGCCTCTCAAAAGTTGGTTGACAAATTAAGTGACTCTTGATCATAAGCAATTATATTTATATATTATTTAATCTTATATTTTTACCGATATGGGGCATTTTTCCTATACACTTACCATCTTTCAATGTTTCCCGGGTGGGCCCAAACCTACTCCACGTCATCCAGAGAAACAATTCAACAGCAGCACCTCCTTTGCTGTTAATATAGCTCGTGCCCCCCCCCTTCTCGAACAACCATTCCATATACATTTTTTAATTATAAGAGCATCCACAATCGTTTTCTCATTTGCCAAAATATGGCAGCTACAGTAATAGCAATTGGGGAAGTATCGTGCAGTCGTCGTTTGTTAAATCTTTCTCATTTGCCTTTTACATATTAAAAGAAAATTACCCCCTCCTTTGATATTCGATCACTTATGGATTGAAGGGCAATTTGGGAAAAAAAACCCAAAAAAGGAAAAAAAAAAAGAAAAAAAAAGTCAAAAGTCCTTGGACGGGGTCTGATCTCCCGGACGGGAGATGTATCCCCGTCTGAGGATAATCCAAAAAAAAAAAAATTTTAAAAGGGAAGGACGGGGTATGTTTCCCCGTCCGACCCTTTTTTAAATAAAAAAATAAATAAAAATCCTACAGACGGTATATGATTCCCTGTCTCACTCGATTAAAAAATATTAAAATGCTTCAGACGGTATATGATTCCCCATCTTCTATAATTTGAGAATTCTCATTTCGTTTCTCAAATTTGAGAAACAGATTTGGGTTGTTTGCTAAAAAATGGCAAAATGAGAAACGATTGCAGAGATCCGTTTGTTATATTATGGCAAAATAGCATATATAGCAAACGACTGTGGATGCTCTAACCATGCTATTTTTAGCAACAGCCATATCCATGCATGTAAACTTAACAAACAGCCACCTTTTTAATATATATCATCATCATATATATATTTATATATAAATTATATATTTTTAAAAACTACGGGGTATTACACAAGTGTAACACCCCGCAAAATTGAAAATAACAATTTTGCCCTCGTGTGTTATGTATATATATTTTGTACCGTAAGTAGTAATATTTGTAATGTGTTTTCATTACGCATTTGGATTTCCGACTATCTATGCATTTCCCTTAATTTGAGTAAAATATTATTATGCGTATAATACACATGTCTTCTACGTACGTAGCAATTACGTCGTGCAATATATAAAATTAATAAAGATATTTTTCTTATATTGTATTTTCATTATCTCTAACATTTTCCGTTGATAAAACCAAATTTCGTATTTTTGATATTTTACGTGCTACGCACGTATTTTCGGTAAACGTATTTGGCCATATTTGTTTTTTAAAAAAATAAATTTCGAAGTATGTGTAACACTCCGTAATTTTAAAAAATAATATAATGATAGTAATATATATATATTATATAGTGTATAGTGTATATATATAGTTGATTTATATAAATGGCAAACTAGTAATAATGCATACATATTATTCTTGTATATATAGTCAATATATATAAATATGTGTGCTGATATGATGAATGTATAAAAAAATGAATTTGTGTATAGTGTGGTAAGATGGGGGGGGGGGGGGGGGGGGAGCCCCTAACAGGCAAGGGAAGTGCTGTTTCGGTCAAGGCCATTGGATGACGTGGCGTTGACCCAAGTGGGGTCCACCCGGGTAATGGAGAAAGTGTACAGAGAAGTTGTGTAATCTCTCTGGTCACGTGGCAATGTGGGTCCGCTTTGAGGCTTGTTCCGTCGTTCATCTTGCCAGGTGAGAGGGTGTGTGTTCGGTTTTGAAGTGAGAGGGCCGGGAGTTATAAGGAGAAGAGGTGGAGGTTATAAGAGTTGAGAAAATGAATTGGTAAAAATTTAATTGAATAAATTATTAGGGTGAAAAATTATGCAATATAGTCCCTAGCTTGGACCTATAAATAACCCACCATTTTTCTTCTCTTCTAACACCAAAAAGCAAAACAAATTAAGAGAAAGAAAAAGAAAGAGAGAAGAGAGTTTGTACTTGGTGACCATTGCTAGGAGGAGAAGATCTAGGAGGACATTTTGGAGTTAGAAGTGGTATTCTTTTCTTCATTAGTCAAGCTTTACATAAGGTGGGTGATCTTTATGCTTTCTAATTTGTAGGACAAGTATGCTAATTTTGACAAATGAATAAAGTAGATTAACATTGATGTGGTAAATGTAGATTTAATCTATGATATTTATACCATGACTTATAGAAACCATGTTATGTTTGAGAAGGGAAATTGACACTATGATAATTAGAAAGAAAGTAATGATAAATGGGATAATGCCATATAGTATACAAGTTTAGGCGTGATTGAAATGGTATTGTCAAAACTTATAATATGCATAAAGAAGTGTTAAAGATTTTCCTTGTAGTCAAGAAATATGTAGTAAAATTAATTTGGTACATAGAGATTCACTTTATTTGGTGGTAAGAGATACAAATTGTTTTTTATTAAATTAAAGAAATTCTTGTTTATTAAAAGAGAAGAAATGGATTTGAAATTAGATGTATTATTAGGGGTGGTATACCGTACCGTACCGTACAAAAATTACTCTACCGTCTACCGTACCGGAGTACTTGGTACACAAATTTCTCTACCATTACCGTACCAATATTTTGGTACTATCGAGTTCGGTAATACCGAAATATCGGTATGGTAATGGTAGTACCGTGGTAGTACCGGACATCAAGAACCCTAGGTATGTTCAATCTAGTTTTGTTGTTGGTCCCTTCTTGCTGTCACCGAGAACTGGGAGAATGTCATTAAATACTTTCATTAATGAATGTAGCTACTAACAGACTTGCATTAACTACCAAATATTGATTTCTATTGAAGGTCAAATAGACTAGTCTCTCGACTCTCCCACAGGTCTTCTCATTGAATGGTAACCTCAGTTCCTTTAAAATTGAAATATAATTTGTAATTCCTAGGTTACCTTATGACCTCAATTCTTTCCAAAACAGATGTGGTTACAAATTAAAATATGGATACTGATAAGAAACTAGAACAAAAATTAACAAAAAAGGGGACTATTAGAATCAAAATCAATACCAAAAAGTGAACGAGGAGCGATCAGTCGGTGCGTCGGACGTCGTGCGTGAGCCTTAGGTTCAAAGCTAAAAAAAACTAAAAAAGGGGAAGAGGAAGATCTGTTCGGTACGTCGGTGATTCGGTAATTACTAATTACTAATTTGATATCTGATTGAATTCACAATGAAGAGTTTGGAGAAGAGTAGTCGACTAGGGTAGAAAAAAAAATGAAAGAAAGACTGGGTTGGGCCTGAAACTTTTCTGGGCCTGGATTTTAAAATAAAAATATTAGATTAAATGTATATTAAATATATTCGGTACGGTACGGTATACCAATGGTATAAACATTTTGTACCAGTACCGTACCATAAAAAATTGGTATGGTACAATACCGAAAATTTGGTACGGTATTACCAAGTTTCGGTATTTTTTGGTATGGTAATGGTATGGTACGGTATGGTACGGTAATATGGTATTTTTTGACACCCCTATGTATTATCAAATATGAAAATTTTTCTAATCCATAATTTTCTGTTAGCAAGTAAATTTCAGTTTAAATAAATTGTTTGTAGATTAATCAAGTTTTATGGAAAAATAATAGGATAACAGAAAGTTGGGACAAAAACCCACGAAGTGAGTTTATGTCGTTGGGCGCATTATGCCTGGTGGTCTGCGCGTTGCGCTGGCTTCCTTAGTGGCATGGTTCGAATCTTGTGACTACCAAAACTTTTTCTTTAAAAAAAAAAAAAAAAACCACTCAGACCCGATGGTCGAGTATAAGAGGCTTCGAAACAAAATCAGAACGCCAAGTCCCTATGGATTTAGTGGCGATCGGGGGTGGCTTTGGGTGCTGTCTGTAAACCCATGGGTTCGAAACCTAGTGTGGGTTCTTACTTTTTTTTAACGCTTGAGTTGAAATAATGAGTTTTATAGTAAATTAAAATTTGGGAAGAATCCTATTATTCCGATAAAATGATTTAGAACTTACTAAAATTAGTGTCAAGATTTTTCATGTATAAAGGAAAAGTTTGAAATAGAAAGTAAGTAAAGATTTATGTTTTATTATTAAGAAGAATATGACCCTATTTTAAAAGAGTAAAGGAAATATGCTATGCCTCTTGAATAGATTGCATTTAATTCTTAGAGTTATTCCATGAGTTTTAAATTACAAATGAGATTTATTGGTAGAATGAGAATAAATTATTCATGTGAATGAATTTCTCTTGATGTGATTATTCACTCATGCGAATTAAGAGTATTTGGTATCTGTTGAAATATGAATTTGTTATTTGTGCCTAAGTTATTAAAGAGATTGATGATGGATGAAAATTTATTCATGAAAAAGATTTATTTAAGAATTCACGAGTAGTATTAAATGAGACATTGATCATTTGTGAAAATAAGAGTAATCTAAGTTAAGACATGATTATTGAAGGGTATGTGTACCCATGTTTCTTGTGCATGAAAGTTTATGATTAAAGAATTAGTAAGACCTCGGTTACCGGTAATTTTGAAAGAAAGATTTTGAGACTTGATTTCGAGATAATGCCGTCGGGCGATCTCGTACTTTTGTGAACAAATCCGGTAGGAGGTAAAACTGATTCTAGGATTGATAACTCATTCATGTCGTAAACTAAATAAATTTTAGGCACATAAGTGAAGATGTAGTAAGACCTAAGCAAACGTAAGTGAGACACTCTATATAGTCGGGCGGTGGGCTTGTTGTGGCGGTTCACCGGGGCTATAGACGTAGTTGGTGGACTGTGGTTGCCTCGTGGGAGATGAGCTTTTATTTGAAATCCGGGACTATGCGCAGTCGGGCGGATAGTTTGCCGTATTCCATGTATATGCATATACCGGGGCTAGATGGGCACCTGCGGGAGGTTCGCACGACGAGGAGTCTGTATAACAGTCGGGTGGGGGATTTGTTGCTGCAGTTCTCCGGGACTGGGATCCGTACTCGTGGAACATCTTAACTTTGTCTTATTACTGAGTAGTTGTCATAGTGAGGGATCGAACCCTTTAATGTGGAGTACGTAGGTGCTTGCCCTCGGACCTATGTAGTATGGGATGTATAGAATCTGAACAAGTGTGCATTAGTGTCATCCTAGAATAAAATTGTGTGCATTAGGCATTAAGGCATGGCATACACTTACAGGTTTAGCATAGTCACAATTTAACACCTTATTGTTTATTCATATTTATTTTGTGATTTGTTAAAGTATGGAGATCGTTATACTGTTTCCAGCATAGAGAGGAGAGCCGTGTATAACATTTCGTCAGTTGTAAGCGACTGACGTGCCCACAGTCTTACATGCAGGTAATGGATGTTCATGAAGCTATAAAGTGGATATGCTAATGTTGTTTTATTTTAAAGATGTTGTAAATATTTTATTGTAATTTATTATTTTCTGCTGTACATCAATTGTAACAAACTCTGATGTATTATTGAGAAAAGTTTTATTTTCCTTGTAAAATTGTACGAAGTGAAGTAAAGATCCTGTGAAATCTAAATTTCGGTCTTATTTGAAATTCGGGGTGTTATAAGATTTTCGTGTCTGAGGAGGTTGCAGTCATTCGGTCTAGTCCCTTACTGCAGTCCCTAAAGTGGTGGTCGCGTTTTCCACTTAGTACCCAGGCATAAACCTCATTTAAAAAGCCGTGGAAAACCTTCTGGTACAAAACGTCAAGATAATATAAAAACAACACCCACGCGCATAGGAACACAACGGCCTCGAGGGTCAAATCCCCCTATCCGACACGAGTTAATCTCCCCATTCCTTACCCCGACTCTTTGGGAATTAACAGATCGAAATACGAGACCCGTGAACTCAAAACCTGAAAACCAAATCCGTATCCCTACGACAGGAAAAGTACAACATCCAACTATGGTCTGCTAGTACTAATGCAATGTTCATACACCTAGTACATCACTCTAATCCAAGACTCACTCTAAACATTCAGGTAACATAAAGGGTTCCTCCCACAATCCTGCCTATCGACTCGCAGCCCCGGCGACACAATGTCTTGCTCGCCACTTCCTCTAGCTTGGAATTTGTCCCTAACCACGGCCCGTGTTCATCCTTATCCGGCATGAATAAAACTCGACGGCACCAATTCGGATGTCCAACGCCTCGGCAGAAGTTCAAATCTTAGGGTCGATAGACATAGGGTATTACCTTACCCTTGTGACTAACTCAAGTCACAACATCCTCAACAGGAGTCAAACACCAACAAGACCAGTAAAATAACCCCAATCATCCCAAATAACAAGTTATCAACTCTTATTTGCAAGAGGGAAAAGGTTCTCCCAACACTTAGTCAAAAACCATGACTAAACCAAACTATGGTGTTTCCGCCTAAAACTTAAAAAGGTCATAACTCCCACAATACAACTCAGATTTGGGTATTCTAGTCCATTCTGGAAAGCTAAGAACCTAGGCTACAACTCTCTAGTTTATCATCACCTCAGATTCAATCATCTCATTGCTCAAAATAGCATCACAAATCTCAGCCTGTGTACTTCCTGTACACTGGTTGCACCTTACCGATACCATAAAACTTTACCCGCTCATTGAAATGATACAAATCCAGGTTCTATGAAAAGATGTGAATGTCCTCTCCAACTTTCTAGTTGATCATCAACCCAAATTGTTGCATTTGACTACTGTAAAACAGTCATCTCTCTCAGGTATACAGAACCACACATATTGCACTACACAAACAGAGCCTATAGCTCAAAATCTGGGTTCTGTCCCAATTTGTAAAAATCATATCTATTATTCTACTTACAAGAATTTCTTGACATAGGGCTTTTTGGAAAGCTCATGGTGTCTACCGCAACTTCCTAGTTGTACGCTTCCTCAAATTCTTCTCATCCAGAGCCATAAAGGTACCATCTTATCATGGTGTCAATACTTACTGAGTTATGCACAGTGCTCACCTAAATATTCATAATAAATCACATGCATAACCAATGGTCATCAAATTTGCATTTCCAGAAACTGACATCATCATGTATAACATGCAAAAAGATCATATCCAGATTCCAAGTATTCAATGAGTTCTACCTATTACATACATGCATAAAAGTTTTACTGTTCTTCAGTCACTGCCATGAATACTTCCACTTAATTAATTTTGAATATGCATCCAATGTCGTCTAAATAATTTCAATATTTTTTCTGTAAAGTCTAGATTCATGCATTAACATGGTAAAAATTTCAGAAGTAGATCATGTATCAATTAATTCCAATAATTTTCACAAGTTCAGGTTCTACAATAGACAGAATCAGTCTCTGCCTTACGACTCAGTCATCAAAATTGATTTTATTAAAATATCAAATAACATACAAAAAATCCAAAATAAATCAAGTAGCTTCTAGACATACATGAGATCATTCTGTATAAATTTCAAGATCAAATTCCAATTATTATGCTCTCTGGTAATTCGGGAATATAGCATGCAGATCATGTTTTCTGTTTCCATTTCCAGATTCTAACAAACTACTCACCAATCATTCTCATAGCTATTACTATTTGATTCATGCAAGAAATCAACAAGAGAAACAAGAATAAAGTTCAGAGAACTCCCCACCCTTGGTTGTGGCTTTGAGAAGATGAGATTGACTTTGGCTTCCTCCTCCAATTTCCTTCTCCAAGAGCTCTAGAACACCTTCTTTACTTGACCTCTTTCACTATCTCCTTCTCTTTTTCTTTCTAAAATTTCAGAACCGAAATAAGAGTGAGAAGGAGGGGTTTTTAAGAAGTGAGAAAGAGTGAGGGGTGCGAGGGGGTAGGTCGGCCATAGGGGTAGGGAGGGGGGATGATGTGGCATAGTGGTGTTTTCCAAAACTAGCTCCTTGCTCATGGTTTTTAGGAGATATTTTTTTCATGCTTCATCTTCTAGCCATTGGATCTTTGATGAGATGAGATGAGTGGCTAGATGTGAATGCACGTAAAAGAGAGAAAATATATTTGTAGTATAGTACTATACAATTTTACAATTGCATATGTACCACACGCATATACTAGTACATTTCCTAGTGTCGATTCTCTTGTTCTCGTGCACCACCATTAACGCAACCATCCACATAGATAATCAAGCAATTTAATCACACTTCATCATTTATATATATATATACAAAGTATTATATTATCCGGGGTATTACACTTTAGGACCCTAACTCGCTGTCTAATCGTGTAACAACACGAACACTAGGTCCTAACTTGACAACACTAGATTTCGGGGTAGAATATGGTGCTTAATTTGTTAAGAACGCATTCGGTTATGGACTATTTTCGTGTGCTACCTTTGCTCGCTGTCCGAGGAGTTTTTGCTCGTTGTTTTAGAGCCATGACTCATCGGGAGGACCAGGGAGTAGTTGGAAATCATTAAGACTCAAGGAAAGCTTGGTCGTGGCTCGAAGGCATGTTCAAAACATCAAGCGTGAAGGGAGCGAAACGACAATCGAGGGGAGTTCGATTCGCTGTTTTCATTGGGCCATTTTTGGGCCAACTCTTGGGCCTAGCCTATTTAGAGACCAAGTTGGATCCTATTTGGGTCAGGTTAAGTCTTGATTAGTTTGACTAAGTTAATTAAAAAATAGAGCTAGATTAGAGTCATCTAGAGTTCATTAATCACTTGAGTCTAATAAGAAGCGTGACTAGTTGTCTTGATTTAGAATAAGTGAATAGATTCTAAGTTAGGACTCCAATTAAGATAGTAGATTAAATTTATGGATTATAGAAAGAGTTGTATAATTGGTTAATAAGGTAGACATCTACGAGCAAGAAGATCGCCCAATAATTTAACTTAGTTATTTGAACTTGTGGGCTAATAAAAAGCTAGAATCAAGACTGCGGATTAATTAACTAATAGTATAAATGTCTACGTCAAGAAGCTAGAGTTGTAATAATAGAAAGATTATGATTGAGAAATCTAGTAATAAATGAACCGATCTAGAAGATATAAAATTGACTAAACTCGCTAGTTTTAGTGCTTCTTAATAAGTTTGTGTTGTTGTAGGATGTCTTAGTATGTAGATTTGTCTCTTCATCTAGGAGTGTGGTTCTAGAGGCTAGGCAAGGCCCAGATTCTGGCAATGCTGAGTTTATGAGTTGCAGGTTGGCCAAGTTTGGCGAGATTACCCATTTGTTATTTACATAAAACTGGTAGGGTACACTAACTTTAGGCCGCGTTACTATTGTTAGTAAAGACAAGTACTAGTTGTGTGTTGTACTCACTTGTCAAGAGGACACGTGCGGCGTCGTCTCGACTGTTAATTTTTGAGATTTAGTGTGAAGAACGGGAGGCGGACGTATGAGCCATAAACTCCTGTCGGAAAATAGGGGATAGACCCTCAAGCTTCCGTCTATGTTCTATATTATCAATACAAATTGTTACACCCCATAAATTAAAATGAATTATTTTGAATTATTAAATTATATTAAATTGAAGGATTTGATTGATTTTATTATTTTCCTTAATTACTATTTTGCACGTGCAAAACACATGCAATGTTACGAAAATTTAAAATCTTAAAAATTTTGTTGTTAATAATTATTTTCTCTTGTTAATTTCTAATATTTTTATTTTTCAAATTTATTTGAATGAAGGAACTTATTTTTGGACATTCTGTTAATATAAATTGAATGTATGATGGAATTTGATTTTTGGCCATAATAAAGCCCAAATACATGGATTAAAATTATTTAAAAATTATATAGAGGCGGGACAAGGGTAGGAAATCAGAGGATAAGTTTAAATAATTTATTTGGATGATTTAAATAAGGAAAGAGATGATATGTATAAGTAAATTAGTTTACAAATTATCAATTCTTGAGGACTTTTGTGCAAAATTCCTCATATACCCTAATGTTGAATCCCGGCCTGTATAGAAGCATCCCAAGGAGCGGGGCCCCTATAATACACCCGGGGTGAGCCCAGGTCTGCAGAGGTTAGAGGGGAGTAGGGTTCGAGTTTTGTTTTGTTTTGTTTTGGTGGCTTTGGAGTTGAAGATCATCTTGCTTTTTGGGAGAATTACTTGAAGCTTTTGTGTCAAGTTTCGACCGGAGGTGAGTGTTCCTCCATCTCTCTTGATGTGATTTTTATGTTCATGATGGTGATTTAAATGTGTAGTTATTATGCTAGTATTTTGTTGTGGATCTATGTTAATTTCATAGCAAGAATACATGATTTACCATGAATGATTGTTGTGATGAATGGTAGATGGAGTTTAATTAATTTTCATGAGATAAAAAGCGAACTGTTATATGTGATGATCATGAGTACTTTATTCTTGAATGATAGATGTTAACAGTGCATGAAAGATCAAATTTTTAATCTATAGAATTGATTGATTGATCATAAATATTATTGTAGTTGATTAGAGCTTGTTGTATGATCTTAAACCCATGCTTGATTAATTGTAAGATGAGATATTTGATTTCTATTCACAATTTTTATTGGATTAAATTTTATAATTTAAATCCTAGAAGTTTTGTACACAAATTAATGTAAATAAAGATCATTTGAAAATCGGGTTTGGAGAACTGTAGGGTTCAGATTTTGGATCAAGGGTTGGGGTTTTTTGGGTGGGAACAGTAGAGGAGGGGGGGGGGGGCTCGACCTGCACTGTGCAGGGTTGCACACTGCAGTTTCGGCATGCACTTGTGTGGGGTTACGGGTGTGTGCTAGGGTTTGAGATGAACCCTATTGCAACATATATTTGTATATTGATATGGATCTGGTACTGGGTGTATATTTCTACTGATTTATCTATCAATATTGGAGATAAAGTTTCAGATTTTATAATGTCTAGTTTCAAATTTTATTGAGATAAAGTTTCAGATTTTGGTGTGTTTTTTAGTTGCAAATCGTATGATGAAAACCAATGTTTTAGAGGGGCATAAATTCTAGTTTTTAGGAGTATATATTTCAGTTTTGAATGAGATGTTTTCATATTTTAGAAGATATAAATTTTCAGATTTTTAGTGATTATAGTTTCAGATTTTGGAAACATAAAGTTTCAGATTTTGAGGGATAAAATTCCATGTTTTAAAGTAAGTTTGGTTCAGGTTTTTTTATTATTAAAATAGATTAAAATACCAGATTTAATTTGGTAGTTTCATATATGGAAAGAAGTATTGGGAATTGAGTTATGGATGTGTTGTCGAATCAAATTTATTTCTATAAATGAAATCATTAATTATGGAAGTAGATGTCCATTTATTTTGAGGTGCTTATAGAAATCATTTTGTTTACTTAAATTTTATATTCTTGATGAGTTGAATGTGATTGGGGTAATGATGTACTAATTTGAGTTTATGTGCAATGGTGTATTTTTGGAAATGAGTAAAAGAAGGAACGATTGATTAATGAACCAAGTGGTGGTTTTATTTAAGAATTAGGGTTGTTATAAAGAACCCTGGAAGAGGACATTGTTGATATGTTGAGTGGGTGAGCTCTAGAGGCTGAGCAGGACCCTAGATACCGGCAGTTGAGATTATTTAATTTTGGAAATTAGCCAGTGTCGGCCGGTGTTCATGATTGGTTGAGTTAAGTCCGGTAGGGTGAGTTAGCTCTAGGTGGCTGTGGTTATTTATGTTTAAACTTAAGCACAGACACTAGTTGGAGATGTGATGAAGTAAGAGCAAACATGAGTAGGGGGCTCTGTATGATCTGTAGTGTGAGATGATCCCCAGAATTATCGAGATGTGAATGGAAGTGTCTCCATATCTGCGGTGTGGGATTGATCACCGGGGCGAGGGCACGATACTCATAGAATGTCTAAAACTTGACTTAGTCACGAGTATAAGTTTTGCATAACGAGGGATTAAACCATATAATGAGATGAACACTAAGAGCATCCACAGTCGTTTTTCTCATTTGTTAAAAAATGGCAGCTACAATAATAGCAAATAGGGATGTTTGCTGCAGTGGTCGTTTGCTATATGTTTCTCATTTTTTAGAAAATAAGCGAGCGACGGTATATGTTATACCGTCTCATCGTTTAAATATAAATTTAAAAAAGTTAATTACTTATTAACTATTAAACTATATTATTTAAATAAATTAAATAATATAATAATAACTAAACCTAATTAAAAACTAACTAAACCTATTTATATCCACCTAACCTACCCACTAAACCTATTAAACTATATTTTAACTATCAGATTTGGTCAGCCGGTATATGTTATACTGTCTGACCTTTTAATTTTTTTTTTTTTATTTTTTTTTATAGAATAAATCTGACCGTTGGATTGGAAAAAAATTTAAAAAAAATATATATACGTGGGCCGGTATAACATATACCGGACGGTATATGTTATACCGTCCGACCCACTTTTAAAAAAAATAATAATAATGAGACGGTATAACATATACCGGACGGTATATGTTGTACCGTCTTTCAAAATTTGAGAATCGCTATTCTGTTTCTCATATATGAGAAACGAATATAGCAGATTTGCTAAAAAATGGAAAAATAGAAAACCACTGCAGCGATCGATTTGCTATAAAATGGCAATTTGTCAAATATAAGAAACCACTGTGGATGCTCTAAGGGCTTGCCCTTGGATCTATGTTGTATAGGTGGCATAAAATCCGAACAAGTGTACATTAGTGAGCGTGTGCATTTGTGTTTCTTGGACATTGTTTTATGTATTTCTCTTTTGTTTTCATAACACACATTTATTCATTTAATTTAGTTTCACTTATTGAGTTATGAATCTTTTTCATTATTGTTTTATTTTGTGCATCAAGTTTGTGGTTGTGAGACTTTGGAAGATTGTTGCTTTAATCAGCATTGTGTCAGTTATATGTGACTGACGTGCCCACAGTTTTAACAGTTTTGCAGGATTTAAAAGTGAGTGGCTTGAATGAGAGATAAAGTTTGGATTTATGTTAAGACTGAAGTTTCAGTGTTGAATCAGTTGTGTTAAATGTGTATTAATTTTCGCTGTGCTTTGTAATGAGAACTAATGTAATAAAAGTTTTTTATTTCCTTGTATTTTTGTGTTGTGTTTAAGGTTACATTGAAACAAAGTTTCTGGATTGTGTCTTGTATTTTCTATATTATTCGGGGCGCTACACAAATGGGGAGCAAGCATTTAAATTGAGTCTCTTGGCGAAGTGTGGGAAAGGCCTACCGATCTGCCTTATACTCATGATAACTTTTGGTAGAGTCTGGGTATGGAGAGAGACCACAGATTCTGGCAGAGTTGAATGATCACCGGCCTATCCGAAAGTGAAAAAGACCACCGATCCCGATCAGAACGGAGTGCTCACCGGCGTTCGAAAGTGGAGAAAGACCATCGGTCCGGCTGCAGAGGAGGGGGGGGGGGGGTTGGACTGCATGCACTGCAACTCTACTAGTCACTAAGTAAATGTCAAAAATAGGGTAAAAGTACAAGGGTAGGTCTGCATTGTGAGGGATCGAACCCTATAATCAGAAGGACGTTTAAAGCTTGTTTGGGAAGTATATAATATGAGATGCATATGGTTCCAATCAAGTGTGCATGTAACCCCTATGTTCATTTTCCTGTATTTTGTATGTATTTATTTTCTTCTTCGTATTTGTTCTGATTGTACTCTTTTGTCTGTTCTGAACCGTGTACTCATTTCTTCGTTCTTAATAAACTATTTTTCATTTATGTCAACTCAATTATGTGATTTTCAATCTTCCGATTTAATCTCTTCTGCCAATTAATTATCTCTGGATGATTTGTTTGATTCTAAATCATATATTTCATGGTCTTATTGTTTATTATTTGATATCTACCATATTTAAACCCTATACCCTATTCTTTTTGGACCTAGACCTGAATCCTCTACCCTAAACCCTATAATCCGCCTAATTGGATTCTAAGTCCGCTACCCAATACCCTCTTTTACCCAGTCTCCCTCAAATATCTCCCTCACGTTCTCCCTATCTACCTAACAAGTAGATCACTCTCCCATGATCTCCCCTTTGATTCCTTAAATCCTAACCAAATTTGTTCTCTCTGTCTCCCTACAGTGATTATTCCCTAAACAAACTACTCTCTCTCTCTCTCACCTTCTTTCTCCCTCTCCATGTGCTCCCTACCGGTCGTCGGCCACTCTTCGCACCCAACCGCCGTAGCACGCCCCCAGCATTTCGACCACCCCGCGTCGCGCTGCCCTGTGCCACACCACCCCGCCATCAGCGCCCGGCCTTCACCCGCAACCCTTCACCCCGAGCCTCCATCATCCGCCATACCCCCACTTCCGCCGTCGACCACTTCTGCTGCTTGTCGCCGCCCCACTGCCCGTGCACCGCCGTCAACCTTCATCCCGCAAGCCTCGCTTGTTTGTGGTCGTTGTATTCGTGTTCGTTGCCCAGTATCCGTTCTCGTTATTCTATTCTCGTCGGATTCGTCGTCTTCATTGAGGCAAGTAACTTGTATATTATTTTTGTTCTTATACAAGTACAAATACCGCATGTGGTCTTGCTTTCATTTTTGTGTTTGTTCTGATGATAATCCCTTGATAATCTTGATCTCATTGCTTGATTCGTTTCCATCAATTCGTAGTCATGATCAACCACAACAAGTTGTCACACACACACACACTACACAAAAATAAATTTTATATATATATATATATATATATATATATATATATATATATATATACTCTTTCGTGATCTATTGTATGTTGTGGATTTTGTTACATGATTGATGTGCTAGATGTGTATCTCATTGTGGACTTGTTAATACCCATGATATGATTGATTTAAATGTTCGATATATCATGTTTTGCATCATACTCTAATTTGAATCTATCGTAGATGAATTGTTTGATTAAATGCATGCCAGGAACTTTCTTTTTGCTGCTGCCTTGTTAAACAATTTAGACCCTGTTAAAGTCAGTAAATAAATTAATTTGTGAATATGATTCGTAGTCCTCTGTGTCTATTTTTTAGAACTTTCAACGGATCTCAATTTTGATTTTTGATGTGTGAGTCATCTCTATTTTACTGCATTTGTGTCGTAAATTCTAGTATCTGAATTATAAGATTGCTGCATGATTTATTATTTTGAAACTGATGTTAAAAGTAAAATTTGGACTTAGCATTATTCTGGGTATGACTAGACATGACTAGGATCAACCCAAAATTTTTGTAGAATTGTTTAATGACTTGTATAACTTATATCATGCTTGTGAAACCAATCATATAATTTCCAAACTGCATGTTGTTCAGTAAAGAACTATATTTTCAATCTGATTCCAGTCACTGTTGATTAAAACTTTGTGAATATGAAATGTAGCCTAGTGTGTCTATTTTATAACCCTTTTGACGGAATTGAATTATGAATTGTATTTTGTAAATTATCACTGTTTTAGTACTGCTGTGTCTGCAAATTTCATATTCATATTTTTGCTGCGTCACTCTGTTTCCCAAATTTAATTGACTATGCTATATATAATATAATAACATGAAAATTTATATGCTGAGACTAGACATGCTAGGAAACCTTTCAAATTTTTCCTAGATTTAGTTTTGGTTTTTTTGGACCTTTTTCATGATTATAAACAAAACTTTACAATTTCTGACTGAACATGAATTCTGTGTAAAATGTTGTTTTGAACCATGTTTCTGTAGTTGTTATATGACTTGTGTATATGTGCTTGATTTGGCTGAGAGTCTAGTTTCTAGATTTTCTGGCGGATCCAGATTTGCATTCCTGTGGCAATGGGAATCTCAGTTTAGGTGCAGCAACGTCTTGCTGTCTAGAATTGGAAGTCTCGTTGTTCTAGCTATTATAGGTTGTTTCGTCACACGTTTATGTAGGGATGGCAAACGGGCCGGGTTGACCCGCGACCCACCCGCATAACCCGGCCCGTGAGTAACTGGTTCAGGTTCGGGTCTAACCTGCTAATGTAAATGGGTCGACCTGGGTCCTCAAAAAAGCGAATTAAACCCGTTGAACTCGGCCCGATAACCCGGTCTACAGTGGCGGACACGCACGCGAACCCGCAGTTTGAACTGCGGGTTGCGAACCGTTTGACCCGTACGTTCGACCCGCGGGTCCAACGGGCCTAACCCTTACCGAGGGCACTTAACAGCTCTTTTAGCCGTTGTTTTTTTGTTTTTTTTTTTATTTTTTCCCTATAAATATCCCTAAAACCCAAACTAAAATTTCACACCTTACTCTCTTACTCTCTCTACTATTATTACTCAATTCATTTCATTTTTTGTGAAAAATTGAACAAAGAAGGTAGCAACATATAAACGATCAAACGACAAATTCCGATCGTATCGAATTCAACATTCAACTACGTCTTCAAGTCTTCAACTCCTACAAGTGATCAAACAAAGAAGCTCTCTTCAAGTCTTCAATTCCGGACTTCTACTTCTACTTCTACATTTATTTTCACTCTCATTTTATATACGATTATCCGCGAAGTACGGTATCGAAATTTCACAACCCTCTTATTGTCTTGATATTTTTTTTGTAGTTATAACTTTTTTTATCATATTTGTTTGTTGGTTATTTATGATCTTCTCTCTCAGAACTCTCTTATTGTTTTCTAGACTTTTTTTTGTAACTTATCTCGCCTACATTGTAAATTAATTTTTTCACATACACTACTATATCAACATGTCTAGATCACGAGGTAGCGGCCGTAGCCAAAGTGGACAAGATTCCACCGGCACTTCTCGTAGGCCTCCAATTGTCCCACAAAATGAGTCCGCCGAAGAGTACCCTATGACCGAACACATTGGTACATACGATGAGTTTGCAGGAGACATAGACATAGAAGAAGAACCACAAACACAAGCAACCGAAACAACACAAATTGGTAGTAGTAGAAAAACTAGAGGGGAAACTAGTGATTGGCACAAATTTTATGATTATATTCCGGACGAAGAAAATCCTGGTGTAGGCATAAAAGTTTGTAAAACATGTTCGAAGCCATACAAATGGAAGAGGGGTGAGGGGACGGGTACAATAAGACGACACATCCAAAATGTATATAAAGAACTTCTTATAGACCTACCCGGCCAACAAAAAATTTACCTTAGGACCGGTGTAGTTGATAGCCATTCTTATGATCCCGAACTTGTTCGTCAAAAAATGGCCCGACTAGTAATCAAGGAAGAGTTACTATTTTCCTATTCCGAGAGTAGGGACTTATAAATTTTTAATCAAACCGCATTAAACCCTCATTTTAAAAGAATACCTAGGAATACTTGAAAATTAGATTGTTTTAAAATGTACAATGAAATGAGAGAAGTTTTGATTGCAATTTTATGGAGTTTAACTTGTAGAGTTTCTTTAACTTCCGATTGTTAGACGGGTTACAATAATATTCCAATGATGGGAATAACTTGTCATTGGATCGACAGTGATTGGATCATTCAAAAAGGATCATATCACTTGCCGCGTTGCCCTATTTCCATAGTGGTAATGAAATTGCAAATCGTATTTTAGAAATTTGTGATGTTTTTCATATTCGTGATAAAATTATGTGTATAAGTTTTGACAATGCATCTAACAACAATGCATCAATTAGTATATTAAAAACTACATTAAACCCTCCATCTGACAATATTTTTCATGTTAGATGTGCATGTCATATTTTAAATTTATGTGTTCAAGATGCATTAAAAATAGCAGAACCATATCTCTACTATTTTAATGGGAGAGTTGGGGTTTGTAACAAACAAACCCTAACTTTGTAACTATATAAACACATATAAAACACATCCAAACTATATCTAACAAATAAAAATGTGCACCGTACGTGTAGCCCAAATCAAAACATTCAAATATAAACTACTTTTTTCTTATCTGATATATATTCATTTAATTTGATAAAAATGTGCATCGCACGTACATTATAATAGTATAGTTAAAATTAGAAATTGTGTACATTTTATTGCATTAAGTGACCCTATATTTCAAGAATGGAAAGCTTGGTGTAGGCTTTAAAATGTACACTTTAGAAAATTTCCAAAGGTTGTTAAACACCGATGGAACTTTACTCTTGATTTGCTACATGTTGTTACTGAATATAAAGAATGTATAAATGATTTTTGTATGGCAAAAAATATGCCAAATTTTGAAATGACTCACCAAGCTTGGTTTTATGCCGAATCTTTATTAAAATTTTTATTACTTTTTAAAACCGCAACTTTCAAATTTTCAAAATCTTATGAATCTACTTCTAGTAGCATTTTTATTTCAACAGTTACTATAATGCAAACTTTCAATGAAATGATTAATGATGCTTTTATTGGTGATATTGTGAAACCTGCATACACCAAATTTTTGAAGTATTTTAATCATCCTCCTATGTTGTATTGTATTGCTACTGTGATGGATCCTCGTATAAATTAGAAGGTACGAAGAGTTTGATTAAAATGTATTTTACTTTACTTGGGGAAGATGAATCTGAAATTGATAGCAGAACATTTTTAGCTAAATTTGAATCGACATTAAATAACTTGTATGATTATTATGATAGAAGTTTTTTATCTACTAGTATAATCAACAAGATTCTGAAAGTTTTACTTCTTCACTAGATATTTTAAAATGGTGGAAAAACCATGAGCATACTTATAGTATTTTTAAATATATGGCTAAAGATCTACTAACTCCTCCTGTCTCTACAGTTGCTTCAGAAAGTGCATTTTCTACAAGTGGCAAGTTTCTAACCGATTACAGGAATCGCTTGAAGCCCCAATCATGGGAGATGCTCGTCTGCACAGAAGACTGGATGAAGGCCGAAGATAGGACTCATGGAGTAGGGTTCGACATGTCTACAAGAGAAAGAAACTCACCGGAAGAACAATAACAACAACAATAGCAACCAACATGAAGAATTGAAGACCAACAACAACAACAACAAATTGAAGACCAACAAATTGAAGAAAATTGTAAATGTATAAAAAATTGTATAAAATCTTTGTTTGTCATAAAAAATTAGGATAATTGAAGATAATTGAAATTATATCGAAGAAATTTGTTATTGTATAAAACAAATTTGTAGGAAATCTTTATTTCTTATTACAAATTGGGAAAATTGTATAAGTTGAAATCATATTAATAATATATACATTTTTTTGGCAACTTCACTCTTTGAGTCTTATTATTATTATTTCATTTTTTATTTATTAAAATTACAATTTTTTTAAGTTTAAAAAAAATTTAATAAACGGGCCAACCTGCGACCCGACCCGACCCGAGTTGGACACAAAAGGGTTCACGGGTTGGGCGGGTCGACTTTTTGCACTTACGACCCGGCCCGGTTGACACTAGGACCCAACCCGAACCCACCCAAGTTCGGTTCCAACCCGGACGGGTTCGACCCAACCCGGCCCGGTCGACCTATTTGCCAACCCTACGTTTATGTTTCCTACCCAACTTGAATTTGTTCTTTGTTTCTTTTCGTGTTTTCTTACCCTATTTGTGCACATATATGCCTGCTTTAATAATAATGACAAGTAGTCAAGCCGGGGTTAAGGGAAAGATCTAGTAGTGGAAAATATAGAAATGTGTACTTGGAAGGGGGCTCATGTTTTCCACCTGTTACATTTTACATGATTACATGATACATGATCCTGATTACCTGTTTACCTGCTTACCTGAAAACATACTTCCATATAGGATGGTGTACTCAAAAGGGGGCTCGTGTTTTCCACCTGATTACCCGACTACATACTTCCCTATAGGAGGGTGTACTCGGAGAGGACCCGTAGGTCCTACCTAATACATGATTACCTGTTATATGATTATATGATTTACATGATATATGATCCTGTTTACCTGTTTACCTAATACCTGAGTACACGGCCCTATATAATCCACTACGAAATCTAAACACGGCTTGTTTGAATGTAGCAACCATGTGGTAAAATTTGGGACGCATGAAGTGCAACCTAGATAGGATTAAATACAAGACTTGAGAATAACAGGATCACTTGCACATTCTTGTTTACCTGTACATGCTATCTGACACCTATTACATGTTTACCTGTACATGCTACCTGACACCTGTACTTGTTTACCTACTTGCATGCTACTTGATACCTGCTACATGTTACATGTACCATGTTATCTAATCATGTCACTTGACTCTATTTCTTGGTTTAAGAGTTAGTTGCTTCATTTCGCTGTCACACTCCTTCCATGCTTATTTCAGTATTTGCTTCTTGTTGCTACTCTGTATTTTATTTATCTGTTTCCGTACTTGTTGCTTGTATTACATGCGGCCCGTAACTTGCACTAACGGGTGTATTGTTTCTTGTTCTCTTTTCTTGCAAATTATTAAATTTGCAGAGTTTGGTGATCAGCTGCCCGAAGGAGTAAATGACCAAGTGTTCTAGGCTTGGCCAGAAGTTCCTGCTTGAATTATTTTCCTATTTTGAATTATTTGTATTTATTGCTACATGGAACTTATAATGGGCACTTTGTCCCAGAACTTACTACTTGTGTTTCTAGATCTAGTTTATTTGAGAATTTAGTATTTTGTTTCAAGTAAATCTGTTGATTTAGAAATTTATTTCATGCATGCGTAGATGATTATTTCCTGCTTATTCTTGTTTATTCTTGTGAACTGCTGAAAAGATCCTTACAACTTATGAATGGTGAAAGCCATTCGCTGGACTTTGTTGCGTATCCGTATTCCGTATTCCTTTTTGGGAAGCGGGGCGTGGCAGTGCATTACAACAGGACATTGCGTTCGTTTGAGTTTGTTCATTAGACTCTTGGGTCATGGCATACGCCGACACATCTAGATTTTGTATTCTATAACCATCACATTTCAACATTAATTTTATTGTTGAGAAATTAGAGATCACTGGTATCGTCAGCATTGCGTCAGTTGTATGCAACTGACGTGCTCACATTTGTTTAGTTGCAGGACTTCCTGATCGTGTGAACAGGGGACTCGAGCTATGTGAAGCATCCAAGTGGAAGATAAAGATTTTTGTACAATGTAATTTATTGGTGTAATTCATGATGTAAAATATTATGTAAGACTACACTGTACATTGTAATATTGTTGAATGTAATAAAAGTTTTAAATTCCAGCAATTTTTTTCTGTGTTATGTACTCATTTGATGTAAGATTCTGGATTGGGTCACGAGTTTCTAGTGTACGAAAATTAGGGCACTATAGAGTGGCATCAGAGCTGACTTTCGACATCGACGGTGGGTAAGAGTGGGTAAGATGTACGCTTGAGATGGAGCTGAGGACAATACGCTGGTCTTGGGTCAGTACGCTATAAGAATCAAGGCAATCCACTCCACATCGGCTAGAAAGGATGTACTGTATTAGATTGGGGGTTCCCGAGTTGACTTTCAACACCGACAGGTGAGTAAGAGTGGGTAAGATGTACACTTGAGATGGAGCTGAGGACAGTACGCTGGTCTTCGGTCAGTATGCTAAAAGAATCAGGGTACTCCACTCCACATCAGCTAGAGAGGATGTCCTGTATTAGATTGGGGTCCCGAGCTTAGCGATGATGCTAAGTCTTAAGGAGGGGTGAATGTAAGACCCTGGATCTTATATATATATATATATATATATATATATATATATATATATATATATATCCATGGAGGAGTCGGAAATTAAGTGTAGTGAATGAGTGTTTATAATGAATTGCCCATGATCCAAGAGTACTAACTAAAAGCTACCTCTATTAGTGAGGTTGTGCCCTGTGGTGAGGCCGTGGTTAGGTTTTATTTTACACGAACACGTGCGTAGGCGTGTATGCAGCTGAGTGGGCTTGGGGCATTACAAAAGGCTCCAGTCACTAGGGTCGAACTGGAAAACTTCAAGCATGACATCTTTCGAGCCATCCGAGGTACTCATGATCAGGGTTGACCCTCAGGGAGCCGCCACTCTACTCCTTCGAGAGAAGAAGAATCTAACGACTCAACTAGATCCAAGGGGAAGGACGACCAAATCCCTCACCGCATCTGAGAAGTAAAGGATCACCTAGAACAGATAAAACATGAAGGTAACCGACTAGCAGGGCTTACTGCCCCTGTCGAACTCGTTTCAACAAATTCATCATCGATGCCCCCATTCCAAAGAACTTCAAAGCCTCCTCAGTTTGAATCTTATGATGGTGAATCTGACTCGGCTAGCCATATTGAGAGTTTTAAAACTCTTATGATGGTCTATAACACCACTGATGTTGTAACTCCCATTTTTGTTTGTACAAATTTTTCTGTATTCTCGTATTTCAGCTATTTATATTGTTTTTGTTCTTTTTAAACCCAATTGCATACACTTGGATATTCAATTATTTTGTTAAAGCACAAACTCCTAATCCATTCTATGATGTTATTATTTGATTATTATTTATTTTGTGTAAGCCCTAGCCCGAGTCTTAATCTACATCCAAACCCAAGTCCATACTCCAGCCCGAACCGTCCATCATAAACCCTGCCAGAATACTCCTTAACTGCACAAACCACACCCCCATCTAATATCCTATTAAAGCTCCTAATTACCCCACAAATAGCACAACCAAACCCCATTATCTCCTAACTACCACTAATCCAAATCAATAAATCAACCAATCCCCACTAATCACTCTCCTCTTAACAACCTCCTCCTCCTTATTCTTCTTCAGTCCCTAAACCCATCGAAACCCTACTTCTTCAACCAGCCCTCAACTTCACTCCTCCTTCCTCTTCACCCAAAAACCCGAGCCACTCTTGCCCGCACCATTGTCTCACCATCAAATCTAAGCACCCAAAACTCTCCAAATCCTTCTTCATCCTCCATCATACTCGACTCCACCTCACTCCATCAACTACAGCCACCATCGAACTCCATCACCCTCGCAGCACCACCTTCTCATCCAAAATGCCATCACCTCTTGACCATCTCCTCATCCCTACCACTCCAAACCACACCTGAGCTCACTGTCACCATTCCAAGCCACACCCGAGTTCACCTCCCCCACCTTCGCTGCACCTCGACCTGAACAGCTCCTCCAAACAGCCCGCACATCACCACTGCACACTCACCCAACCCTTGTTGCCCCGAGTCACCATCACTATGATTATTTTATTGCCTCCATGGATGTGTTTTATATTGTTGAGTTAACTCTACAGCTGATGAATGATGTATATTATTCACTGGGCCTTAGTTGCATGCATGCACTTTCGTATTTTGGGAAGCGGGCGTGACAGATTTTTAGTGGTATCAGAGCCAAGTTAGGCTCTAGCCAGGTTATGGTTTAGCCATGTTTGGCTAATATCCTAGCTAGGTTAACTCAACAATATGCATACCACATTAATCACATGATGATAACCAACTTGTAATCTTGATACTGAACTTATTCACTTTTATTTCTGCTCGATTCGTTGATCTGCATCACTTGATCTGCGATGACATGTCAGCAGCTTGGAACATCACCACGATAGGAGGTGTTGTCATTCGCTCCAAGGTGTGTAGGCAGAGTCCCAGGATTACAAGTAGTGTTCAGAATCCCAAGTCTCTAGGAGTTCAAATTCCATGCGAGAGACGTCGTTTGGGCATGTCAAGGATTCAGTGAGTCATGAGACAAATTGTTGGAGATAATGGACGCTAATGGCGGAGTTCACCCGATCAGAGCGGCGCAACAGAAGTGTGGTGGGCCTAAAACCCTGAGGGCAACTCAGCCGGTAGTGTAGCCCGTAATTATCGCAACCATCAGGAGGACCGATACGAAGGCCAGCTCAGACCCCAACATCTAGAGCACAGCCCAACTCATATGTTGCTGTGAAGACGGACCAGACATGTGACTACTACCTCAAAATTGGTCACCTACGGAAGGACTACAGGTTTGCCAACTATTTGTGCTTTGTGTGTGGAGCAAGTGATTATATGGTCCGAGATTGCCCGAAGAACAGGTACAGTGCACCTGCAGGAGGATCAACCACCAAGGGAGAACAAACCGGAGGATGTGGTCAGGCCTACAATCTGACTACGGAGGAAGCGAAGATTGCAAAAGGTGTTGTTACAGGTATTTTTGCGACCTTTTATATTCAATTCTTCCATCTCGCATTGCTTATTTCCTTCCATACATTGCATTCATCATCATCAATTGACTCATTATTGGTATCATACTAGCCCACTCATTTCCTAGTCATGTTCTCTCTTATTCCGGTGCTACCACCACCTAGTTTCTCTCCCTCTAATCTCCTGCTTCGTTATCTTTTGAGTTTTACACTTTCTTTGTCCTATGTTCCGCCATAATAAATTTCGGGGATGAAATTTTTTGTAAGATGGGTAAGATTGTAACTCTCATTTCCATTTGTACAATTTTTTTTGTATTATCGTATTTTGACTATTTATAATCTTTATGTTCTTTTTAAATCCAGTTGTATACACTTAGGCTCTGTTTGGATCAAAGGAGGGGAGGGGAGGGGAGGGGAGGGGAGGTAAAGGGAAGGGAGGGATTTTAATAATATTTTCTGTTTGGTTCGAGGAGAGAATAAAAGGGGACAAGTGGGAAAATAATTATCTTCTTGTTTGGTTCACAAAAGGAGGGAAGAGATTTTATAATTAAATTACTTTTATACACTTTTACATTTTAGGAGAGCCTATGCATTACTATTTCTAATTCTAACTTGGTATTCTTTATTGTACTTCTTGTTAACCTAACTTAGCAGAATAATACATGCAGGACTATAAGCAGATACAATTAGTCCCAATAAAAATGCTTAACAAAATAATGAATGCCAATATATAAACCAAGCTCAACAAAATATTCAAGTTTACCACATAATACTAACTAAATCAAGTCTTCAAACTCCATAGGCAATGAAATAAACTATTAAAAATGCTTAAGTTTAGAGAATACGACAAAGTATCAACAAAATGTTCAGTAAAACATCATGCCATCCACTAAGCTCAAGTCTTCAATCAAATGCATCATCAATCATTAAGAAGGTGGATCCGATGGGCCAAAGACCATTTTCATGATCACTGCCTTACGTGCTTCAGCTGGAAATTGAAGAATTGGTTTGAGTTTATCAACATCTTTCATTAGAGAGCAAAAGATCGTAGCTAATGAGTTTGTATCAAATCCACATTCCTTGATTAAATTCCAAGCTTCTTCTCCTGAAATTGGAGGCAGCTTGTAGTTTTGTTGTTCTCTCATTATGAAATTTTTTTTTGAGTAAAACAAACAAGCTTGATAATCTCAAACAATTTTTCTACCTGATTAAGTAGTCATTCCAATAGTTTAATAATCCCAAACAGTGTAATAATCACAAACAGTTTAATAGATTTCGTAGTCTTTCCTTATAGCACTCATGAATGAATGAATCTGGAACCTGTAATCATATAGCACTCATGAATTATATGATTACCTTATAGTGCTCATGAATGAATGAATAAGATAATGGCAGGATAGCACTCATGTTTAAACAGTATAATATAATTTTAAAAATCATGATTACAGGTATGCTACTCATGAATACGATAGTTTGAGGATAGCACTCATTTTGAACTGTAGAAGTACGTGTAAAAAAAAATTATGTGATTACGTGATTAAGAAAACTTTGGATGAGAAAAATTACGATGATTAAGAAAACTCCATGATTACAGGTAACCATCATGATAACAAAATCAGAGAAGGAGAATGCTTACCCGATTTAAAAGAAAACTCGAAACCTAGTTGAAACGAAGAGGGTGTCCATTTTTTGGGGAGATAAAGGCGCCTGTTTGTAATGACATTTGATATTAGGGTTTAGTTTTATATTAATATTTATAGATCTAAAAAGGGCAATTTTGTATTTCACAATATTATCAAGGATATTTTAGTCAAATCAGTTAAAAAAAATTAGAACCACTTTCCCTTTCCTCCAAATCCCCCCAATATTAGAGGGGAGCCAAAATTGGCTCAGGAGGAATTTTGCTCCCCTCTATTCCCCTCCCCTCCCCACCTAAAAAATGTACCACACAAGATATGTTTAAAAAAATCCCTCCTCTCGCCTCCCCTCCAACCAAACAGGCCGTTTGATATTCAATTATTTTGTTAAAGCCTAGACTCCTAATCCATTTCATGATGTTATTATTTGATTATTATCTATTTTTTGTGAACCCAACCCGAGTCTTAATCTAAATCCAAAACCAAGCCAATACTCCAGACCAAACCCTCCACCTTAAAGCCTACCTGAATACTCCTCAATTGCACAAATCCTACCCCCACTAATCTCCTATTAAAGCTTCTAATTACCCCCACTAACAAGACAACTAAACCCCATTATCTCCTAACTACCACTAATCCCCATCAATAAATCAACCAATCCCCACTAATCACTCACTTCTTCTTCTTCTTCTTCTTCTTCTTCTTCTTCTTCATTCCCGAAACCCATCGAAACCCCACTTCTTCAACCAGCCCTCAAATTCACTCCTCCCTCCTCCTCACCTTACAACCCGAGCCCCTCTCACTTATACCATTGCCTCACCATCAAACCCGAGCACCCAAATCTCTCCAAATCCTTCTTCATCCTCCATCACACCCGACTCCACCTTACTCCACCAACCACAGCCACCATCAAACTCCATCACCCTCGCAACACCACCCTCTCCTCCAAAACCCCATCACCTCTTGACCATATCCTCATCCCTGCCACTCCAAATCACACCCGAGCTCACTGTCCCCACTCCAAGCCACACTCGAGCTCACCTCCCCCACCTTCGTTGCACCCCAACCCGAACAGCTCCCTCGAACAGCCCACACACCACCATTGCACCCTCACCCAATCCTTGCTGCCCCAAGCCACCACCACTATCACCTCTACCTGATCCTCACAAAACAATAACTCCTCTCCTACCTTCATTACTTCTTCACTGCTAAACATTCACAACTCGCCACTCTTGCCCGTCACTGCCGTCGCTCTTGCTCGTTGCTATCGTCGCTCTTGCCTGTTGTTGCTACCTTGCCACAGCTTGCTACCATTGCGTGTTGCTGTTGCTGCTTCTTCTGTTTTCCTAGTTGTAATCGTTGTTAAAGGCAAGTGTTCTTGAACTCTCGCAAGTAGCTCTTTAAATTGATTATCATTTCGTAAATTCCAGTTATCGTCCATTGAAATTGATTATCGTTTTGAAAACTCTAGATATTTTCCATATTCATGCAAAGTTCTCATTGTTTGATCCATCGTATTATCAAATTTCAAATTGTTCTATTTGACTCCTGTTGATTTGATGCCCATAGAAAGATCATCAAACTTCATTGTCATTTCATACACTGCACGAACACTTGACTGATAGACCTAGCTACTCTCCTTAGAATGTATCGTATGAATAGGCATTGGATACGGCAAGAAGTCTATTTTCTATAACCCCTGACATAATCGAATTTGCTTTCCCGTAGGAGCGGGAATGTGAGTTTTTGTACAGTAGTGTATTGTTGTCCAGAATTTTCATTTGACATTTTTAAAATATAAACATGTTATTATTCGTATTTAATGAATTGAACTAATACAGTAGATAGATAGATCGACTCAATACTATGCATTCCATAACTCTTGATACCTTCTTGATATTGCCTTGATACCACCGTTCTCGTTGATTGCACCAACTGCATATTTATGATTGATCATGGTAAAAAATTAACAAGCCGGAGTAATAAGGGTAGACTTAATAGTCGAAAATATAGGAGAGTGTACTCGGAAGGGGCCCGTGTTACCTATATTGGTTACTGTTATCGAACATTGTTATCATTTATTCATCGATTGATAGAAGATTACTGGCTACAATATCTCGATTATCGTGTATTGTTTATGTTTATTGTTATTGGAATACCCAAGTACATGACCATATAGAATTCACCACTTAGGTCTAAACGTTCACTTGATTGTTATGCACTCGAACCTGTAGTATGGGACACATGATTGCGTACATTAGATAGAATAATAAAAGACTGATAGACATAAGATTTACACTGAACATCGACATTGCATTATTGATAATCGACTATTGTCTACTGACCATTGATTATCAACTATTGATCATGTCACCGACTATTGTTCATTGACCATTGAATATCGGTTGACTATATCTCACAGTTGTGATTGCTTTATCTTATCGTCATACTTGTATTGTGCATGATCGTATCGTCCCGATATTTATATTGCTATTCTGTGCTTCCTCATGTATTGTATTTTATTTCTTGTTACTACTTGGCATCCGTAGCTTGCTCAAATGGACACCCCCCAACTCTATATGTTGAGCGTACAGGTTCCGAGGAGGAACCGATAAAAGGAATTGGTGATCAAACCTTCTAGTTGATGGAGTCATACTTAGCTAGCATTAGTTTATCTCGTTTGTGGTCTTTATTTCCAGCTACTATTGTTATTTCATACAGTGTAATATGGCATTCTAACCCAAAGGTTTGTGTATTAAATATGATGGTTGTTGTATGAGGATTATTCATGCTATTTCATATTCATGTGATTATTTTATTGCCTGCATGAATGTGTTTTATATTGTTGAGTTAACTGTACAGCTGGTGAATGATGTATATCATTCGTTGGGCCGTAGTTGTGAAGCGAAGCGTGACAGATGTGCTCATGTGCCGAACATTCCCTGCAACTTTAAAAGGATTAGCTAGGGAATAATACTCTCGCCTGACTCCAGAGTCAATATTCTCCTTCGACAAACTTGAGGAGCTCTTCATAGCGCACTTCGTTACCAGCCGCATAGCTAAAAAACAAGTGCTTCCCTGTTGAAATTGAAGCAAAGAGACGAAGAACTGCTGAAATACTTTGTCAAGCGCTTCACAGCCGAGGCAAGGTCCATCTCTTTCCTGGACTCGTCGGTGGCAGCTGCCACTTTTCGCCAAACCGTTGTTCACAAAGACCTGAAGGCCAGTCTTGAGAAAAAGCCTTCTAACGATTTCATTGAGCTCCAGGAAAGGAGTGACAAGTACATCAGAGCCGAGGAAGCTCTTTATTTTCAAGGCCAGAAGAATCCATCTTCCGGTAACAAACGAGGAAGAACCCAGGAAGTTTCAAAAGGATGGCGCAACTCAATGTCATCCTCCTCTAGCACTACGCTTCGATAAGTTCACTTCTCTTAGCACAAGCATATTAATCATCCTCATAGAAGTTGACAAGGACGGAATAATCTGCCCCCCCCCCCCCCCCCAAAAAAAAAGATGATCACAGCTAGAAAGAGAAGAGATAGGAACAAGTGGTGGAAATTTCATAGAGTCCATGGACACACAACCAACATTTGCCTAGCCCTCAAAGATGAAGTTGAAGGTCTGATTTGCCAAGGCTACCTCTCCCAGTTCGTCCAACGAAACAACGCCAAAACCCCTCCGGCCTGGGCACTAATAATGTCGAGAGAAGCATTCCGAATCCCAAGACTTAGAGCTCATGGTAGTCTTCCACTCCATCCATGGAGGACCGATGGGGGAAGAGTTTAATTCCTCCCTCAAAGCCTTCATCCGAGCGGTAAACTCAATGCATAACATCCTCCTGCCAAAAGCATAGGGGTTTCAGTATCTTTCTCCAACAAGGACTTAGAGGGTATCCGAACACCTCATTGTAATGCATTGGTTATCAGCCTTTGATGGTGAATCATGAGGTACGCCGCATCCTAGTAGACAACGGAAGCTCGATAAACATCCTTTTCTTGAATGTATTCGATGGTCTCAAGCTCACTCGGGACTGACTCAAGCTTGCTGGGTACACACTCCACGGGTTCTCCGTTGTCCCCGTTCAAGTCAAAGGAATCGTCAGAATCGATGTGACAGCAGGTTAAGCCCCCACTACTCGAACAGAGCACTCGACTTTTTAGTAGCCGACGTCAGAGCCGCATGCAATGTGATTTTTGTTCGTCCAGGCCTGGCAGCCATTCATGTAGTTTCTTCCGCCTATTACATGAAAACGAAGTTCCCATCAACAGCAGACGTAAGCCAAGTTGTAGGGAGCCAACAAGCTGCACGAGCAAGCTAAACCACCAAAATGGGGGCTCAGTTCTCGCCCTCGATGCCATAGAACTACCACCAGAAAGCAGTCACAGTAACTCCAAGCCCGAAAACAAGCTTGAAGCCACTGCTAGACAATTCTGCCAAAAACTTCCAAACCTGCCAAGTCATCTCCCACCAGGTCCAAATTCGTCCTTGGCAGAATATAGTAATAAACCTGAATCCCCCACTCGAAGCCACTCCGCTCATTCAAAGGAAAGAAATAATCATGCCTAAACATATTGGCGAACCTGAAGATCTCTCCTTCTCTTTGCAAAATAAGGGGAGGCTCGCTCCAAAACAGACAAGTCCTGACAAGGTCTACCAAGTTGTTTGCCTAGCGACTCATCAACTTAAAGACCCGGGGGGCAAGGAGATATTACCAATGACTTGGAATGTGAAACGCCTCATGAACTTCAACAAGGGCACTTAATGCCCCCATCCTTTATATATTTTTAATATTTTCCAGTAAAGACCGCTTTCCCTATCGGTCACTGAATGTAATAATGGCCAGCCACTAGTGCAGCCGATTAGTTTTATTTTTCAATAAAATTTATTATCAATTTTTACAAAGATCTTATACAATTCTCTGGATGCAAACAATGAGTTAAATGTTAAGCTTACTTCTAAAAACAGCACAAAAAACTCATTAGAAGCTCCTTATAAGACGAGTTTGGAGTCCTTACCAGCGGCTCGGAGTTGCTCTAGCAATTTGCAACGAAGTAAGTTCAGAGCTCAACTCACTATTCAATCTGCTCCCGCAACTCATTAAACACCTTAAGAACAAGTTAGGAGTCCATACCCATGACTTGGATTTGCTCTAGCAACTTACAATCAAGTACGTTCAGAGCTCAACTCACCATTCGATCTGCTCCTATAACCTGTTAAATCCCAAAACAATAAGTTCGGAATCCATACACTTGGCTTGGAGTTGCTTTAGCAACCTCCAAACAAGCAAGTTCAGAGCTCAACTCACCATTCGAGCTATTCCTAAAACTTTTCAAAACCCTTATAGACGGATTAAAGGTCCATAATCGTGGAGTGTAGTTGCTCTAGCAAACCTATAAACAAGCAAGTTTGGAGCTCAACTCACCATTCAAGATGACTCTCACAATTCGTTGGAGGACCCATACAGCAAGTTCAGAATCAAACTCTCTCCTATAGTTGCTCTTACAACTAGCTAAGCACAAAACATCAAGTCCGGAGTCCAACTCCTCTCTGGAGCTGCTCCTACGACTAGTTGATCCCCAAGATGACAAATCACAGGACAAGGCATAGACATGTAAAAGATTTCTTATTTCACAAACAACAAGTCTTACTACAACTGCAGAATTACAATGAGTACGTTTCATGTCTAAGCATCCCTACAAGAGTCTTGCAGCGATGCTTAGACATGAAACGTAGAGCAAGCGAGTTCTTCTGTTCCTGCTACCAAAGTAGAGCAAGCGAAGAATATATGTTTTCCCCCTACACAACAAGTTGTCCTATAGATCGTGCTTCCGGTTACACTATAGAGGAATGTTCTGCCTAAGAGACACAAAACTCTTCACAGGTCTCCTGCCAGCTAACAACTTCCCAAGGGCCGCCTAAACTCTTGATGATAAAATTAAAGACAAGCTTTCCTTAGGCGGGCAAGCTCCAAGTTTTTCCTACAACCTTCACCTGAGCAAGCTCCAACTCTGTCTCACGTGACATGCCGCACAAATGTACAAATTCCAACTTTGTCAAGCGCAAGCAAGCTCGACGTCCCGAGGACCTCAATTGGTGTAGATGACTTCTTGTCAGCAAAGAGAAGAATTGAATTACTTCAACACTGAATAAACACAAAGGACTTCACTTCAATATCAAGAAGACTCGGAACACCGACCTCTCATCATCCTCAGACAATGAGTTCAGCGCTCAGCACCTCTTCTGAGATCCTCCAATAACTCGTTAGCTCCATACAAAGAGTTCAATGCCATGCTCTTCGCTCGAGCTCTATCAACAACTCGTTGACTTCATACAACGAGTTCGCTTCCCTACTCTCTACTAAAGCTCTGTCAACAACTCGATGACTTCGTACTACGAGTTCGGTTCCCCGTTCTTTGCTAAAGTTCCGTCAACAACTCGTTAACTCCATACAACGAGTTTGGTGCCCCGCTTTTTACTTGAGCTCCATCCTCGTTGACTCCATACAACGAGTTTGGTTCCCTGCTCTTCGCTCATGCTCCGTTAACAAGTCGTTAACTCCATACAACAACGAGTCCAGTGCCCCACTCTTTGCTTGAGCTCCATAAACAACTCGTTAACTCTATATGACGAGTTCGGTGCCTCGCTCTTCGCTCGAGCACCGTCAACAACTTGTTAGCTTCATACAACGAGTTTAACACTCTGCTCTTCACTCAACCTCTGTCAACAAATCGTTAGCTACATACAACGAGTTCATTGCCCTGCTCTTCCCTCGAGCTCCGTCAACAACTTGTTAACTCTAAACAACGAGTTCAATGCTCTGCTCTTCATTTGAGCTCCATCAGAAGCTCGTAACATCATACAACTCGTTAACTCCATAAACGAGTATAATGTATTGCTCTCCGCTTGTGCTCTGTCAAAACTCATTAGCTCCAGACAACGAGTTCAACACCCTGCTCTTCGCTCGAGCTCCGTCAACAACTCATTAACTCTAAACAACGAGTTCAATGCCTTGTACTCCGCTCGAGCTCCGTCAATGGCTCGTTAACTCCAAACAACAAGTTCAATGCCCAGCTCTTCGCTCGAATCAGTCAACGACTCGTTAACTCCATGCAACGAGTTCAATGCCTTCCTTTTGGTTCGAGCTCTGTCAATAACTCGTTAACTCCATACGATGAGTTCAATACCTCGCTCTCTGCTCGAGCACCGTCAATAAATTATTAACTCCATATAACGAGTTTAACATCCACTCTTTGTTTGAGCTATGTCAATGACTCGTTAATTCCATACCACGAGCTCAGTACCCTGCTCTCCGCTCAAGCTCTGTTTCAATGCCCCCTTTTTTGCTCGAATCTTTCCAACAACCCATTATATTCATGCAATAGGCTCGGTATCCAACGCTAACCCAGAGTTGGCTCTCCAAACTTGCTGGGCACAAACAACAAGTACAAACTTCTAACTCCATCTCAGAGTTGTCTGTATAAACTTGTTGGGATCAAACATCAAGTTCAAACATCCAACTTCATCTTTGAGTTGTATCTACAAACTTGCTGGGCACAAACAGCAAGTTCAAACGTCCAAATCTATCTTATGTCTTTATAAACTTACTAGGATCAAACAACAAGCTCTACAGCTAACTTCATCTCAGAGTTGTCGCTACAAACTTGTTGGGCGCAAATGGCAGGGTTAAACGTTCAACTTCTTCCAAGAGTTGTCTCTCTAAACCTACTGGGCACAAACAACAGGTTCAAAGTCCAACTCCGCTCCAGGGTTTCTCCCACTGATTTTTTGGGCATAAACAACAAGTTCCAACGTTAACTCTATCTCAGAGTTGTCTCTACAAACTTGCTTGACACAAACAATAAGCTCTACATCCAACTTCGTCTTAGAGTTGTCTCTACAAATTTGCAAGGAACAAACAACAAGTTCAAACGTTCAACTCCATCATAGAGTTTTCTCTACAAACTCACTGGGCGCAAACGGTAAATTCAACATCCAACTCCATCCTAGAGTCATCTCTACCAACTTGCTGGACGCAAACAACATGCTCTACATACAACTCTGTCTCATAGTTGTCTCTACAAACTTGATAGGCACAAACAGAAAATTCTACGTCTAACTCTGTCCCAGAGTTGTCTCAACAAACTAGCTGGGCACAAACGGCAAGTTCAACATCCAACTCCGTCCTAGATTCATCTCTACCAACTTGCTGGGCGCAAACAGCAAACTCCATGTCCAACTCCATCTCAGAATTGTTTCTACAAACTTGCTGGACACAAACACTCATCCAACAAGACTCGTCCTACAACGAAATGCTTGATCGAAAAAAATAAGTGAAAAACATAATGCTTGGTCGATGAAAGAGCGGTTCAACGAAATGAGTGATAGATGCTTGATCGATAAAATCAGAGGTCAAACGAAGTGCTTAGTTGAACAAAATACTTGATCAACAAAATGGGTGGTCAACTAAGTACTTGATTGAACAAAAACACTTGGCCAATGAAACAAGCAGACGACGAAGCATTTGCTCGATAATCTACTTGACCAAATGATACAACATCGCAATAAAAACAAGTGGCAAGCAAAAATATCCTATTTATTGATCTGAAGGCCAAGGATTATAAAATAAACTTTGTGTGTGTGTGTGTGTGTGTGTGTGTGAGTGTGTGTCTATATATATATATATATATATATATATATATATATATATATATATATATATATATATATATATATATATATATATATATATATATATAAATGCATGCATGCAAAGCTACCATGAAGAAAACCTCCCTTAGCTCAAAACAAGATCCACAAAACCCGACTTCCACTACAAAAGAAACTCGATTTACCAGCGTATATTCCCCGGCATTTTACCAGTAGCTCCGGGGTAGGGAGCGAATAGGAATGGGGCGCCAGATGGGAAGGTTATACACCGGCGGTCGTTTTAAACCGCCGGGCAATCTGCGTATTCACCGGCATTTTATTTAAAAATGCCGGTGAAGTGTATTATTCATCGGCGTTTTAATAAGAAACGCCGGTGAATATACCGATACATTCACCGGCGTGTCTAATTGAAACGCCGGTGAATAAGCTGAGATAAATCCCGCGAACCCTAATCTTTCGCTCGCCATTTTCCCAAACCCCAAAAAAAAAAGGGGCCGCCTTCGTTTTCCCTCCTTCCTCGCTCTACTTTCCGCACGGTTGCCTCCGCCGCTTCGTCCTCTTCGATAGCCTTCGACCTTTCACCATCGTCCTTTCTTCCCTTCGTCATTTTTGATTTTCCTCATCCCTCTCTCTATTTGGAGGTGAATTGGCGATCGGAAACCACCGCTTCGCCCCGCTCTCTCTCTATCTCCTATGCCCCTGCGCTCGTCGCCCCGCTCTCTCTCTCTCTCTCTCTTCGGTATCATCTCTTGATTCCCTTATTTTTCAAACTTAGCATGTTTTTTCAGATTATGCCTCTTGATTTCCCTTATTTTTCAAACTTAGCATCGTCAAAGATGCTGAAATCATGCATCTGATTGTCATCTTAGCATGTTTTTTTTTAACCAAAATGGATTAACTGTGAACTAAGGATGCTAGCTGTATACCAAAATCCTCCAAAATGGGTACAAGAATTGGGCCGAACGCACCTTGTGCTTGTTTCTTTTGGAGCCACAAACATGAATGGTTTAGTTGGGATGAAGAATTAACAGAAAAATATATGCTTAGATACTGAAAATTTTCATTTTCTTTTACTGTTAAAGAAGCTGATTTCATGCATCTGATTGTCATCTTGGCATGTTTTTTTAACCAAAATGGGTTCACTGTGAACTGAGGATGCTATAGCTGTATGCCAAAATCCTCCGGATATGTACAACAATTGGTTTTTAGATTTAGTTGGGCTAAAGAATTAGTAGAGCAACATATATGCTCAGATAATGGATATTTTCATTTTCAGATACTGTTAAAGAACCTGATTGCCATCTTTGGCATGATTTTTTAACAAAAAATGGGTTCACTTCCAAACTAAGTATGCTGCTAGCATCCTCATTTTCTTTTACTGTTAATGAAGCTTATTTCATGCATCTGATTGTCATCTTGGCATTTTTTTGACCAAAATGGGTTCACTGTGAACTGAGGATGCTATAGCTGTATGCCAAAATCCTCCGGATATGTACAACAATTGGGTTTTAGATTTAGTTGGGCTAAAGAATTAGTAGAGCAACATATATGCTCAGATAATGGATATTTTCATTTTCAGATACTGTTAAAGAACCTGATTGCCATCTTTGGCATGATTTTTTAACAAAAAATGGGTTCACTTCCAAACTAAGTATGCTGCTAGCATCCTCATTTTCTTTTACTGTTAATGAAGCTTATTTCATGCATCTGATTGTCATCTTGGCATGTTTTTTTGACCAAAATGGGTTCAATGTGAACTGAGGATGCTATAGCTGTATGCCAAAATCCTCCAGATATGTACAATAATGGGTTCACTGTGAAAAATATATGCTTACATACTGGAAATTATCATTTTTCTTTTACTGTTAAAGAAGCTGATTTCATGCATCTGATTGGCATCTTGGCATGTTTTTTACCAAAATCCTCCAAATCTGTACAAGAATTGGGCTGAACAAACCTTGTGCAGGTTTCTTTTGGCGCTACAAACATCAATGATTTAGTTGGGATGAAGAATTATTTTAGAAAAACATATTAGTAGCCATATTAGTTTCTTTTGTTTAGTATTATTATTATTATTATTATTATTATTATTATTATTATTATTATTATTATTATTATTATGAGATAAGTAAGTGATTATTAGTAGCCATGAACAGAATAGTTCATGAGTCATCAGATCTTCTTGTTACCGTAGTTACTGCACGACGCGCTCATTATTCGTCCGATTCCTCTTCCTCAGCAAATACCCTTTACCATCATTATCTCCTTGAACGGAAAGCCAAATACAGGGGAGACTATAGTCGAATTGATATTACACTCGAACACAGGGTGTGCGATAAAATACCACTAAGGTGGTTGTGATAATTTCCACAAAAGGTAGTTTAGCGTTATGTGAATAGAGTAGATTGTGTTAAGATTTAATTTTTTTTTGTACATTTTTTTGAACCACAATTTCTTAATTTTACAGTTAAAGATTATATCGTTTATTTATTTGCAGCTAGGGATGGTTTTCAAAAAGGTGAAATTTAATATACAAAATGCCTTTTACTGTTATTACTATTTAATATATCAAATTTTAATTTCAGATTGTGTGCTATTGTTATAATGGATAGAATTTGGATTAGTAAACCACGATTATCCAAGGAGTACCATGATGGTATTAAAGATTTTATTATCTTTGCCAAACGACATTCCCGTGATCCCAACCTAATCCTTTGTCCATGCCTCCGGTGTACAAATTGTAATTTGAGGACATGTGACGTAGTACATACACACTTGGTTGTCAACAGTTTTCTTCAAGGGTACACAAGGTGGTTTTGTCATGGAGAGGATCATACGTCAGCTCCTGTTCGTCCGGTTGTATTAGAAAATGAAGATGATCCCTTAGTGAACGAAGACTTAAGCGTTTCCGATGAGATGCATGCTTTGTTGCAAGATGCCATGGGGATTCATAATGTTCCTTTCCACACCAATAACCCAACAACCCAAGTTCACAATGAGTCAACAGAAACATCACACATTGGTGGTGGGGTGGACGAGGAAATGCCTGGCCCCGCCCCTGAAAATAATAAGCAGCAAGAATCCTTCGCTAAGTTACTTGAAGATGCTAGTACTCCGTTGTACCACGATTGCACCAAATTCTCTAAATTCTCATTCATTGTTAGACTATTTCAGATTAAATGTTTAAACGGGTGGTCTGCTAAGTCCTTCACTATGCTATTTGAATTTTTGAATGAAGCATTTCCTGAAATCTGTATTCCAAATTCAGCCTATAAAATCAAAAAATTCCTAAGTTCTTTCGATCTAGGGTATGAGTAGCAGCATGTCCAAATGACTGTATGCTTTTCACGAGTGGTAAGGAAAGTCTGGAGAATTGCGAAGTGTGTGGTTCTTCGAAATGGATAGAAAGACCAAATCAAGACAAGGGAGCCAGTGGATCTACTAAGCGAAGTAGGAAAAAGAAACCTGCCAAAATACTGCGTTACTTTCCTCTGATTCCTAGGCTACAAAGGTTGTTTATGTCTACGAAAACTTCTTCTGATATGAAATGGCATGCTGAAGGTCGCACTAATGATGGGATTCTTAGACATCCTGCTGATTCTCAATCTTGGAAAAAATTTGATGAAAGATATCCTGATTTTGCGGAAGATCCTCAGAATGTGAGACTTGGACTAGCTAGTGATGGTTTCAACCTTTTCAGGCAAATGAGTAGTACATACAGCATATGGACGGTTGTGTTAATACCATACAATTTGCCGCCTTGGAAATGCATGAAGCAGTCCTCATTTATTTTGTCCATGATAGTTCCTGGACCGAAAGGTCCTGGAAATGATATAGATGTGTACCTACAACCGTTAATAGATGAACTTCAGAAATTGTGGGTGGGTGTTCCAACCTATGATGCTGTGGCTAAAGAAACATTTTCTCTTCGGGCCGTGTTGTCTTGGACAATCAATGATTTTCCAGCATATGCAAATTTATCAGGATATTGTACTAAAGGACGTTATGCATGTCTATGTTGTGCTGACCAAACTAGTTCAAGGTGGTTGTACAATGGCAGAAAGTTTTGCTATATGGGTCATAGGAGATGGTTGCCTGACACACATATATTTCGGGCAGAGACAGTGACATTTGATGGTACCGACGAGTGGGAACATGCTCCTGGATCTTCTTCTGGTTCAGATATTTTAAGGCGGGTAGATGGTCATTAATTCAAATATGGAAAAGAACCAGAAGTCAGGACAAAGGGCAAGAAAAGGGCAAGGCCGGAGCAAGGTGAGGAGACCGATCTATGTGGTGAAGATGAGGATCAAAACATGACGAGTTTAGGTGCATGGAAGAAGAAGAGTATTTTCTTCAAGTTGCCGTATTGGGAATTCAACTTATTGTGATATAATTTAGATGTGATGCATATCGGAAAAAATATTGGTGAAAATTGTATAGGAATAGTTATGGGAGATGACCGAAAGACAAAGGACAATCTCAAGAGCCGACTTGATTTGAAGTCAATGGGCATCCGACATGAGTTGCACCCAGAAGAATTACCGAACGGGAAAGTACTCCTACCTCCTGCAATCTATTCAATGTCAAAATCGGAGTTGGAATTGTTTTGCAAAGTACTACTGGAACTTAAAGTTCTTGATGGCTATTCTTCTAACATAGCAAGATGTGTCAACTTTAAAGAGAAGAGGCTTCAGTGTCTAAAGTCACACGATTACCACATCCTAACGCAGGATCTCCTTCCTGTGGCCCTAAGGTCTTCAATGTGTGAGCAAGTCACTACTGTCCTGAAAGATCTTTGTAGCATATATAAAGGTATTTGCTCAAGAATGCTTCGTGTTGAAGATATTGATCAATTGGAGCAGCAGGCGGCATTGACACTTAGTAAAATGGAGATGATATTTCCTCCATCGTTCTTCACTATAATGATTCACTTGATAATCCACCTTGCTGGTGAAGCCAGAATCGGCGGTCCTGTTCACTATCGGTGGATATACCCCATTGAGAGGTAAAAGAATTCATTCATCTTACAAAATTGAATTTTCAAAAGCTCATTTCTTTTAATCCCCTAATCCGCTCTAATTCATTAATTGTACATGTTCAGGTACCTATACCGACTAATGGGTTATGTTAAAAATAGAGCATATCCTGAAGGGTCAATAGCTCAGGGATATCTATCAGAGGAGTGTTCACATTTTTTTTCAGGTATTTGCCGGGTGTGGAGACATCTTTGAGTAGACCACGTAGAAATCCAGACATTTCTAACCTTGATGGTGCTCAATATCTTTTTGATACCGCTGGCACTACTGTCGGTAAATTTGATGCATTTGAGCTAGATAACTTAACGTGGGAATAGGCACATCGATATGTGCTAGACCACCATGCATCAGTGGAACCATTTCGAAAGTAAGTTGCTTTTGAATTTAAATCGAATATAGTGAAAACTGCGGAGTTTGATATCATCTTACTAATATATAGGAAGAAAATTTGGGGGGTTCTACGGAGTTTGGCGACATTGACTTTTTCGATGCCACCCACAAATCGAAGGATGGGACGTATGCGAGCCCTGAGGCAGTACGGATTTTGGTAATTTGTGAACTAATATCTAATGAGTAGTCGAAATCTCATCTGCTTTTAACTCTGATTGTTATGTCCTTTTACAGACTAACACTTGTAGAAGGTATGATGAAATCTCTTCCGCTTCAGATTCTGACCCTACGGCGGCACCCACAGATTTCCGTACCCGGCAGAGAGTTGCCTTGACCGAGGTTAGGGAAAAGGAGAGGCATGGACGTGTCCGTGGTATGGGGCTAGGACCAACCCCCTCGCGGCTATTCGGACGGAGTGAATCTAGTTCAAGTGCCAATCGGGACGAGGAGATGACTTCATTAAAGGCACAAGTTGCACTCCTAAAAGAACAAATGGCCCATTTAATAGGGCAGCAATCCCAAGTCCCACCCTCGGTAAGTCTTTAAATTGGTATTTTTAAAGAGATTATGGTCTTGAATGCATGAAAGACACGTATTAGTGTTTGTGAGTCTGCATTGTGGCTGTCGTCTATAAGCATTTTGTCTATGTTTCTTAAGTGGGCTGTGATTAGAAAGAAAGGGCTGGAGTGGAGATCTGGAAACCCAAATAGAGACATCTCGTTTATTATAATCTATACTTATTGTTGGACCAACCCCCTCTTGCTGTTGTTGCTGATGTCTCTTTGTGTGCGTGTGTTGAAGAGAATGAAGGGATGAGAGAGAGTTGAGGAAAATGCCGCTATGTTAGCCTGGTGTATCCTCATTCTCTACCATTCCTCTTTCTGGCTCCATATATGGCTTCTATATTAAATTGGTTTCCTTCCATGATGACAGTCCGTAATACTACACTTGATATGAGCCCTGTTCATAGCTGCACCCTATTGCATACTCACAAATAACTAATACGTGTCGTTCATGCATTGTATGACCAACCCCACTTTGGCACATAACATGCTTAGATGACATTGTATGACCAGCAAACAAGGTTTGTTCAGCCGTGTCGTTGTACTGATTTGGAGGATTTTGGTATGCTAGCAGCATACTTAGTTTGGAAGTGAACCCATTTTGGTTAAAAAATCATGCCAAAGATGGCAATCAGATGCATGAAATCAGCTTCTTTAACAGTATCTGAAAATGAAAATTTCCATTATCTGAGCATATATGTTTCTCTACTAATTCTTCAGCCCAACTAAATCATTCATGTTTCTGGCTCCAAAAGAAACCTGCACAAGGTTTGTTCTTCCCAATTCTTGTACAGATTTTGGGAATTATGTATGTTTTTAGATCCAGGATCACACATTTTGAGGGCGAACTGTGATTGGATTGTTTAGTGACTGTGAACAATTGTTCTTAATTGGGCTGTGATTAGAAAGAGACGAGTTGGAGTGGAGATCTGGAAACCCATATAGAGACATCTTGTACATAATAATTTATTATTATTGTTGTTCTTGTCGCTCTTGCTGTTGTTGCTGATGTCTCTATGTGTTCGTGTGCTGAAGGGAAAGAAGGGATGAGAGAGAGATGAGGAAAATGCCGCTATGTTAGTCTGGTGTATCCTCATTCTCTACCATTCCTCTTTCTGGCTTCTATATTTGGTTTCCTTCCACGATGACAATTCCTTAAAACTACACTTGATATGAGCCCTATTCGTATTTTTCTTCAATGAAGAATTGATCTATGACTACAATCTCCATTCAAAGCCCAATCAAAATTTGTTTTGGAGACACAAACATCAATGAAGAATTAATAGAGAAACAAAAATGATTATATGCTGGAAATTTTCATTTTCTTTTACTGTTAAAGAAGCTTATTTCATGCATCTGATTGTCTTCTTGGCATATTTTTTTGACCAAAATCTGAATTAGTAGAGCAACTATATGCTCAGATAATGGAAATTTTCATTTTCAGATACTGTTAAAGAACCTGATTGCCATCTTTGACATGATTTTTTAACAAAAAATGGGTTCACTTCCAAACTAAGTATGCTGCTAGCATCCTCATCTTCTTTTACTGTTAATGAAGCTTATTTCATACATCTGATTGTCATCTTGGCATTTTTTTTGACCAAAATGGGTTCACTGTGAACTGAGGATGCTATAGCTGTGTTGCCGCTAAATTTGGTGTGGGGGCAAAAAGATAGTATTTGTGGATTCTTAGGAAAACTGAATAGTAAACCTGCGTACCTGTTCCGTCGGGGTATGATCGTCGCTCCCGCCGTAATCTGCGAAAAGTGCGAGACACTGGGGTTGTTCCCGGTGACGCACCCTCCGACGCTCAAGTCAGTGATCTGGAAGACTATGAAAGAGCGCAAAAACTGGTGAAAGATTGATTACCTCTTAATGGAGATGGATGGGGGGTATTTATAGGCATCTTAGGGAATAGATTAGGAATGTGATCCCCATGATCTGATAAGGAATATTCTCTTTGTAAACAGATTAGGAATGTAATCCCCAATCCCCAGTGATAGGATAGATATGAATCAGGGCCGTTGATTAATATTAATCAGAAACCCTAATTCTATCCCGCTGGACCGGGTTTATTGCGGATTGAAACCCGCATCCAGTTGAGGTGGATCCGTTCGCGGGTTAACGGTTCCCTTAGGGAGGAGAACCAGTACCCGCTTCAGACCTGTTAGAAAAGTGAAATTACCGTTTTACCCCTAGGCTTCAAGATTCGTGCCTGATTTGGACGGTTCCGATTAAACCCCATTTTTAGCCATATCACGAGCCCCCCACTCCTAAAGACTGAGTATGATCAGCCTTTGAGGAGTAGTTTAGCTGTTTTAATGGCTAATGGAGTTGTACTGGAGTCCAAATGGAGGGTTTTGAATCTCGAAGGAGGTGGTTTTTTAAGTAGATCGAACTCTAAGTTGCTCTAGAGCCTTTTGTTGGAATATCCTTTTGGCTTTAGAAAGTGTCGATTCGACGTCCTGGGGTTTTGGAAGATTATTTTTGGGCAACAATTGTTTGCTTGGGAGTGAGAAGGCACTTCCTAACTTCATAATTGCTTTCCAGGAGTTCTTCCTCATCTTCCCGAATTTTTTAATTGTTTTTTGGTGCAATGGCTCGGCTATTATCCTTTGTTGAGGGGCATAAACATTTGTATCACGCTTCCGACCCCCTCTAAAGCTCGCTGGCTAGGGGGCCGAGGTCCGTACGTGGTTCGGCGCATTTTTTCGAAGAGGAGAGCGAGTTCGGCGTAGTCGTGAGTACTGGGAGGGAGTCCGGAATAGCGCGAGGTCTGATTTCTCCTCGTAACGAGGTCGGTGCCACGAACGCTCGGCAGTGGGTGCCGAACTCGAAAATTTTCCCATAACGAGGTCGGTGTCAAGAACGCTCGGCAGTGGGTGCCGAGCTCGAATTTTCTCCCGTAACGAGGTCGGTGTCAAGAATGCACGGCTGTGGGTGCCGAGCTTGATTTTTCCCCCGTAACGAGGTCGGTGTCAAGAACGCTCGGCAGTGGGTGCCGAACTTGATTTTTCTCCCGTAACGAGGTCGGTGTCAAGAACGCTCGGCAGCTGGTGCCGAGCTTGATTTTTTCCTCGTAACGAGGTCGGTGTCAAGAATGCTCGGCAGCTGGTGCCGAGCTTGATTTTTCCCCCGTAACGAGGTCGGTGTCAAGAATGCACGGCAGTGGGTGCCGAGCTTGATTTTCCCCCCGTAACGAGGTCGGTGTCAAGAACGCACGGCAGTGGGTGCCGAGCTTGATTTTTCCCCCGTAACGAGGTCGGTGTCAAGAACGCTCGGCAGTGGGTGCCGAGCTTGATTTTTCCCCCGTAACGAGGCCGGTGTCAAGAACGCTCGGCAGTGGGTGCCGAGCTTGATTTTTCCCCTGTAATGAGGTCGGTGTCAAGAACGCAAGGCAGTGGGTGCCGAGCTTGATTTTTCCCCCGTAACGAGGTCGGTGTCAAGAACGCTCGGCAGTGGGTGCCGAGCTTGATTTTTTCCCCGTAACGAGGTCGGTGTCAAGAACGCTCGGCAGTGGGTGCCGAGCCTGATTTTTCCCCCGTAACGAGGTCGGTGTTAAAAACGCTCGGCAGTGGGTGCCGAGCCTGATTTTTCTCCCGTAACGAGGTCGGTGTCAAGAACGCATGGCAGTGGGTGCTGAGCTTGATTTTTCCCCCGTAACGAGGTCGGTGTCAAGAACGCTCGGTAGCTGGTGCCGAGCTTGATTTTCCCCCCGTAACGAGGTCGGTGTCAAGAACGCTCGGCAGTTGGTGCCGAGCTTGAATTTCCCCCCGTAACGAGGTCCGTGTCAAGAACGCTCGGCAGCTGGTGCCGAGCTTGATTTTTCTCCCGTAACGAGGTCGGTGTCAAGAACGCTCGACAGCTGGTGCCGAGCTTGATTTTTCCCTCGTAACGAGGTCGGTGTCAAGAACGCACGGCAGTGGGTGCCGAGCTTGATTTTTCCCCCGTAACGAGGTCGGTGTCAAGAACGCTCGGCAGTGGGTGCCGAGCTTGATTTTCCCCCCATAACGAGGTCGGTGTCAAGAACGCTCGGCAGTTGGTGCCGAGCTTGAATTTTCCCCCGTAACGAGGTCAGTGTCAAGAACGCTCGGCAGCTGGTGCCGAGCTCCTTAACTTTTCGTTTTTCGTCATAGGAGTTTGTACTACTGCGTGCCTTCTGAGCTTCTGAAAACTTCTGACAACTTCTGACAACTCTGTCAGATGGGACGTTTATTAATTGCGGTGACTCCTGGGCTTCCATCAGATGGGACACGCATTAAATGCAACTCATGATTTGGCGTGGTTAGCAAGGCGACGATTGAGGTCGCTCTGTCATTTTGTGTAGATGGGCCGGTCGTACGGGCCCATTAACCTCGTTTGGAGCGTGCCTCTTCTATAAATCCTCACCCCCTCTCTCATTTCTCATTTCTCCTCTCTTTTGCTCAGACGGTTTCTTGTGCTCAGGCGAATTCTTCCGGTGGTCGACGTTTGATTCCGGCGAAGTTTTCCGGCGGCTATCTCCTTTAAGGTAACTTATAAATTATGTATGTTGCTTCTGTCTCTGAAGAAGTTTCTTGGTCCGAGCCCTCCCTTGAAGTTGCCGAGGATTCGACGCCGACTCCGACTAAGGGCTAGAAGGTGTTCGGCAAGGATTTGATCGTCGAGGATCCGAAGAGGATGGGGGAGTTCGGACAAATGCCAAGGCCGTTGACAGGGCTCCACAGAGTTAGGCAGCTCTCGGAGGATCAGGCCGAGCGGATCGTCCACGGGAGGGGGAGGTCCTTTGAGGAGAACGCCACGAGGGAGACGACGGAGGTGGACGAGGCGGCGTCGATCCTGCGCGAGGAGGATCTGGCAGTGATCCGGGATTCTTTTCTCATCCCGGAGGAGTACAAGCTTATGCTGCCGGGCCCCGGAGTTAGGGCCAACTCGCCACTGCCAGTGACGATGTGTTGCTGGCCGGTCGACGCCTTCATCGTCGGGGCTCGGCTGCCTCTCCATGTGTTCGCCGTTACCGTGGTGAGTTGGTTCGGGGTCAGCCCCATCCAACTCATGCCGAACGCGTGGCGTGTGATAAATGGTTTTGTTCTCCACTGCCAGGCCGCAAGGATCGAGCCGCAGTTGAACGTGCTTCGGACGTTATACCGGCTCCACCAAGGGAATAAGTCGGAGTACCGGTATTACTTGACTCCGAGGCACGGCGGCAGGCTCGTCATATGCCCCGACTCCATTAAGCACTGGCGAGAGAAGTGGTTGGTTGTGCGGAGTCGGGAGGCATGGCCAATCCCTTCGAACTGGATAGAAGGGGTACCGAAGAGGACGAGGGCGATGCCAAAGCTCACAGTAGAAGAAGAAGAGGCGGTCCGGATTCTCCTTGATCGGCCGAAGTATGATTGGAGGGAGCTGACGGAGGACATCCTCTACAAGGGAGGGCTCTGCCGCGTAGATCCCAGTACACGGCTCTCGTCAAGTTTTTATTTTCCATACTCTCTTCCTTGTTGTTTTCAATGTGTTAATCAATTTTTGCTTTTGACGCAGAAACCATGGACTACGACGCAGTACTGGCGCTCAGGGCAGGACTCGCAAGCAAGGCGCCGAAGAAGCGCAAGAGGGTTGCATCCAAGCTGCCCTCGACCTCGAAGGTTCTGAGGATTGTAGCCTCCGTTGAGGAGGTGGAGGTCCTCGACAGTCCGGCTGTCACCGCGGCGGGAACTTCGGCTCCAGCATCTGCGGGCGAGTTCCTTATCGCCGCCGCCCTCGCCATGCCGACGCCGCCGCTGACGGTGGCAGGCGAGGAGCTCCTGACGGAGGAGCACAAGAGGATTCACATCCCGGACTGGCAAGTCCGGAGGCATGATGGGTTCCTCGAGAACTCGCTGGCGAGCATGCAAGCCGTCAAGCACCTCGCCACCCCGAAAGACCGAGCCGCCATGGAGGCCGGGAGAGAGGGCGACGACGTGATCGAGATCGCTCGTTCGGCGGTGTTGGTAAGCCTCGAGTTTCGCTTATTCATCGTACTCCTCTGGCATAAAAATTCTAACTCTCTTGGTTCTTCTTTGCTACAGATCATCGTTCACTTTGGCCACCTCACCGAGAGGTTGACAGCTCTGGAGAAGGAGCTAAAGCAAGAATCCGACCAAGCTCGGAACGAAAAAGCTCCGCTGTCGAACGAGCTCGACAAGCTCCGCGTCGAGCACGAGGGCAGGTCGGCGAGGATGGTTCACCTCGAGGCCGAGGTGACAAGGTTGGAGGGCGAGCTTCTTCGCCAGAAGGAGGGGTCGGCTAAGCAGCTGGCCGAAGCAGAGGCAGCCAAGGCGGCGGCTGTGAAGGCGGTGGAGGATGCGACCCTGGAGAAGGCGTAGGGGTTCCTCGCCCAGAACATGGCGAAGGCCTTCGCCGCTGCCATCGACCGGGTGTCGAAGGAGTACCCCGAGGTGAATGTCTCGGGGTGGAGACTCTTTCCTGGCCACGTCGAAGGTTTCGACCCTGAGTCCGAGGGGGAGGAGGAGGAAGGGGATGACGAAGGTGATGCCGAGGTCGAGGTCACCGATGAGGTCCCCGGTACCGTGGTCACTCCGCTGGCGGTGGAGTCCCCTCCGGAGAAGGCGACTCCCACCCGAACTCGTCGCCCGGGGAAAGAGGTCGCGCCTTGACTCCGCTCCTCATTTTCTTGTTTTGTTTTCTCTCTTTTTTTTTTCTTTTGCTTTTCTTTTCAACCATTGTAACGCCTAATAGCGGACTGGCCACTGCTGCCTTTTTGAAATGAATGAAAAGAAATTTTTTTTTTGAAGTGTTGATGTTCGGATCTTCGCCTTTCGCCCCCTTTTCGTCAAATACTCTTTTTGTCTCGAAAGTTTCTTGTTTTTTGGAAATTTTTCAAAGTGTGGTGCTCCGGCAGTGTTCGATCTTTTTGCGGATTACTTTGATCTTTTTTCAGCTCGTGGTGGTTGACCAGGATGCCGAGGCAATTCGCTCGGATGAGGAGGCTCGAGCCGAGGCCGGCCTCGGGGCGACGAGGTTGTGTCTGGCCAAGTGCCGAGAGCGGCTGTATGAAGTCGAGCTCGGGTTGCGCCGAGCCGAAAGTGAGCGGAACCATCTTCAGCTCGTCCTCGGTCAGCGAGACATCGAAATTCGTTGTCTGGAGAGCCGAATCGCCGACATGACTCCCACAGGAGAAGGTGACTTTTCGCCAACCGCTTTCAGTAATGAGATTCGGATTCAATGCATCCGTCATAACTTGTCCAAAATAACAGCGGAGAGGGACGACTTGCTTTCCGAGATACAGCATCTGCACTCCGTAGAGACGAAGCTTCGGAAGGAGGGCGAGGGGCTAACGGCCGAAGTGGCCAAGTTGACGACCGAACGGGTCCAGTTGACAGCCGAGGTCAAAGCGCTGAAGAGAGCGACGGTGGATAAAAGCATCGAGGTCACCCACCTTCGGTGCCTCATAGCTAGTCGATCAGGAGTTCCGGACTCCGCGATACCCCGTCGTTTCGAAGTTAATGTCAAAGACGACTCGTTGCGTGATCGGATCTCGGAGTTGGAGGCGGAAGTGGCTCGTATTAAGCCGCATTCGGGACCAATCAACGTCTGAAGCACGTCGTGCACTCGTGCGGAGAGTGAGCGGGGCATTAGCTTTTACGAGATGGCGACCCGTCAACAGGTCGGCCACCCTAGTCCGGGGGACGCGCAGAGCTCGGTAGCGATTTCATCGAGCGGAGCATCCGTCGGAGTGGCTGCCAGAAGTGGTGCCGAGGATACGTCTCAATTTGTCGGCTTGGGGTCGCGCTCTCGAGACAATCGTCGTCACTCTCGAGTGTCTTTGAAGCGGAATGCCCCGACTCCAAAAAAGCGCTGAAGACGTCGACTGCGAGAGCTTTTGTATATATTTTTTTCTAAGTGTAATAAGTCGGCATTGTAACTTTTTCTTTAACGACTTGTAATTTGCTGTGTCCGTCGTTGTACCGCATCCGGTTCATTAATAAAATGTTATTGCCGACCTTGTGTGTTCTTTACTTTCGCGACTATTGTTGGTTGTGCCGAGGCTTCTAAGTTGGCTGCATGCTTGTTGTCGACCGGTGAGGTGAATGTTCGGCCAGTAGTGCCGAACTTTGTCTCTGGTATCTGATCATGTAGCCTTGTGCGGAGTGTTGGGCAGTGAGCCCTCAAAGCGCGTCCAGGCACAAGTATCAGGCCTCGAATTGTTGCTTGTGGTTCGGCAGTTATGGGAGCGATCGCGGGTGGCGAACTACAACTAGCCCACCTAGAAGCGATCATGCGAAGTATAATCGAGCCAGGTGTCGGGCTCCGAACCGTTGATGAACACAAGAATATTTACATTTAGGAGCAATAATCTTATTATAAATGCACATTTAAAAGCTCTATATGTGATATTTAACTCTTATTTTCTCTTTTCAATATGAAACAGCCGATAACAGCAAAACAAAGCAGATTCCAGACCAATACAGACTACAGCAGAGATCAGTCGACTAATTCCTCAGCCAGTCGACCGGACAGAGAGTTTGCTAAGCCTCAGCATAGTCGACTTCCCCAAACACCAGTCGACTTGACCGAGAAATCGTGAAGCCACAGATGTCTCAGTACTAGTCGACTTACATCCAAGGCAGTCGACTGGTATGCGGCGGAGTGAAAGGATAAGATGCAGCCGAATCTAAATCTAAATCTATCCAAACCCAGGCTATATGCGAATAATAACTTCTCCAACGAATCAAAGCCAGAGACAGGGGATTGGCAAAAGCACGTGGTTAGAAGATAAGGAATAAAAGAAGAAAAGAGAAAGATATAAATCGCCGATCAAATAAGGAAAGAAATAATAAAAAGAGAGGGACTTTCCTGAAAAAGGAGAAACCCTAATTCCTCAGCCGTGTTCTATAAATACCAACCAAGAAGCATGAAAGGCGGCTCTCTTCTTCCACGTTCCTAATCACCGAATCACAAGTTCCAGAGTGATCAACAAGAAGCACTTTTATCGGCATCAAGGAAGGAGATAGGAGATCAAGTATTCGAAGGCAGCCGACTGTGTGACAGCCAGTCGACCTCATTGCCGGACTTCATTAGTTTATTTCTTCTTCTTCTATTCTTTTATGTTGGTCATGTATTCGAACTCGTTGATTAATAAAAGTATTATTATGTGGAACTAATTTCATAGTTGGGTAGATTGAAGCCGTAGTTATGTAGTGCTATGTTCTTCTGAATTCTTCTATTTACTTATTGATTGAACCTGATTGAAGTGATATGGATTTATGATAACCAAACTTGTTCTCGAAGCTCTGAGAGCAGTCGACTGAGGTGAGAGCCAGTCGACTGACATACAGAGCTTGAGAATATCAAGTTTGCATTACCATTTATCTGAATCTGTTATATGAGCATATTGAGACGACCCGAATCTCGTGCACATAAATTGTAACAAGGGAATCCTTTGGGGTTCTTGGTTCAATCAACTTAAGGGATCTAGATCTGATACCAATTTCTAGAACCTTGAGTGTTTGTTCGTTTCCACTGATCTTATGTTTTCTTTAAGTACAACTTAGTAGACACCATGCTAAACACTTAATGAAAGAAACGAATTAGAGTAGATACCATGCCTAATTCTTGGCTTAGGGAAACAGTACTTTAAGGAGTAGATACCATGCCCTTGAAGGGAACAAACATGAGTAACAAGAAGAAGTTCAGAAGGTGACTTAGCATTACTGACTATTGGTGGAGATCTAAACCCAACCACTTCATAAATATTTGTGATTCAACACTTCTTAATTTAGTTTTAATCTTTTTATTTCTTTTAGACTTTTAAAACAACGCTTTATGATTCTTATTCTTTTTGTTGATTAGTAAGTTAAAGTCTACAATCTCTGTGGGATCGACCCTTGCTATTGCTACGCTTCTATAAACGATTCGTGCACTTGCGAGGTTTTTAATTTGTGTCTAGTTTTATCTATTTATTTAGGTAGCTAGATTGCACAACAAGTTTTTGGCGCCGTTGCCGGGGATTGTCTAGTATTTTAACTTACAGATCAGTAGGAAGTTTTTATTTTCTTTCTTTTAATTTTATTAATCAGTATTTTTCTTTTAGGATACAGCATTTTGGTGGATGCACGGAAGGAGATTACTTCGTCCAGAGCTACTACCTATTGACGCAGAAACAGAACGCACTTTGCACAGACTAGGTAAACTGTTTGCAGCACACCAGTCGACTGTCCACACGAACCAGTCGACTGTCCAGAGTGTAATACCCTGATTTTTCAATTAATGAAAAATTATTTATTTTTGCACGTGTTGTGCACGTGCAATATATTGTTGGATTATTTTATCATGATGTGTATGTTTAAGTATAATTTTCTCAAATTATTTTAGTACAAAAAGCCTTCTTTAAAAGCCTTCTTTGATTTAATTAAAAAGCCTTTCCTTAAAAAGCCCAAAAGCATTTTATTTTATTTATTTTTATAAATTATTTTTGGCCCAAAAAGAGAGCCCATGAAATAATTTATTTTAATTAAACTTGTCATGTAGAAGACTTTTTCAAACAAAATTATTTTTATACAATTTTGGAATGTACAAAATTTGGCCTAGTTGCATGCACGTGCACTACACGTACACGTGCAATGCACACTCCTATGCTTGGCCGGGTATCATTCTTTTTGGGAGGGAAAGTTGAAATTTTGGTGTGGAGAACATGGGGGTAGTTTCAAGGAGGTGGGTAGTTTTCCTAACTCCTACTTGAATCTAAGCCTTTCATTTTGCAACCACCAAGATGATCTTAGCCCTCCATTCCCCTCATTTTTTTAGTATAAATACCCCCCTTTCTCATGGCTAATTTTGATATGCAAAGTGTAATTTCTAAAGCAAATAGTATTATAATTGTGAGTTATAAAAGATAAGAGGGTGAGTGGTTCTTTGGTTGCTTGGAGCTTTCGGCCAAGGGAAGAAGCATTCGGTGGGGAGCTTGAGGAAGCATTCGGCATTGGTTGGAGGCTTGGAGTGGTGCATTCTTTTGGCTAGGAGGAGGTGTTCCCATCTACTTGATTGCTTTTGTTTGTGTTTCTCTCCAAATTGAGGTGGGTAAAACAATTCATGTTTCTAATATAGGGTTCATGCTAGTATATTGATAACATTATACATGGAAAATACTAATAAGAGACCACTCTAATTAAAAAGTTGGTATGTGAATGACTTAGAATGATGTGATTAATTGTGAATGTGAATTGCTTGCATGAAATTATACCATATGAAGCACTTTCTATGATTATTTAGTTTAATTGAACAATGATGCAATGTGACTAGCATGATGTGTGAAAGCCTTTTATTAATTACTTGCAAATTGTGTGGTTGAAACATGACAATTTAGAAAGACATTAACACTATGGAAATTGAATAGAAAAGTATATTGAATACTTTGAATTCATGTGTAGAAGTGGTGTAGATAAACCAAAGAATTACTTGTTGTCATCAATTTAGAAATATACCAAACTTAGTAATTGTTGAGTTTCACCTATTCATGTGCTATATGAATTCTTTTGCTAGTATGAGTATGGGGAAATCCAAGGTTGTATTGTGTTGTGAATGTGGATTAATAACCAGTAAATTATCATGGAAAATTTTGGGATAAAAGAGAGATTAAAAGATTAATCGATTATTTTTCAATGTCAAAAATGAAAGATTTGCTAGTTTTAATAAACAAATAATTAATTTGGGTGGAGAAAATGTGTTTTAGTGCAAAAAATTTATTTTACAATTACTGTTTTGAAGATGGAATAAAGAAGATTAAATCTGGAATTTTTCAGTAGTTTATATGAAGGCAATATGAATCAATTGTTTTGAACATCGAGTTAATTTCTAAAAAACAGTGTGAATATGAGTCAAATGGGTTTTAACCCACACTGTGACAACCTGAGCCAGTGGCTCAGGCGGTCGGTGGCGCTGTTCGGTTTCCCTGAGCGGTGTGGTTCGAAACCGGGTCTCACCATTCTTTTTAAAAAAGTACTGTGTATGTATATATATGACAGCGAAGAGATGGCATATATACTTAATGCACCCTCTTCTATTCGCTAGCACCGATCGGCCTATCGGTGGGTGCTCTGGCCTTCTTCTCTACCGTGCTGGGTTCGAATCTTTCCCCTAGCACTTAGGGAAAAATATTTTTTTGTGAGATTTTGATGTCCAAAAAATATGAGAAAAATATGGTAATTTTCATAAAAATACAAGGAATTTTATGGGATTGGTTTGGATATTAATTGAAGAAAATATAATGTAGTTTGTGAACAAATGGTATATTAAAGCTATGGTTCTAAGACACATACTCATGGGAATTTTCAAATTTATAAAGAGTTATTGAAATGAATTTATTAGAAAGTATTTGACACAAAAGAATTTGTGGTGTGACATGATATTATAATTTTTACTTGAAGATATGGTGTAAAATATGAAGTACGAGTGTATGTTTGTAAAGTGCATGAGTCCATTGTATGATGATGGAGTTTAGAAACTTTGTTGATGAAATTGTTGGACTTGAATATGAAACTTGAGTTATAAGTATTCACCATGGATTTGTGAACAAATGAAATCATGAATAAGAAAGAATATGAAATTGTGACATGGAAGTGGTTATGACTTAAAGATTGTGAAATGAAATTTGAAATAGAGTAGCTAAGTCTCCCCGGCATCGAGAAATGAAATAAATTGAAATTAGACCAAGGTTGGTCGTGATGAAATGAATGAATAAGTCCGGTTGATGGAGAGGCTAACTCTAGTGATTATTTTGTTCATGATTTTTATTGAAATTAAGGACTAGTGCATAGTGAAGACGTGATGAAAGTAAGAGAAAAACACTGAGTATGAGGGCCCTGGGTAGCGGCGAGAGCGTATCCCAGGAATTCCCATGACGAGTCTGGGTGAGGATACTGTTCCAGAGTACCGTCCCAGTGGCGACGCTCGTGGGATGTTTGAAGACTACGGGTGGTGTCATGTTTTTGGTGAGAGCGTATCCCAGGAATTCCCATGATGCGTCTGGGTGAGGATACTACTCCAGAGTGCCTAAACATGAGTTCGTAGGTCAGATAACATCTAGGATACTTACCGTAATTACAGTAGTAGATTAAATCATAACGGGGGATTGAACCCTATAAAGATGAAGACGAATAAGGGCTTGCCCTCGGACCTATGTAGTATGGGATGCATAGAATCCGAACAAGTGCGCATTAGTGTCATGTAACATAATTAACTGCATTAAGGACTAAGTGCACAATCACAACACGACATCAATAGGGTAGTCCCATTAGTTGAAATGTGACAAGTTTGTGTTTGCTAAATATGAAATGTTAAGTTATACTATTTCCGGCATAGAGAGGATGGCCGTGTATAATGATCGTCGGTTGAATAAACTGACGTACCCACAGTCTAACATGCAGGTAAATGTTATGCTAAAGATTAAAGAGGATTTGGATGCTTAAAGATTATATCAAGCTGTTGTACTTGTATTTAATTGTTGTATTTTACTTCCGCTGTGCAAAAGAAAGATGTAATTATAATGTAATCTCTGATGTATGATGAAAAGTTTTAATTTCCCTGTAAAAGTGTACTAAGAAAGTGAAAAGATCCTGTAGAACATCTCGAATTCAGTGTATTTGGGATTCGGGGCGTTACAGAGTGGTATCAGAGCCACGCTTTCTACACTTTCACACTTGTACAAATTTATAGGGAACGACACCCTAGAAGTGGACATTAGAGTGTGTGTTTGAATCTAGAGATTTAAATGTAAGTGACTTACATTTGTGTTGCTCTAAGATTTATGCTTTCTCCTCCCTATTTCTAAGATGGCTGATCACTTCGACCCTGCTGGAGGCGACGACTGGCACATTATTGAGGAAGAGTACCATCCTGGACAGGCAGATTCCGAGGACGAGTACTACCCTGGACAAGCTGATTCTGATGATGAGGAGTACCCTGAATCCCGAGAGATCACCCCACCTCCGGATTCATCTGATGATTCTTCTTCCGACGAAGAGGAAGTACCAGTTCCCAGTGGTCTTGTGACTTCTCTTCAGAGGCAAGTGGAAACCCTGAAGGAGAGAGTTGGTTTGTTGGAGGCGCAGCTGGAGAAGCGGAAGGCCGACTATTCTGTTCTTAGCCATCGGATTTGGGAACTTGAGAAGAAAAAGAACCTAACTGATGTGCTGAAGGATGAGGTTGATGAACTGCGGGAAGAACTTCGAGCAGCGAAGAGGACCCGTAGGAGTTAGAGTGTTGTGGCTTCTGTTTTCTTTCATTCTGATGTTTAGAGATGTTTTAAATTCGAATGTATAAACTTTTGGAATTCAATGAAATAGAAGTTGGTTTAAATTCTTGTCTTATACTTCGAATTTGACGGATCTTTTGCATCAGAATATGTCGAGAAGAGGAACAAGGAATGGGGAAGGTTTGGATCTGGAGACTGAACTTGCTAGGGTCTACCAGACATTGAATGCAGTGGCTCAGAACCAAGCTAGGGGGCCGGCAAATCCAGTGCCCGAGGCGATAAAGCTGGTGGAATCGTTCAAGAGAATGAAACCACCCGTATTCGAGGGAAAGTCGGATCCAGATTCGGCTGACAACTGGATACGGAAAGTGGAGACTATCTTCGAGGTGTTGGAAACACCGGAGGGTAGCAAGGTCAAGTTGGCAACCTTGCAGCTGGAGAAGGATGCAGCAGTTTGGTGGCAATCTGTGAAGAGGACCATGGGAGGTCTGTTGTTTGGCTGGGAGGAATTTCTGGAAGAATTCCGTAGCCATTATTTCCCCTCCGACGTCCAGGAGAAGAAAGCGATGGAGTTCCTGTCGCTTCAGCAAGGCAGCATGTCAGTGAGAGCCTATGAGACCAAGTTCACTCAGCTCTCCAGGTATGCTCCAGAGTTGGTGGCGGATGAGGCCAAGAAAGCTCGCAAGTTCGAGCATGGTCTGAGGCCTAGCTTGAGATCTCGTATGATACCCCTTGGTATCAGGAGGTTCGATAAGCTGGTCAAGAGGGCGGCAGCGACGGAGGCGGATATGGAGCAGTTCCATGTTGTTCAGAACAGGAGGAACAACTGGCAGCCCGGGAAGAGGCCTGCACATTCGGGGAGTTTCAGGGGGCAACCATCTGCGCAGAGGTTCAAACCGACAGGGGCGAACGCTGTGAGTGTGGCTGGGAGGCCTGGAGACAATGTGGTGAGACCTTCTGCGGTGACTTGCTACAACTGTGGTGAAACGGGACACTACAAATCTCACTGTCCCAAACTACAGGGTGGAAGCAGCAACGCACCAACGCAGCAGGCTGGGAAGAGGCCGTACCAATCAGGGCGAGTATTTGCCTTGACAGAAGCTGATGCTGAGGAGGCAGATCAGGTCATCTCTGGTACGAGGGCTGGTGTTTAGAGTCTTTGTCATTTCCTTTCCCTTTGTTTAGTGAGGCTGTTATGTAATGGTGTATATTATGTAACAGGCGAACTCTATCTTAATGGAATTAAAGCTGTCGTATTGTTTGATACTGGATCCTCTCATACTTTTGTGTCTCCAAAGTTTGCTAAAGTGTTGGGAGTTGAACCGAAGATTTTCCCAGGCAGGATCTTATCAGTAGCTACTCCGTCAGGGGAAACTTTAACCACTGATCGGTATTATGCTGATTGCGAGATTGTGATTGGGGATAGAATCTTTGGCATTGATCTGATCGAACTGACTATCTTGGGAGTCGATGTTATCATTGGCATTGATTGGATGTCGGTGTACAGTGCAAGCATCGAGTGTAAGACCAAGACGGTGACAGTGAAGGCTCCAGGTGGACCTGAAGTCGTGTTCCAAGGGAAGCAGAGATGTTCTAAGCTGGTGGCTACTATCCGCAAGGAAGAGACTCCTGTGGAAGTGCAAGGGATTCCTGTGGTTCGGGACTATCCGACCGTGTTCTTGGAAGATTTTCCTGGGTTACCCCCGCAACGTGATGTAGAGTTCAGCATCACTGTTCAACCGGGAAGTGCACCCATTTCTAAGGCACCTTATAGGATGGCTCCAGTGGAACAGGATGAGGTGAAACGGCAGATTGAGGAACTGTTGGGAAAGGGCTTTATTCAACCTAGTGCGTCACCTTGGGGAGCACCAGTGCTTTTGGTAAAGAAGAAGGATGGATCGATGAGGATGTGCATCGATTACCGGGAGCTGAATAAGGTCACTGTTCAGAATAAGTACCCGATTCCTCGAATTGATGACTTGTTCGATCGTCTACAAGGAGCGGCTGTATTCTCCAAAATAGATCTTCGATCGGGTTACCACCAAGTTCGAGTGAAAGCTGAAGATGTGCATAAGACTGCATTTAGAACTCGGCATGGGCATTACGAATTCTTAGTTATGCCATTCGGAGTGACGAATGCACCTGCAATCTTCATGGACTTGATGAACAGAGTTCTGAGGCCGTTTATTGATTCTTTCGTCGTGGTGTTTATCGACGATATTCTCGTGTACTCCAAGTCTGAGGAGGAGCACACCGAGCATCTGGCAGCAGTGTTGCAGAAGTTGGAAGAGCAGCAGTTGTATGCCAAGTTATCCAAGTGTGATTTCTGGAAATCTGAAGTGGCATTCCTGGGTCACATCCTTTCTAAGGAGGGAGTGGCAACTGATCCTCAGAAGATAGAGGCAGTGAGAGACTGGGCGAGGCCTACTACAGTGAAGGAAGTCAGAAGTTTCCTTGGGATGACTGGATATTATCGGAGGTTCATTCAAGGTTATGCTCAGATAGCTGTACCGCTTACAGGGCTGACCAAGAAGAATGTGAGCTTCAAGTGGACCGAGCAATGTGAGGCGAGTTTTCAGGAGTTGAAAGATAGACTGACTACTGCACCTATTTTGGCTTTGCCTAGAGCTGGTGTTGAGTATGACGGTTATAGCGATGCTTCACATCGGGGGCTTGGTTGTGTCTTAATGCAAGAAGGAAGAGTAATCGCTTATGGGTCTAGGCAACTACGACCACATGAGAAAAATTATCCGACTCATGATCTAGAGTTGGCTGCGATTATTTTTGCTTTGAAGCAATGGAGGCACTACGTGTACGGTGAGAAGCTGAATATGTACACGGATCACAAGAGCTTGAAGTATATATATCAGCAGAGGGATCTCAATTTGAGGCAGCGGAGATGGTTGGAAGTGCTCGAGGATATGCGACCTGAGATCAAGTATCATCCCGGAAAGGCTAATGTTGTGGCTGATGCACTTAGCCGCAAGAGCAGTTTGGCCTGTTTGATTACGACTCAGAGGCATCTGATTGAGGAGCTGGACCGAGCTGGTATTGAGGTTGTCTTGCAAGGATTGGGAGCATCTTTGGCTCAGTTGAGGCTTCAGCCTACTCTGAATACAAGGATCATTGCAAGTCAGGAAGTTGATGCTGATATCTTGGAGATGAAGGAGCAGTTTGGTGCTGGCAGGTTGCCCGGTTTTCAGATCAGGGATGGAGTGCTGTGGTTCGGAGACAGGCTATGCGTTCCAAATCAGGCGGACCTGAAAGAAAGTATTCTTCAGGAGGCGCATGCTACTCTTTTGTCTGTACATCCTGGGAGTACTAAGATGTACAAGGACATCAAGCAGCATTTCTGGTGGTCAGGTTTGAAGCGGGATGTGGCTGAATTTGTCGCGAAGTGTGAGGTTTGTCAGCAAGTCAAAGCTGAAAATCAGAGACCCGGAGGTCTATTACAGCCGTTACCTATTCCGGAATGGAAGTGGGATAACATCAGTATGGATTTCATTACGGGATTGCCTAAGAGTCCTAAAGGCAATGATGCAATTTGGGTTATAGTCGATCGACTTACCAAATCCGCTCACTTTTTGGCGATGAAACTCACTGCTTCGATGGACAAGTTGGCTGAGATGTATGTGGGTGAGATTGTCCGACTTCATGGCGTTCCTTCAACCATTGTGTCTGATCGAGATGCGCGGTTTACTTCGCATTTCTGGAGGAGTCTTCAGGCAGCTTTGGGTACCAAGACGGATTTCAGCACTGCTTTTCATCCGCAAACCGATGGGCAGACCGAGAGAGTCAATCGTATTCTTGAGGATATGCTTCGGTGTTGTATACTAGACTTTGGAGGCAGTTGGGAAAGGCATTTACCCTTGGTGGAGTTTGCCTACAACAACAGTTTTCAGGCCAGTATTGGGATGGCGCCGTACGAAGCTCTGTATGGCAGGAAGTGCAGGACTCCTGTTTGTTGGTATGAAGTAGGGGAGCGTCAGTTGTTTGGTCCTGAGCTTGTGCAACTGACTTCTGAGAAGATTGATCTGATCAGGAAAAGGTTGGTGGAAGCTCAGAGCAGGCAGAAAAGCTATGCAGACAACCGGAGAAGGGACCTTGAGTTTGAGGTTGGTGATTTCGTCTTTCTGAAGGTATCACCCAGCAAAGGTGTGGTTCGTTTTGGCAAAGGCGGGAAGTTAGCCCCGAGGTTTATAGGCCCGTATAAGATATTGAAAAGGATCGGGAAAACTGCTTACCGGCTTGAATTACCGGAAGAGTTGTCTCAGGTGCACAATGTCTTTCATGTGTCTATGCTGAGAGGTTATATTCCAGACCCGAGTCATCATTTACCCGAAGTGCCGGAAGGTTTGCAGTTGGACCTGAATTACATCGAGTCTCCTGTTGAGATTGTTGATCGTCGAGAGAAAGTCTTGAGGAATAAGACGATACCGATGGTCAAGGTAGTCTGGAGAAACCACTTGGTTGAAGAGGCTACTTGGGAGTCTGAGGAGAGGATGTTGAAGGACTATCCTGAGCTTTTTGCTTGATTGTGTTTTGTATCTTTTGTTCTTGTTGTGTGTGTTGTATTTTGTTTGTTCTCTCGCTCTTGATTGTAGTTCCGGGGACGGAACTATTCTAAGGAGGGAGTGCTGTAATACCCTGATTTTTCAATTAATGAAAAATTATTTATTTTTGCACGTGTTGTGCACGTGCAATATATTGTTGGATTATTTTATCATGATGTGTATGTTTAAGTATAATTTTCTCAAATTATTTTAGTACAAAAAGCCTTCTTTAAAAGCCTTCTTTGATTTAATTAAAAAGCCTTTCCTTAAAAAGCCCAAAAGCATTTTATTTTATTTATTTTTATAAATTATTTTTGGCCCAAAAAGAGAGCCCATGAAATAATTTATTTTAATTAAACTTGTCATGTAGAAGACTTTTTCAAACAAAATTATTTTTATACAATTTTGGAATGTACAAAATTTGGCCTAGTTGCATGCACGTGCACTACACGTACACGTGCAATGCACACTCCTATGCTTGGCCGGGTATCATTCTTTTTGGGAGGGAAAGTTGAAATTTTGGTGTGGAGAACATGGGGGTAGTTTCAAGGAGGTGGGTAGTTTTCCTAACTCCTACTTGAATCTAAGCCTTTCATTTTGCAACCACCAAGATGATCTTAGCCCTCCATTCCCCTCATTTTTTAGTATAAATACCCCCCTTTCTCATGGCTAATTTTGATATGCAAAGTGTAATTTCTAAAGCAAATAGTATTATAATTGTGAGTTATAAAAGATAAGAGGGTGAGTGGTTCTTTGGTTGCTTGGAGCTTTCGGCCAAGGGAAGAAGCATTCGGTGGGGAGCTTGAGGAAGCATTCGGCATTGGTTGGAGGCTTGGAGTGGTGCATTCTTTTGGCTAGGAGGAGGTGTTCCCATCTACTTGATTGCTTTTGTTTGTGTTTCTCTCCAAATTGAGGTGGGTAAAACAATTCATGTTTCTAATATAGGGTTCATGCTAGTATATTGATAACATTATACATGGAAAATACTAATAAGAGACCACTCTAATTAAAAAGTTAGTATGTGAATGACTTAGAATGATGTGATTAATTGTGAATGTGAATTGCTTGCATGAAATTATACCATATGAAGCACTTTCTATGATTATTTAGTTTAATTGAACAATGATGCAATGTGACTAGCATGATGTGTGAAAGCCTTTTATTAATTACTTGCAAATTGTGTGGTTGAAACATGACAATTTAGAAAGACATTAACACTATGGAAATTGAATAGAAAAGTATATTGAATACTTTGAATTCATGTGTAGAAGTGGTGTAGATAAACCAAAGAATTACTTGTTGTCATCAATTTAGAAATATACCAAACTTAGTAATTGTTGAGTTTCACCTATTCATGTGCTATATGAATTCTTTTGCTAGTATGAGTATGGGGAAATCCAAGGTTGTATTGTGTTGTGAATGTGGATTAATAACCAGTAAATTATCATGGAAAATTTTGGGATAAAAGAGAGATTAAAAGATTAATCGATTATTTTTCAATGTCAAAAATGAAAGATTTGCTAGTTTTAATAAACAAATAATTAATTTGGGTGGAGAAAATGTGTTTTAGTGCAAAAAATTTATTTTACAATTACTGTTTTGAAGATGGAATAAAGAAGATTAAATCTGGAATTTTTCAGTAGTTTATATGAAGGCAATATGAATCAATTGTTTTGAACATCGAGTTAATTTCTAAAAAACAGTGTGAATATGAGTCAAATGGGTTTTAACCCACACTGTGACAACCTGAGCCAGTGGCTCAGGCGGTCGGTGGCGCTGTTCGGTTTCCCTGAGCGGTGTGGTTCGAAACCGGGTCTCACCATTCTTTTTAAAAAAGTACTGTGTATGTATATATATGACAGCGAAGAGATGGCATATATACTTAATGCACCCTCTTCTATTCGCTAGCACCGATCGGCCTATCGGTGGGTGCTCTGGCCTTCTTCTCTACCGTGCTGGGTTCGAATCTTTCCCCTAGCACTTAGGGAAAAATATTTTTTTGTGAGATTTTGATGTCCAAAAAATATGAGAAAAATATGGTAATTTTCATAAAAATACAAGGAATTTTATGGGATTGGTTTGGATATTAATTGAAGAAAATATAATGTAGTTTGTGAACAAATGGTATATTAAAGCTATGGTTCTAAGACACATACTCATGGGAATTTTCAAATTTATAAAGAGTTATTGAAATGAATTTATTAGAAAGTATTTGACACAAAAGAATTTGTGGTGTGACATGATATTATAATTTTTACTTGAAGATATGGTGTAAAATATGAAGTACGAGTGTATGTTTGTAAAGTGCATGAGTCCATTGTATGATGATGGAGTTTAGAAACTTTGTTGATGAAATTGTTGGACTTGAATATGAAACTTGAGTTATAAGTATTCACCATGGATTTGTGAACAAATGAAATCATGAATAAGAAAGAATATGAAATTGTGACATGGAAGTGGTTATGACTTAAAGATTGTGAAATGAAATTTGAAATAGAGTAGCTAAGTCTCCCCGGCATCGAGAAATGAAATAAATTGAAATTAGACCAAGGTTGGTCGTGATGAAATGAATGAATAAGTCCGGTTGATGGAGAGGCTAACTCTAGTGATTATTTTGTTCATGATTTTTATTGAAATTAAGGACTAATGCATAGTGAAGACGTGATGAAAGTAAGAGAAAAACACTGAGTATGAGGGCCCTGGGTAGCGGCGAGAGCGTATCCCAGGAATTCCCATGACGAGTCTGGGTGAGGATACTGTTCCAGAGTACCGTCCCAGTGGCGACGCTCGTGGGATGTTTGAAGACTACGGGTGGTGTCATGTTTTTGGTGAGAGCGTATCCCAGGAATTCCCATGATGCGTCTGGGTGAGGATACTACTCCAGAGTGCCTAAACATGAGTTCGTAGGTCAGATAACATCTAGGATACTTACCGTAATTACAGTAGTAGATTAAATCATAACGGGGGATTGAACCCTATAAAGATGAAGACGAATAAGGGCTTGCCCTCGGACCTATGTAGTATGGGATGCATAGAATCCGAACAAGTGCGCATTAGTGTCATGTAACATAATTAACTGCATTAAGGACTAAGTGCACAATCACAACACGACATCAATAGGGTAGTCCCATTAGTTGAAATGTGACAAGTTTGTGTTTGCTAAATATGAAATGTTAAGTTATACTATTTCCGGCATAGAGAGGATGGCCGTGTATAATGATCGTCGGTTGAATAAACTGACGTACCCACAGTCTAACATGCAGGTAAATGTTATGCTAAAGATTAAAGAGGATTTGGATGCTTAAAGATTATATCAAGCTGTTGTACTTGTATTTAATTGTTGTATTTTACTTCCGCTGTGCAAAAGAAAGATGTAATTATAATGTAATCTCTGATGTATGATGAAAAGTTTTAATTTCCCTGTAAAAGTGTACTAAGAAAGTGAAAAGATCCTGTAGAACATCTCGAATTCAGTGTATTTGGGATTCGGGGCGTTACACAGAGACCCAGTTCACATACAGCAATGGCTGAGGAAATGCCAAATCGAGTACCAATGCAGGACAAGTTCACGCCTAAGAACATCGAGCAACCTTCCTGCATTGCGTATCAACCTAATGTCACAGGAAACATGCATCTATCTCCTCAGTTACTTAGTATGGTTCCCCACTTTAGTGGCAGACCAGATGAAGAGCCTCATCTCCATTTACAAGATTTTTTCGATCTTTGCAGGACACAAAGCATCCAAGGGCTCACCTCTGAACAAATCAGGTTAATTTTGTTTCCTTTTTCCTTAAAACTTAATACTAAACTATGGTATAATTCTTTGGAACCAGGATCAATCAACTCATGGGAGCAATTGGCGACAAAATTCTTAAAAGAATTCTTTCCAGCCCAAAAGACCAAACAGCTGAAAAGGGAGATTCAACTCTTCCAACAAAAGGATGGAGATTTATTTTTCGAAGCATGGAAGGATTTCAAGAACAAACTTCTCAAGTGTCCTACACACAACATGCCTAAAGATGATCAGGTACAAGCTTTTTATGAAGGTTTAAATGATACTAACAAGGCAATTGTGGATTCAGCTTGCAACGGGATCTTAATGAGGAAAAGCGGCGAAGAGGCCATATAACTATTTGAAGAACTCAGCGAGAATTCACAACAATTCTCAACAAGGAGGGTCCCTTCGAAAAAACAGGGAGTTTACGAAATTTCTAATAGCAATAACTTTCAATTAGAAATGGTAAACATGAATAAAAAAATTGATATGCTTGTTAATGCAATGTCGATGATGGGTGGAGTTAAAAATCAAACAAATAAAATTTGTGCAATTTGTTCTCATGTAGATCATACCACTGATACATGTCCCATGTCTTCTTTCACAGATCAGGAGCATGCAAACTATGTTGGTCGAGGAGTGTTTCCACCAAAGAACAATCCATTCTCAAATACATACAACCCAGGATGGAGGAACCATCCAAACTTCTCCTGGAGCAATAATCAGAATAATCAAGGGACTCAATTCACACAAGGACATGCACGGAACTTTCAAGTAGGAAGTGGGATTGATAGGCCAGTTCAAGAACAGAAGAAATTGGATTTTGAATCCACCGTCCTTCAATTGCTCCAACAACAACATCAAACAAGCAACCAACAAGGGCAAGCAATTCAGAAGTTGGAAACACAAATTGGCCAAATTGCTAAAGAATTAAGCGAACGAAAGGCAGGGGAACTTCCTTCACAAACCATACCAAACCCTGGAGGTCAAGAACAGCTCAAATCAGTAACAACTCTCAGAAGTGATAAGACAATTGACAACAAGGTTGGAACACACACCGAAGAAACAGAAGAACAACCATCAAAAGTTTTGGGTTCCAACAAGGTAAGTGAAAAAGAAAGAACAATTCTGCCACCATTCCCTCAAAGGTTAGTCAATCAAAAGAAAGAACAACATTTATTTGACATCTTTGAAACCCTCAGAAAGGTAGAAATTAATATCCCCCTACTTGATGCTATTAAATAAATTCCTTCTTATGCTAAATTTTTGAAAGAATGTTGCACTCACAAAAGAACATTTCAGGTTAGGGAGAATGTGGCTTTGACAGAAGAAGTGAGCGCTGTCTTATTAAGAAAATTACCTCCCAAACTAAAAGACCCAGGTAGTTTTACCATTCCTTGCAGGATTGGTGAGCACTTCTTTGAGAAAGCACTATTAGACTTGGGGGCAAGCATCAATCTCCTCCCATACACTGTCTATGAAAAGTTAGGATTGGGGGAACTCCAACCAACATTCATCACATTGCAGTTGGCGGATCGCAGTATCAAAAGACCTAGAGGTATTTTGGAAGATGTCCTAGTTCAGGTAAACGATTTCATTTTACCTGCTAATTTTGTTGTGCTGGATATGGAAGACTCCTCAATGCCATCTTCTCTACCAATCATCTTAGGTAGGCCCTTTATGAGTACAGCTGATATAAAAATTTGTGTTAAAAAGGGTACTATAAGCATGAAAATAAATGGAGAGAAGGTTGAATTTAAAATGTTTGATACACTGAAATTACCACATGATGATCATGAATACTATAATGTTAATGTGGTGCAGGATATTGTTGATCAAACATTTCAGGTACATAGCGTTGAACCACTACAAGCCACAATTACACAATCTCTAACTTTATCTAATGTTGAACAGGAATACGATGAATGGGGGATTGCAGAGACAGTACATCACCTTGAAACTCCAAAGTCACACTCAGGTAAGTTTGCACCTGTGTTTGAAAATTTAGTAACTGATGACATTTTTGTTTCTGCAGATAAGTCGACTGGTGGACTGGACAAGTCGACTGGTGGATCAGACAAGTCGACTGATGGACAGGATGAGTCGACTGCACCGAAACTTCCAGACATAGAACTTAAGCAGTTGTCCGATCATTTGAAGCATGCATATTTGGGTGAGAACCAGACGCTACCTGTGATAATTGCTGCGAACCTGAGTGCACAGGAAGAAGATAAGTTGCTGAGGGTATTACGAGAACACAAGAGTGCAATAGGATGGACCATTGCAGATATCAAGGGAATAAGTCCATCCAAATGCATGCATAGAATACTCCTTGAAAACAACGCAAAACCAAGCAGGGTGGCACAGAGAAGGATTAACCCAAACATGAAGGAAGTGGTAAGAGCAGAGATTCTGAAGCTACTAGATGTTGGCATCATCTACCCTATCTCAGATAGCAAATGGGTGAGTCCTATACATGTAGTGCCTAAGAAAAGTGGAGTCACAGTGGTGACAAATGAAGAGAATGAGCTTATCCCTACTAGAGTGACCACAGGATGGAGGGTATGCATTAATTACAGGAAACTGAACAACGAAACCAGGAAAGATCACTTCCCTCTTCCTTTTATTGATCAAATGTTAGAAAGATTAGCAGGATATAGTCATTATTGTTTTTTAGATGGTTATAGTGGTTATAATCAAATTGCTATTGCTCCAGAAGATCAAGAAAAAACCACTTTTACATATCCTTTTGGTACTTTTGCATACAGGAGGATGCCCTTTGGATTGTGCAATGCACCAGCTACATTTCTAAGATGCATGATGAGTATATTTTCAGACATGGTGGAAAGGTTCATCGAGGTATTTATGGATGACTTTAGTGTTTTTGGATCTTGTTTTGATGAATGCCTTAACCATTTGCGGCTTGTACTTAAAAGATGTGAAGAATGCAGTTTAGTGCTGAATTGGGAAAATTGTCATTTCATGGTACAACAAGGTATTGTGTTGGGACATGTAGTGTCAAAAAGAGGCATAAAGGTAGACAAAGCAAAAATCGATATAATATCAAAACTACCCCCTCCCACTACAGTTAAGGGTGTTAGGAGTTTTCTTGGACATGCAGGGTTCTATAGAAGATTTATAAAAGATTTCTCAAAAATCTCCAAACCCCTTTGTGATTTGTTGGCTAAGGATGTTGAGTTTGTATGGACAGAAGAATGCACAAATGCTTTTAATACATTGAAAAATCTTCTCATTTCTGCACCTATTGTCATGGCACCAGATTGGAGCCATCCTTTCGAGCTCATGTGTGATGCAAGTGATTATGCTTTAGGGGCTGTGTTAGGTCAAAGAATCAATAAGAAATCCCATGTTATTTACTATGCTTCTCGAACTTTAAACGATGCACAGCTAAATTATTCTACTACTGAAAAAGAAATGTTAGCTGTTATTTTTGCTTTAGAGAAGTTTAGATCATATTTGATTGGTTCTAAAGTTATTGTTTTCACTGACCATGCTGCTTTGAGATATTTATTTGCGAAAAAAGATGCTAAGCCTAGGTTGATCAGATGGGTGCTGTTGCTTCAAGAATTCAATCTTGAGATTAGAGATAAAAAAGGAAGCGACAATGTTGTTGCAGATCACATGTCCAGGCTACTGCAGGAGGAAGAGAGAATTGTGCCCCCACTTAATGAAAATTTCCCAGATGAACATCTCTTTGAAATAAACTTATCCTCGGGACAGTCGACTGGTAACAGGACCAGTCGACTGGTATCTCACTGTTTAAATTTTTCATGGTTTGCTGACATTGTAAATTATCTCACTGCTCATGTTTTCCCTCCAGGTATGACAAGTCAGGAACGAAAGAGACTGGTGGCTATGTGCAAGCACTACTATTGGGATGATCCTTATTTGTTCAAATTTTGCCCTGATCAAATTATAAGAAGATGTGTGGCAGAAGAAGAACAACTGAATATTCTACAACATTGCCACCAATATGCATGTGGAGGACATTTTGGACCAAAAAGAACAGCACTCAAGGTATTGCAATCTGGATTTTATTGGCCTAAAGTATTCAAAGATGCTTTTTCTTTGTGCAGGTCTTGTGACAAATGTCAAAGAACAGGGAACATCTCTTCTAGAAATCAAATGCCACTGCAAAACATCCAAGTGATCGAGCTTTTTGATGTTTGGGGAATTGACTTCATGGGTCCCTTTCCTAACTCATTTGGTTATTTATATATACTTGTTGGTGTGGATTATGTGTCTAAATGGGTCGAGGCTGTCCCCTCAAAAACTAATGATCACAAAGTTGTTGTCAAGTTTTTGCAGGAGAACATTTTCACTAGGTTTGGTACACCACGAGCAATAATTAGTGATGGAGGGAGCCACTTCAATAACTTTCCATTTGCTTCTTTGATGAAGAAGTATGGTATTACACATAGAGTGGGCACCCCATATCATCCTCAAACTAGTGGGCAGGTGGAGATTAGCAACAGAGAAATCAAGAGCATTTTGGAAAAGACAGTCAACACAAGGAGAAAGGATTGGTCGCTGCGCTTGAATCATGCATTATGGGCTTACCGAACAGCATACAAAACACCCATCGGCATGTCACCATACCGTTTGGTTTTTGGAAAAGCTTGTCATTTGCCAGTAGAGTTGGAGCACAAAGCTTATTGGGCTATTAAAAGGTTCAATTTTGATATGAAACAGGCAGGCGACAAACGAAGATTGCAACTGAATGAGCTTGAAGAGTTGAGGCACGACGCATACGAAAATGCAAAATTGTACAAGGAAAGGACAAAGTTGTACCATGACAAATAGCTAGCAAGGAAGGAGTTTTATGAAGGACAGAAAGTATTGATATACAACTCAAGATTGAGACTTTTTCCAGGCAAGCTTATGTCACGATGGTATGGGCCATACATTGTCACAAGAGTCTTTCCACATGGTGCATTGGAGGTTCATAGCCAAGAAAAGAATCAAACATTTAAGGTGAACGGGCATAGAGCAAAACCATACATAGAGATGAGTCTAGAACCGCAAGAGGAAGATGTGAATCTTCAAACCATTCAATACATCGCATGAACTCATCATGTCTAGCTGAAGACAGAAAACACAGCGCTTATTGGTAGGCAACCCAATTTTTCAGGGGAGTATTTACACTTTCCCTCTATTTTCTTTCATTTTATCTTTTATTTTCAGTCTCTCCTTACTAGATGTGACACATGCCTATTTTTAAATTTTCTTTCGAACATTGAGGACAATGTTCCATCTAAGTTTGGGGGTATTAGGGTTATTTTATAGTCTTTTGAATTTTTTTTAGGATAAACAATTTCTTATAAAGTAAGAAGAAGGATACTTATTTACTTTAGGATTGTTGAGTTTCATAGTTCCCTACAAAGTTATATAAGTCATGCGATTATACATAATAAACAAATGTGATACCTTTTTCTGGTGATTATTCTCTTTAAATCTAGTCCTAAATTGAGTTTAAGTAAATAGAGTGATAAAATATATATATATATATATATATATATATATATATATATATATATATATATATATATATTTGAATAAAGTCAATCTACTCCAATGTTTTGAGTGCTTAGTAACTAGGGGTATTCATCACCAATGTTTACCTTTACGTCAAACGGCAACTTGAAATATGAGTATGCAAAGCACTTTAGAGTTTGTGACTTGCTGAGTAACCGGGTGGATTCATCACCAATGTTTCGCATTCGCGTCAAAAGGCAAGTGACAACTTTAGAGAAGAGACTAAAATAAAAAAATAAAAAAAAAAAAACTCTAGTTTGCTACTCGGTTTGTAGTAGAGAAGAGGGGATAATCACAGATTGAGTAGTCGCATACTATAACTACATTAATTGCATGACAAATATGATTGAGTCTGGGGATTATGACTAAACAATTGCACTAGAGAAAGTGGGTATGTGTAATTTTACTTTATCTGAAATTGTTTATAGTTAATATGTTGATGCTCACATAATAAGAACTCTTGGTGGTTAAGGCTGTCATTATTATAAAGATACCCTTGTTCATAATTCTAGGTTGCTTGAGGACAAGCAAAAATCTATGTTTGGGGGTATTTGATGAACACAAGAATATTTACATTTAGGAGCAATAATCTTATTATAAATGCACATTTAAAAGCTCTATATGTGATATTTAACTCTTATTTTCTCTTTTCAATAGGAAACAGCCGATAACAGCAAAACAAAGTAGATTCCAGACCAATACAGACTACAGCAGAGATCAGTCGACTAATTCCTCAGCCAGTCGACCGGACAGAGAGTTTGCTAAGCCTCGGCATAGTCGACTTCCCCAAACACCAGTCGACTTGACCGAGAAATCGTGAAGCCACAGATGTCTCAGTACCAGTCGACTTACATCCAAGGCAGTCGACTGGTATGCGGCGGAGTGAAAGGATAAGATGCAGCCGAATCTAAATCTAAATCTATCCAAACCCAGGCTATATGCGAATAATAACTTCTCCAACGAATCAAAGCCAGAGACAGGGGATTGGCAAAAGCACGTGGTTAGCAGATAAGGAATAAAAGAAGAAAAGAGAAAGATATAAATCGCCGATCAAATAAGGAAAGAAATAATAAAAAGAGAGGGACTTTCCTGAAAAAGGAGAAACCCTAATTCCTCAGTCGTGTTCTATAAATACCAACCAAGAAGCATGAAAGGCGGCTCTCTTCTTCCATGTTCCTAATCACCGAATCACAAGTTCCAGAGTCATCAACAAGAAGCACTTTTATCGGCATCAAGGAAGGAGATAGGAGATCAAGTATTCGAAGGCAGCCGACTGTGTGACAGCCAGTCGACCTCATTGCCGGACTTCATTAGTTTATTTCTTCTTCTTCTATTCTTTTATGTTGGTCATGTATTCGAACTCGTTGATTAATAAAAGTATTATTATGTGGAACTAATTTCATAGTTGGGTAGATTGAAGCCGTAGTTATGTAGTGCTATGTTTTTCTGAATTCTTCTATTTACTTATTGATTGAACCTGATTGAAGTGATATGGATTTATGATAACCAAACTTGTTCTCGAAGCTCTGAGAGCAGTCGACTGAGGTGAGAGCCAGTCGACTGACATACAGAGCTTGAGAATATCAAGTTTGCATTACCATTTATCTGAATCTGTTATATGAGCATATTAAGACGACCCGAATCTCGTGCACGTAAATTGTAACAAGGGAATCCTTTGGGGTTCTTGGTTCAATCAACCTAAGGGATCTAGATCTGATACCAATTTCTAGAACCTTGAGTGTTTGTTCGTTTCCACTGATCTTATGTTTTCTTTAAGTACAACTTAGTAGACACCATGCTAAACACTTAATGAAAGAAACGAATTAGAGTAGATACCATGCCTAATTCTTGGCTTAGGGAAACAGTACTTTAAGGAGTAGATACCATGCCCTTGATGGGAACAAACATGAGTAACAAGAAGAAGTTCAGAAGGTGACTTAGCATTACTGACTATTGGTGGAGATCTAAACCCAACCACTTCATAAATATTTGTGATTCAACACTTCTTAATTTAGTTTTAATCTTTTTATTTCTTTTAGACTTTTAAAACAACTCTTTATGATTCTTATTCTTTTTATTGATTAGTAAGTTAAAGTCTACAATCTCTGTGGGATCGACCCTTGCTATTGCTACGCTTCTATAAACGATTCGTGCACTTGCGAGGTTTTTAATTTGTGTCTAGTTTTATCTATTTATTTAGGTAGCTAGATTGCACAACAACTGTCGTCGAGTTAGCTTACCGGGGGCGAACCACTTTTGGCTTGCTGAATTTTGTTGTGATTGTGTTAGCCGGGGTAGGTTTGAGATGAACTGCGAGGCGAGTGTTTGCGTCTGCCGGCATGTTCTAGCCGGGGTTCCGAATCTCGCTCGACATATTTTGAAGCACTTTCCGTTTTGGGGTGTGGGCACTTGGTTGTTTGAGCGTCGTCCTGAAAAGACGGGAGCAGACTTCCAACAGCATTAAGTGATGCTCCGGGATCTGTGGGGGCATTTCACCTTCCCAAAGACGTTGAGAATGGTGCCCCTTAATTATTACGCAGCGCTCCAGCTCCCTAGGCGCGACTTTTGGACTCCCGAGGGTCATGATGACAGTCTCTTGGGGGAAGGCTATAAATCCCACACCCCCCTCGTAGTTGGTCATTGCAGTCTTGAACTCTCGTGGCATCGATGGCGTATGCCCTTGGGCAGATGCCAGCTTCGTGAAAAATTTTGATCTCGAGAGGTCCAGAGGGTGGTCACTCTTCTGTCTTGTTCTTTTCCCGTTCCTGACAGTAACGATGTGGGTGTTAGGGGCGGGGGAGGACAAGGCAGAAGAGTTGGCGACCAAAGTCCGGACTCGGGGGATCGTGTGTCCCGGAAGGACGGGTGGTCGTTCTTCCACCATGATCTTCACCCGATTCTGACTGCTCCGATGTGGATGTCAGGGTCGGGGAAGGTCATGGTAGAAGAGGTGATGACCCAGGTCCATAACCGGGGGGGGGGGGGGGGAAGTCCCCTAAACCTTAACCCAAACTTTTCTTTCGACGCTCCGGTGGATACTTGCTCGGCGCGGGTCGACTTTTGCTGAAGGTTGGTCCAGGTTGTCTTGTCGCTCGGCATTTGGTGCCGAGCGAAGTGAAGTGATCAGGGCCGTTAGATGGTTGCACGAATCTTGAGGCGGGTCCAGTTCCCAAGAAAACGTTATCTTGTCGTTTTGTGGACACGTGGCCGAATCAGATCTGTTCATCACTCTCGAGCACACATTTTGAGTCGATCTGACAGTGGTTTCGCCTCGGAAGGTTTTTTTGCCATTTGCGAGGGTCGGTACCTCGTCCGCTCGGCTCGGTTGTCGTGGGAGCAGTTCGGAATGGCCATCTATCTCCGGTCGGCTTGAGGACGAGCCGGTGCAGTAAAGACGAGCCATAGGACCCCGACCATCGTCAGATTAGTTCGAGGGTTGAGGGAGCAATTCCGAATGGTGAACTACTACTAGCTTGCTTTAGGAGAAAACTTGCGAAGTAGAATCGAGCCAAGTGTTGGACTCCGAACCATTCAACGGCTGTGGGAGCAATTCCGAACGGCGATTTACTCATGGCTCGCCTATGGGCGAGCCGAGGAAGTAAACTCGAGCCGAGTGTTGGACTCCGAACCATTGTTAGATTATTCAAGGATTGTAGGAGCAATTCCGAATGGCGAACTACTACTAGCTCGCTTAGGAGCAAACTTGCGAAGTAGAATCGAGCCAAGTGTTGGACTCCGAACCATTCAACGGCTGTGAGAGCAATTACGAACGGCGATTTACTCATGGCTCGCCTATGGGCGAGTCGAGGAAGTAAACTTGAGCCGGGTGTTGGACTCCGAACCATTGTTAGATTAGTCAAGGGTTGTGGGAGCAATTCCGAATGGCGAACTACTACTAGCTCGCTTAGGAGCAAACTTGCGATGTAGAATCGAGCCAAGTGTTGGACTTCGATCCATTCAACGGCTGTGGGAGCAATTCCGAACAGCGATTTACTCATGGCTCGCCAATGGGCGAGCCGAGGAAGTAAACTCGAGCCGGGTGTTGGACTCCGAACCATTGTTAGATTAGTCAAGGGTTGTGGGAGCAATTCCGAATGGCAAACTACTACTAGCTCGCTTAGGAGCAAACTTGCGAAGTAGAATCGAGCCAAGTGTTGGACTCCGAACCATTCAACGGCTGTGGGAGCAATTCCGAACGACGATTTACTCATGGCTCGCCTATGGGCGAGCCGAGGAAGTAAACTCGAGCCGAGTGTTGGACTCCGAACCATCGTTAGATTAGTTCAAGGGTTGTGGGAGCAATTCCGAATGGCGAACTACTCCTAGCCTGCTTAGGAGCAAACTCACGAAGTAGAATCGAGCCAAGTGTTGTACTCCGAACCATTCAACGGCTGTGGGAGCAATTCCGAACGGCGATGTACTTCTGACTCGCCTATGGGCGAGCCGAGGAAGTAAAGTCGAACCGAGTGTTGGACTCCGAACCATTGTTAGATTAGTTCAAGGGTTGTGGGAGCAATTCCGAATGGCGAACTACTCCTAGCTTGTTTAGGAGCAAACTCACGAAGTAGAATCGAGCCAAGTGTTGGACTCCGAACCATTCAACGGCTGTGGGAGCAATTCCGAACGGCGATGTACTTCTGACTCGCCTATGGCCGAGCCGAGGAAGTAAAGTCGAACCGAGTGTTGGACTCCGAACCATCGTTAGATTAAAGAGTTAAAAGCAGAGAGATGTAACAGTATCAAAAATATGAAAAAACTTCATTTATTAATAACTAATGATCGGCTGCTTCTAAAGATGCTAGCCGTTATTACAAGGAAAAATAAAAGAAAAGTACTACAAGTAACTGGAGAGGAACGGTTCGACATCTCGGATTACTTAGAGAGGCGCTGTTGCTCTCTCTTGGTATTTTAAGAGATGGTCGGCATTCCAACTCCGGGGAATCTCCCTGCCTTTGAGATCTTCTAGTCTGTAGGTGCCGGGGCGGATTTCCTTAGAAATCTTGTAAGGTCCCTCCCAGTTCGGGGCCAATTTGCTTTTCTGATCAGTGAACGAGATGGCCAACTTTCGGAGGACCAGGTCCCCTTCTTTGAGGTCCGTTGGGCGGACTCTTTTGTTGTATGCGAGCTCGATCCTTCTTCGGTAAGTTTGCTGGTGTATGACGGCTCTCTCTCGGTTTTCGTCTATCAGATCTAGACTTGCTCTGAGCTCTCTAGCATTCTGCTCTTCTTCATAAGCAATCAGACGAGGAGAGGGTAACCCAACTTCTAGAGGGATGATGGCCTCGGACCCGTAGGTGAGATTGAACGGGCTTTCACCAGTTGGGGTCCGCTTGGTGGTGCGGTAATTCCAGAGCACGTTAGGCAGCTGATCGACCCACAAGCCTTTGGAGCACTTGTCTAATCTCTTCTTAATGCTTGAAAGGATCTGCCGGTTGGCATTCTCGGCCTGGCCGTTGGACTGGGGATGGGCGACGGAGGAGAATCGGTGTTGTATGGCGAGGTCTTCACATAAAGCTCGGAAGGCGGCCCCAGTGAATTGCGTTCCGTTATCCGTAACCAGGACCCTGGGAACGCCAAATCGGCAGATCACTTTTTTCCAAAAGAACTGAATGACCTTATGTTCGGTGATTGTGGCCAGGGGCTCGGCCTCTATCCATTTCGAGAAATAGTCGACTGCCACGACCAGGAACTTAAGCTGTCCGGGGGCTGGTGGAAACGGCCATAGTAAATCCATCCCCCACATGGCAAAGGGGATCAGACTTGATAGGGAGGTGAGCGGTGCTTGTGGAAGGCGTCGGATGTCTGAATACTTCTGACAGGAGCCGCATTGCCGAACGTGTCGCTCAGCGTCCCGTAGAAGAGTGGGCCAAAAATACCCGTAGTTCAACACTTTGCGCGCTAGAGCCCTGGAGCCAGAATGGGCCCCGCCGATGCCCTCATGAAGTTCTTGAAGGGCATAGTCAGCTTGCCCGGGGGAGAGGCACCTCAGGTAGGGGCGTCCGTCCACTTGGGTGAAGGAGCATTTATACAGGATGCCTCCGATTAGTGTGTAACGCTCGGCTCGGGTCCTTACTCTTCGCGCTTCCTTCGGATCCTCGGGAAGGAGTCCGTCCCTTAAAAATTCGACGAGGGGTTTCATCCAACTGTCTTCGAGGAGGACAGGCAGTGTTTCAACGGAGTCAAGTGTGTCGTCCTCTATGCTCGGCTTCAGGAGGACTTCTATCAAAACAGTCTGTTCGAGGCCTTGAAGGGAAGAGGAGGCTAATTTGGATAGGGCGTCGGCCTGAGCATTTTCTTCTCTGGGGATCCTTTGGATGAGGGCCTCTTCAAATAGTGCCATGAGGCTTCTGACTTTAGCCAAGTATTTAACCATCCTATCATCGCGGGCTTCATACTCGCCGAGGACCTGATTGACGACCAACTGAGAGTCGCTGAAGATCTGCAGTCGTTGTGCCCCTGCATTTCGGGCCATTCCAAGACCGGCTATTAGCGCCTCGTATTCGGCTTCGTTGTTCGAGGCTTTGAAGTTTATACGGAGGGAGTATTGAAGGATGAAGTCATCTGGGCCTGCCAGAATGACCCCTGCCCCGCTTCCCTCATTGCACGAGGATCCATCTACATAAACCGACCAGACGGGTGGTCCCTTCACTGCTGGGCTGGACTCAGGGATAGTAGTCTCAACTATGAATTCGGCTAGCGCCTAAGCCTTGATCGCGGTCCGAGGCTGATAAGTTATGTCGTGTTGGCTCAGCTCGATCGACCACTTCATAAGGCGTCCCGAAGTCTCGGGCTTGTGAAGAACCTGTTTCAGCGGCTGGTCGGTAAGAACGACCACCGAATGGGACTGGAAGTACGGGCGAAGCTTTCTCGCGGCCATCACCAGGGCATAAGCCATTTTTTCTATCTTCGGGTACCGGAGCTCGGCGTCCCGAAGCACTTTGCTGACATAGTAGATGGGCTTCTGAGCCCGCTCTTCTTCCCTCACTAAGACTGCACTGAGGGTCTGTTCGGAGGCTGCCAGGTAGAGGTAGAGGGGTTCGCCAGGGATCGGTTTGCTGAGGAGAGGAGGATTGACGAGGTAAGCCTTGATCTGGTCGAAGGACTCCTGTTGCTGCTGCCCCCATTCGAATCCTTTAGCCCCCCTGAGGGCCTTGAAGAAGGGGAGGCATTTTCCCCCGGATTTTGAGAGAAAGCGCCCTATGGCGGCGAGGCGGCCTGTTAGTCTCTGAACTTCTTTAACATTTCTAGGGGGGCCATGTCCAATATGGCCTTGATCTTTTTCGGATTTGCCTCAATTCCTCATTGGCTAACCATGAAGCCGAGGAACTTCCCTGATGAGATGCCGAACGCACACTTGTTCGGGTTGAGTCTCATATTGTGCTTTCTCAAGACGTCAAACGCCTCTTGGAGGTCGGTCACATGATCAATGCCTCGGATGCTTTTCACTAGCATGTCGTCAACGTACACCTCCATGTTCCGGCCGATCTGAGCCTGGAAAACCTTGTTGACGAGGCGTTGGTATGTTGCACCTGCATTCTTTAGACCGAACGGCATGACTCTGTAGCAATAGAGGCCTTGGTCGGTCACAAACGAAGTCTTCGGGATATCCGGGGGGAACATTCTTATCTGATTGTAACCTGAGAAGGCATCCATGAAGCTGAGGAGCTCATGTCCCGAGGTTGCGTCAATCAGAGTGTCAATACTCGGCAGAGGGAAGGGATCTTTGGGGCAGGCCTTATTGAGGTCGGTGAAATCAATACAAATCCTCCAAGTCCCATTGGACTTCTTCACCATTACTACGTTTGACAACCACTCAGGGTAGTTCACCTCCTGTATGAATCGAGCCTTCAGGAGCTTGTCCACCTCCTCTTTAATGGCGAGCTGACATTCGGGGGCGAACTTACGCCTTTTCTGCTGAACTGGTTTGGACTCCGGATCAACGCTGAGGCGGTGGACTAAGAGTTCTTTGGAGATACCAGGCATATATGCAGCTGACCAAGCGAAGAGGTCTTGGTTCCTTCGGATGGATTGTACAATATCTGAGTATAGGGCGGACGGGAGGGTCTTGCTAACAAAGAACTTGTGGGTCGGCTCCTGCTCAGAGAAGAGTACTTCCTCCAATTCGTCCACCGGCTTGGAAGTTGGCCGAGCAACATCTTGGGGGATTTCCAGAGTTTCTAAGGAGAGGACAGGTCCGAGGGTAGAGGTCATATAACACTTGCGGACCTGCTCCTGATTGCCCCTTACTTCTCCTACTCCGGCCCGAGTGGGGAATTTCATTTTGAGGTGGTAGGCAGAAGGGACGGCTTCAAGGGCGGCCAGGCCGGGCCGACCCAAAATGACATTGTAGGCTGCTGGGACATCTACGACCATAAAATCCATCGACTCCGTCCGGGTAGTAGGAGTTTTGCCAACGGTTACGTCGAGGGTAATTACCCCTTCAATAGTCACTGGCACTCCCGTGAACCTGTGGAGCGTGTAACCGGCGGGCTTGAGTCTGTCCCGGGAGAGCTTTAGGCCTTTAAAAGAGGCAAGGAAGAGGATGTTGACGGAGCTGCCGTTGTCTACTAAGATCCTCTCCACTTTGAAATTCGCCATGTGGAGACTGATGACGAGCGCGTCACAATGAGGGGTGCGGACACCTTCGAGATCTTTGTCAGAGAATGTGACGGGCACGCCGAGGCCTTTGGGAGGAGGGGTGGTTCGGACCGAGTTGACTTCTCTTATAAATGCCTTCCGAGAGGAGTTCGAGGAGCCCCCATTGGGCCCCCATGAATGAGGTGGAGGACTCGCTCTTCCTCAAAGTCTGGCGTCTCTTCTCGTGCCGGACGCTTGTTAGCCCCCCGAGGCTGGGGAGGAAGTTCTGCTCGGTCCTTTCTTACAAACTTCGTCAGCTGCCCCCTCTGGATAAGGGCTTCGATCTCGTTCTTCAGAGCACGACAATCGTTGGTGTCATGCCCATGGTCCCGGTGATAACGACACCATTTTTCTTTATCCCTCCTTTTGGCGGGGGTGTTCATCCTCGGAGCAGGAGGCAAGATCCCCTCCTTTTCGACTTCCATCAGAATAGTTAGGACGTTAGTGGTGAGGGGAGTGAACTTCTCGAATCTGGGGGGAGGTCGGCGCTGGCCGGCATTATCCTTCTGGAGCTTCTTAGCCCCTTCCTCTTCTGTTCCTTTTCTCTTAAACCCAGAGGAAGATTCCTCCCAGTTGGGTTGGTGCTCGGCCTCTTCGGCCCGAATGTACTTTTCACTGCGAAGGATAAGGTCGGAAAAGTTCTGTGGAGGCTTCTTGGCGAGGGAGGAGCGGAGGTTGGAATTGAGGACATTAGATTGAAATGCTGCCGCAGCGACCGACTGGTCGAGGGATGCTATCGATCTGGCTTCAGCTGTGAACCTCTTCACATAGACTCTCAATTTTTCCCCCTTCTTCTGGCAGAGGTGCAATAGGGATATGCTGGTCTTCTCAGCCCTACGGCTGCTTACGAAATGGGTGACGAAAAGGGTCTCGAACTGCTCGAAGGAGAAAATTAAAGAGGGAGCAAAGCGAGAGTACCATTCTCGAGCTGGGCCCTTGAGAGTTGCGGGGAAGGTCTTGCAGAGGAGGGCGTCGGAAGCTTGATGGAGGAGCATCAGGGTCTTAAAGCTTCCGACGTGATCAACGGGATCGGTCTCCCCGGTGTATGTCTCAAATTGGGGAGGTTTGAAACCGAACGGCACAGGTGCATCCACTATGGTTCGGGAAAAAGGGGGTCGGCTAGGCGTAGGGTCCTCCCCCTAAGCTCCTCTTCTCGGTCTATCTGGCCCAGGCGCCTCTCTACTTCATGAAGACGGCGGTACATGGTGTCATCCCTCCGACGGTAATCAGCCGAGCCCCTAGACTCGTCTTCATATGAGGGAGAGCGAGGGCTACGGCGATGGTAACTTCGGGAGCGACGAGGACTTGGGGTATGCCGGGAGTTGCTAGGAGCAGGACGAGGAGATGGGGACCGTCGGCGAGGGCTTCGGACCGGAGGAGGAGATGGTGATCGTCGGCGAAGGCTTCGGACTGGAGGAGGAGATGGGGCCTTCAGCTCATTAGGGTTCCGACGGAGGTTGAGAGCCTGCAGGACGGTCGCTTGGAACTGCTGGAACTCGGCATGGGTGATGGGTGCCTCATTGTTCCTGGGCTGTTGCCGACCCTCGGGGGAGTGCCTTCTTCGGTAATGCTTGGGGGACTCTTTCCTCCCTCTGCGGAAGGGGGACCTGTAGTACCGGTGGCGAGGAGACCGCTCGCCCGGATGGTGTTGGCGGGAGGTTCCCTCTCGGGCCCGCTTTTCATCCAGATGGCGGCGGAGATCATCATCTTTCTAGCGGTTGAGGGCCGTATTGTGGCGACCAGAGGCTCGGGGATGATGGGAGGCCATAGAGTCCGTGGAGGCGTTGTGGATGGAGACGTGCTCTTGATGAAGAGGCTGTTTCTGAGGGTTAGGACCCTTTGGAGGCGGCTGATCAGGAGGGGGAAGGTCCTGTTGGAGCGGGTCTTCCGCCGTAGGGGAAAGTTGCCCTTGTTGTTGAGCGGGATTAGGGGGGACTTCTTGCTGCTGATCAGGGTTGGGTCCTCGGTTGGACCCCCTTGACCTGACTTTCCGAGGTGGCATGGCTGGAGAAGATCTGTTCACCGGGAAGAGGAGAGGTCTCTATTTGTTAGTTTCCTACAGATGGCGCCAATCTGTTGCCGCTAAATTTGGTGTGGGGGCAAACAGATAGTATTTGTGGATTCTTAGGGAAACTGAATAGTAAACCTGCGTACCTGTTCCGTCGGGGTATGATCGTCGCTCCCGCCGTAACCTGCGAAAAGTGTGAGACACCGGGGTTGTTCCCGGCGACGCACCCTCCGACGCTCAAGTCAGTGATCTGGAAGACTATGAAAGAGCGCAAAAACTGGTGAAAGATTAATTACCTCTTAATGCAGATGGATGGGGGGTATTTATAGGCGTCTTAGGGAATAGATTAGGAATGTGATCCCCGTGATCTGATAAGGAATATTCTCCTTGTAAACAGATTAGGAATGTAATCCCTAATCCCCAGTGATAGGATAGACATGAATCAGGGCCGTTGATTAATATTAATCAGAAACCCTAATTCTATCCCGCTGGACCGGGTTTGTTGCGGATTGAAACCCGCATCCAGTTGAGGTGGATCCGTTCGCGGGTTAACGGTTCCCTTGGGGAGGAGAACCAGTACCCGCTTCAGGCCTGTTAGAAAAGTGAAATTACCGTTTTACCCCTAGGCTTCAAGATTCGTGCCTGATTTGGACGGTTCCGATTAAACCCCATTTTTAGCCATATCAAGCTGTATGCCAAAATTCTCTGGATATGTACAACAATTGGGTTTTAGATTTAGTTGGGCTAAAGAATTAGTAGAGCAACATATATGCTCAGATAATGGAAATTTTCATTTTCAGATACTGTTAAAGAACCTGATTGCCATCTTTGGCATGATTTTTTAACAAAAAATGGGTTCACTTCCAAACTAAGTATGCTGCTAGCATCCTCATCTTCTTTTACTGTTAAAGAAGCTGATTTCATGCATCTGATTGTCATCTTGGCATATTTTTTTAACCAAAATGGGTTCACTGTGAACTGAGGATGCTATAGCTGTATGCCAAAATCCTCCGGATATGTACAACAATTGGGTTTTAGATTTAGTTGGGCTAAAGAATTAGTAGAGCAACATATATGCTCAGATAATGGATATTTTCATTTTCAGATACTGTTAAAGAACCTGATTACCATCTTTGGCATGATTTTTTAACAAAAAATGGGTTCACTTCCAAACTAAGTATGCTGCTAGCATCCCCATCTTCTTTTACTGTTAATGAAGCTTATTTCATGCATCTGATTGTCATCTTGGCATGTTTTTTTGACCAAAATGGGTTCACTGTGAACTGAGGATGCTATAGCTGTATGCCAAAATCCTCCGGATATGTACAACAATTGGGTTTTAGATTTAGTTGGGCTAAAGAATTAGTAGAGCAACATATATGCTCAGATAATGGATATTTTCATTTTCAGATACTGTTAAAGAACCTGATTGCCATCTTTGGCATGATTTTTTAACAAAAAATGGGTTCACTTCCAAACTAAGTATGCTGCTAGCATCCTCATTTTCTTTTACTGTTAATGAAGCTTATTTCATGCATCTGATTGTCATCTTGGCATGTTTTTTTGACCAAAATGGGTTCACTGTGAACTGAGGATGCTATAGCTGTATGCCAAAATCCTCCGGATATGTACAACAATTGGGTTTTAGATTTAGTTGGGCTAAAGAATTAGTAGAGCAACATATATGCTCAGATAATGGATATTTTCATTTTCAGATACTGTTAAAGAACCTGATTGCCATCTTTGGCATGATTTTTTAACAAAAAATGGGTTCACTTCCAAACTAAGTATGCTGCTAGCATCCTCATCTTCTTTTACTGTTAATGAAGCTTATTTCATGCATCTGATTGTCATCTTGGCATGTTTTTTTGACCAAAATGGGTTCACTGTGAACTGAGGATGCTATAGTTGTATGCCAAAATCCTCCGGATATGTACAACAATTGGGTTTTAGATTTAGTTGGGCTAAAGAATTCGTAGAGCAACATATATGCTCAGATAATGGATATTTTCATTTTCAGATACTGTTAAAGAATCTGATTGCCATCTTTGGCATGATTTTTTGACAAAAAATGGGTTCACTTCCAAACTAAGTATGCTGCTAGCATCCTTATCTTCTTTTACTGTTAAAGAAGCTTATTTCATGCATCTGATTGTCATCTTGGCATGTTTTTTTGACCAAAATGGGTTCACTGTGAACTGAGGATGCTATAGCTGTATGCCAAAATCCTCCGGATATGTACAACAATTGGGTTTTAGATTTAGTTGGGCTAAAGAATTAGTAGAGCAACATATATGCTCAGATAATGGATATTTTCATTTTCAAATACTGTTAAAGAACCTAATTACCATCTTTGGCATGATTTTTTAACAAAAAATGGGTTCACTTCCAAACTAAGTATGCTGCTAGCATCCTCATCTTCTTTTACTGTTAATGAAGCTTATTTCATGCATCTGATTGTCATCTTGGCATGTTTTTTTGACCAAAATGGGTTCACTGTGAACTGAGGATGCTATAGCTGTATGCCAAAATCCTCCGGATATGTACAACAATTGGGTTTTTGATTTAGTTGGGCTAAAGAATTAGTAGAGCAACATATATGCTCAGATAATGGATATTTTCATTTTCAGTTACTGTTAACGAACCTGATTGCCATCTTTGGCATGATTTTTTAACAAAAAATGGGTTCACTTCCCAACTAAGTATGCAGCTAGCATCATCATCTTCTTTTACTGTTAATGACGCTTATTTCATGCATCTGATTGTCATCTTGGCAATTTTTTTGACCAAAATGGGTTCACTGTGAACTAAGGATGCTAGCTGTACGTATGCCAAAATCCTCCGGATATGTACAAGAATTGGGTTGAACAAACCTTGTTGGGGTTTCTTTTGGAGCCACAAACATCAATGATTTAGTTGGGATGAAGAATTAATAGAGAAACATATATGCTTAGATGCCGCTATGTTATCATTTTTCTTTTACTGTTAAAGAAGCTGAATTCATGCATCTGAAGATTTAAGATACAGGATGGCAAATTTTGATTGGGCTGTGATTGGATTGTTTAGTGGCTATTGTCTATGTTCTTAATTGGGCTGTGATTAGAAAGAGAGGGCTCGAGTGGAGATCTAGAAACCCATATAGAGACATCTTGTTCATAATAATTTATTATTATTGTTGTTCTTGTCGCTCTTGCTGTTGTTGCTGATGTCTCTTTGTGTTCGTGTGCTGAAGGGAAGCAAGGGATGAGAGAGAGATGAGGAAAATGCCGCTATGTTAGCCTGGTGTATCCAAAGACTCTACCATTCCTCTTTCTGTTTCCATTTCTGGCTTCTATATTTGGTTTCCTTCGACGATGACAGTTCCCTAAAAATACACTTGATATGGGCCCTATCTTATTTTTCTTATTTTTCTTATATTTGGTTTCCTTCCACGATGACAGTTTCATGGGATTGTCTGAACAATCCATGAAAGACATGCTTAGATACTGAATTTTCATTTGTTTTACTGTTTTAGATAGTGGATATTCCCAATCAGAGGAGAATATAAAGGTTTCAAGTTAGATACTGAATTTTCATTTGTTTTGTTGTTTTAGATATATTTAAAAACAAAATTAAGTACTAGATTTTTAGCATTGCAATGTAATTATTTTACCTCTCTATATATCATTAACAATTCCATTTGCAATTGGCACTTTGATCTTATAATTTAAGATGCAAGTAGATCTTTTTGCAAGTTCAAAAATTATGTATATTCTGTATTGTGGTCTACTTTTGAATTAAACTATTGTTTTTTTTTCACAGAGCGGTCGCCCAGATGAAGGAAATTCTGATGATCAGAACTGAAGCTACTCGAGGGGTATGAATCTGTGGTCGGCCAAGTATGGTTGTTGTTCTGATGTCCTCCTTGCTGTTGTTATGTTAGACTTTTTTTTTTTATGAGAGTTATGGCAGACTGTTAATTTGGGATATTTGGGATATTTGTCAGACTGGTTTGTTGGGATATTTGGGATGTTCGTCACTATATTAATTTGTTAATTATGACACTGTTAATTTTGCGGTGAATTTGGCCGTTGATATGACACATGTAAAACTTTATTATCTTTAATTATTCTTGTGTTTGGTTGTGATTTGCGCATTAATATGCAACGAAATTAGTTGAATCAGTTGTAAATTAGTTTACAGGTTTTGTAAATGAAACTGTGAATTGAAATCGAACGGAAGACCGGAGCATGAAAAACAAACGAACCTAACTACACCTGCGTTTTATAAAACGCCGGTCTATCTAATGAATTAGTTGCAGTGTGCGATAGAGAGGCGTTCCCACACACGCCGGTGTATGCTGCTAGCTGTAACGGCACCAAGGAACACCGGCGTTTTATAAAACGCCGGTGTAGTTAGGTTCACCGGCATTTTATGGTCACGTCGGTGCTTGTAAGTAGGAAAAACCGGGCACTCATAAACGCACATATACTGGCGGTCTACGACCGCCGGTATACTTTCATTCTACACCGGCGTTTATAGAAATGCCGGTGAATAGATAAATACCGGCGGTTTATGGCCGCCGGTGAATGTATATTAGGGGTAAAAGAACGGCACTCAGAGACCCCCATACACCGGCGTTCTATGATCGCCGGTGTAGTTGTAATATTTACCGGCGTCCAGTTAAACCGCCGGTGTAGACCCCTACCTTTCCGCGACGCTCGCTTCGGCGGCATTTGGACCGGCACTATTATAAACGCCGGTGAAGGTTTCACCGGCGTAAAAAAATGCCAACAAAGACGTTAAAAAATGCTGGTAAATCGAGTCTGTTTTGTAGTGTTCAAGCTTGGCCAAATTCCAACTCCACCAACTCCGAAGAGGACCAAGCTCAAATCCGACAAGCCTTCAACACTTGAACAAAAGCTCAAACTCAAGACTTGGCCGAAATCCAAGCTCAAACAAGAGCTCAAAAAATTGGATAAAACCTAAACAAATCACACCCGATATCAAGCTCCCGAAGTCAGCCACAATCTAAACCTTACAAGGGCTTCGGAATCGAAGAGGGCTCAAGTTGACAATACCCTGAAGTTAGTCGAACCCAATTCAGCAAAACTCTGAACCTCACCGCAAACCTAACCCGACAAAGCTCAAGTGGTCGCAAAAATTCTTGCTCGATGAAGGTTTGGCAATGAGAACTAGGTCAATGAGGCAGTTGGTGGGGCGACAATGAGCTAGGGCGATGAAGGAGGTTGGTCGCCGACACTCGAGTGGTCACCAAAAGCACTGGTCGTTGATTGAAGTTGGTCGCCGAAGCTAGAGTGGTCGCCAAAGTTCTTGCTCGACAAAGGTTCAGCGATGAGAATTAGGTCAACGAGGCAGTAGGTGGGGCGACAAGGTGCTAGGGGGACGAAGGAGGTTGGTCGTCGACGCTGGAGTGGTTATCGAAAGCACTGGTCGATGACTGAAGCTTTGTTGAAGCTTGAGTGGTCGCCAAAATTCTTACTCGACGAAGGTTCAATGATGACAACTAGGTTGATGAGGCAGTAGGTGGGGCGACGCAGAGCTAAGGCAACAAAGGAGGTTGGTCGCCGACGCTCGAGCCAAAAGCACCGGTCGACAACTGAAGTTGGTCGCCGAAGCTCGAATGGTCGCCATAATTCTTGCTCAATGAAAGAATATGGAGGAGAAGGTCGATGAGGCTCTCAATAGGTCGGTAAAGCTCCTGGTCGGTCAAAAAAATTGTGCCCTAGGTTGCCAAAATAGTCGAGCGACCAAGCAAGCGCTCGCGGCAACAGAGTACCGTCAGATCGCCCAAAAGATCGAGCGCGTGTGAGATAGGCGTACGTGATTGAGCCACGTCGCGCCCTTCATCCCTGCCTCTCCACTCCACTCCTCTATCGATTGATCCCATCAGTGCGTGAGCCCTGCTTTGATGGACACACCAGATATTGCCACGTCATCCCCTCATCACAGCGGCTCCATCGCGGCCATCTGATCACATCAGAATGCGAGCCCAAGCTTGATCGACGCACACGATCGTGCCACGTCAGCCCCTCATCACAACGGTTCCATCACGACCGCCCTATCTCATCAACAAGTGAGCGGATCTGATCGACGCATCGGATTGCTCCAAAAAGCGTGCCAGGTTTGATAAATTAATAAAAAATCCCCAAAAATCAAATAAATTTTGAAAATTTAATTAAAATTCTCAAGTAATAATTATTAAATTCAAAAATTAATTAAAGTTTCCAAAAAATTAAAAAAAATTGTGGTAATTAATTAAAAGTTCAAAAATGCAATTATTAATTAGGGAAATTATTAAAAATCTGAGAAAATCATGGAAAATTTTAGAAAAATTCAGAAAAAATGAGGAAAATATTCGCCGCCTCCAAAAGCTTTCAACATCGAGGTATCTTCAATTGTCCCTAGAAGTCAAGTAGTAGCCCAGAACTTCGAAACAAGGTAAACTACTTCCCGAAAGCCAAGAAAATCATTTTCCGGAAGTTGGGGGCTTATGATAATGGTAAAAATTACAGCAAATCAGGGCCGTATTATTCTAGCATAGATCTTAAAACTTCTATAGGCAGATTAACAGTAACAGGTCTCATAACAGGTTCGGGCTTTGTTCAAGCTCATTAACAGGACATGAGCCTCTTTCTAGACCATTAAAAGCAACTGGGCCCACCAAGAGAGACACCCAGCCCAGGAGGACTGTAAGTCAAATCTCTTGTCTCCATCAAAAGACTAATCGGTTCTATTTCTTAAGGGGGAGAATCAACATGAGATAAAAGATTTGTATCAATCTCCTAACTGTTTTTCAGGCCTATTACCCCTCCCTCAATCAGAATGTAATCAATCTTTTCTCTCTCAAACTATCTTTCTCTCTCTGGTTCTGACTTGAGCGTCGGAGGGTCTGTCACCGAAGCCAACCCCGGTGTTTCAGGTTTTTTGCAGGTCCATCGACCACGTCAGTAACCATCGGATTCATATCAAAATGCGCTTTCAACGATCTAGGTTCAATCTCAGGAGCTCTAACTACTTCTTACGACGATGATCAAATACTTACACAGGAGTTGATTCCCAACTATCATTTTTGAGGTAGTTGTAGATTATGACATTTGGATGTGACATGCATATTTTGGCCTACCAGGCTCTAACAACGACATCAATGTGTTGGAATCTTCACACCTATTTGCTGATCTTGCTGCATGTAAATGGGTCCCGATTAAATATTTTATTATGGGAAAGCAGTATGACACATATTATTATTTAGCCGATGACATATATCTTAAATAGTCTACATTGGTTCAGACCATTTGTGATCCCCAGGGGCCTGCTAAGCAGTATTTTGCTATGAAGCAAGAATCATGTAGGAAAGACGTCAAACGTGCATTTGGAGTTCTTCAATCACGTTGGACAATCATCAAGGGACCAGCTCATTTTTTTAGTAAACGTGTATTACATGATATAATGACTGTGTATAATAATGCACAACATGAGAGCATCTGTAGTCATTTGGTATATATGCATAATATGCATATTTTGTAAAAAAAGAGCGCTGCAGTCGTTGGCTAAATATGCATATTATGCATAAATCGCTACAGTAGATTGCTATATATGAGAATCGAAATAGCATTTATGCATATATAAAGGACGGCACTCAAAGTGCCATCGCACAAAAAAAATAAATTTATTATTGGTCGGACGGCATTTGAAGTGCCGTCCCTCCAAATAATTTGATTTTTTTAATTAAATTTTTTTTAAAAAAAACCCCTCCGACGACACTTCATGTGCCGTCACACCTTTTTTTTAATTATTTTAATTATTTTCTGTTTTTTCCCTCCGACGGCACTTCATGTGCCGTCCCACCCTATTTTTTTTCCCGCTCCGACGGCACTTCATGTGCCGTCCCACTTATTTTAATAAATTTTTTTTTCCCTCGGACGCAATGTCAAGCACCGTCTCTATATTTTTTTAATTTAAATTGGTAAAATATAGCATTTCACGACTGCAGCGAAATGGAAAATCGCCATATGCATTTATCCATTTATGCATATTTTAACCGTAACGACTGTGGATGCTCTGATTATCGAGGACGAGCAAGATATAAATGTGCCAATTAGGGAATTAGTCATACAACTGCCTTTGATATATCGATGGTTGCCGATGATGCAACCTAATTTAGTCAGTTTCTTGCTCGACACAAAAAAATTAAGGACATGGAAGCTCATATGAACTTCGAAACAGATTAATTACTCATTTGTGGAAACGGCACGGTGCTAGTACATCGGGTGTTTAATTGTTAATATTTTTGTAATTTGCATAAGGTTGTACTCTTTTTTCTACGGATTTTTCTACAATGCAATCAATAATTGTATTATCTTTCTTGGTAAGTGTATTATTTATTTCTAAATAATTGTATTATAACTTTTCAATTATTTGTATTATCTTTTTTTATTCAAAAATATTGTTGTGGGAAAAAAATAAAAAACAAAAATTCGAAACACCACAATGAAGATTGGTTGGAGTACACGATATGAAACACCAAACCAAATTGAATATTCCTTCAAGTATGTCAAAATGGAACCAAAATGAAGATAGGAGATGGGGTTGAGAATGCTCATCCTTAGGCTTGCGTCATAATATTTCAGGTTTTTTTTGTTTCCTTTCTGGGGATAAAGTTTTCCTCAAAGTTTTCAAAGGTTGTAAATAGGTAACATTCAACTTTAACCAATGAGTTTTTGAGATTTGGGGCTTTTGAGGTATATATATATAAGTCACATTGAATATCAAAAAATTGTACAAGTCTGGTTCAAGGTCAAAAGTAGCCAATGAATGCAAACGATCCAACGCCTAGCAGTTCGGATTGGATTTTGACGTCACATTAAGGGCGATCGACAACAATTCCAAATCAAGTTCTCAACCCGAGATGGAGGATGCAGTATTGATCTCCCAATGTATAGGCCTGAACAGTAGCATAAATGCTCAACATTGTACAGCTATAAGAGCATCCGCTGTTGTTTACTAGAAACCCAAAAAATGAAAATCGATTTAGAAAACATGTAAGGATCCATATATTAGAATATAAGTGAGCAGTGCTTCGCTAAACTTAGAAATCCGTTGAAGAAATGCTAAAAGTAGAAGACGGATGATCTTCATCCGTTTGAGAAAGAAAAAAAAAAGACGGATGAAATTCCTCGGTTTCTTTCTTCTTCTTTTTTGTTAAAGTAATTACGAAAATGTCATCCAAAATATTACCAAATTGCCATTAAAAAAAATCTGAAAGATGGCATACCTTCATCCGTTTTAGCATTTCCCATTATTTACGGAAATGCCATCAGAAATTTACTAAAACACCATATTTTTTTTCTTTTTATTTTTTTGAGTGGACGAAGGACGAAGCGCCGTCGTAATTTTTTTTATATTTTTTTACTTTGGCAGATTTAGCACCAACGATAGGAGATGTCTCATCTTATTGCTATTTCTCAATTGCTAAATATGAAAATTTTGTTTAAAACGATAGTGGATGCTCTAAGAGCATGCCCAACCGATCCCTTAAAATCCTCCCCATCGGCAAATTTCACAAAAAGCCCCCTTCAACCGGACCCCATCTTTGGGCACCACATCCTCTTTTTTTTTGCCAAATGCAAAAATGGAACCGCAAAGATGTGGTTCCATTTCGCACCGCATCGGATGGGCCCCACTATTTTTGGCCATTTAATATTTATTTTATCTTTTGTTTTATTTTTTGTTATTTATTTTGTTTTAATTTTATCTTTTAAACTTCTTTTTAAGTTATTTATTATACATAATAATTATACCATTGTTAATTTTTAACGAAGATCTTCAAAATAACACCAATATTAGATATCTCCCGGATTCGTTTTAAGTTTTAAAATAATAATATAAATTAATTAATTATATTAAAGAGAAATTGGAATGCATAAATATTTGTATGCATTGATGGATTATTTATGTATTCTACAATTTGTATTATCTTTTCGCAATCAAAAGAATTGTTTTAAGCCAAAAAGTTACAAACAAAATATTTTAAACCACAAAATGGGATACCATTGGAGCACCCTATTTGAAACCCCAAATAAAAATGGTACATTCCAAAGAATATGCCAAAATGGAACCTCAAAATGGGGATGGAGATGGGGTTCCATTGGGAATGTTGTAGCGCCCCGGATCTCCGTTACAGGACATCCGTGACATCACCAGAATCTTTGCCTTCAAATGCATCTCAATACAGTAAATAACACGAAAATTTAAACACTTTTATTACCATCAGATTTGTTACATCAATAGTTACAAATATCAATTTGTCATTGAACAAGGAATACAAATTACGTAACTTATTACAATTGATTACAAAGAATATTCAGGCTCCTCTTGCGAAGCTGTCAGCTGTCTTCCAGATCGGCAATCGATTGGTCATTGCCGAAACTCCGCTGAGTGGTCCATCTGCCTCCCTGGGACTTGCCCCTCGGCTTGAGCCTTCTGTTGTGCGACGCTGATATTTCTGCACCCATTCGAAGGGTAGGCATGCACACTGCCACCCTACTTGGATGCCTTGCTGGGTTGGCTCACCTGCCCTCTCGACCCGGTATCAAGTACTTAATTAAGTGGGCACGTCAGTAATTCTACTGACGCAATGCTGATAAGAAAACATCGATCTCCAACTATCACACCCACAATTCAACTTGAATGGAAAAGATATGTGTATCCTGATTTTCTAGTGTTCGTATATGCCATGACTTGAGGTCTAATACAAAATACAGAGTACAGAATAGATGCACTTAATCTAATGTTAGCAAGACTCTGGACACACATGCATTCCATACTACATGTGTAGAACCCCGTATTTTCAAATATTATTTTAAATATTTGAAAATGAATTTAAATGAATTTTGAGGATTTAATAAATATTTTCAGAAAATTTATCTTGTTACACGTACAAAACACGTGCAAATACTTTTTGAGAAGTTTGAAAATTTAGTTTTCTTTATGAAAAATCATTATGTAATATTTGGGATTTATTTAGTATTTTTCCAGATTTTTCTGAAATTAATTGGAACTATTTGCAATTTTTGAGAAAAGAAGGACATTTTTGCAAAATTGACATTTTTAGGGGTCAAAGTGCTGTGATTGCTGGACATTTTGAACAGTATTGGGTGAGATTTAGAATTTAAATTTTCCTTTAAATCCTAATTTAAATGAATTTTGGTCGAATTTTCAAGACTATACCTATATATGTGAAGTTGTATTTTGGAAAGGGTTATTTTGCAAATGGGTAAAACCCTAAACCTACTCCCGGATATTTAAAGGATTTCCCCAGCTTTCATTGTTGAGAATATACAGATTTTGGTGATTTGTTTGGAGGAGCAAAGAAGAAGTTTTTTGATCTAGCAAAAGGAAAGCTTTTCGTTGAATCTTCTCAATTCAAAGGTGAGTGACATTGTGTGTTTTGTTTTGTTTTGTGAATGATATAAATTTGTCTTGTTGTTGATCTATGTATACAGGTGGCAATGTTGTTTGATTTGATGTTGTGAATGATATAGATCTTGAAATTGTGGTATGATTCATGTGAATAATGATTGTTGTTTGTACCATGTTGTGAAATCTACGAATGATTAGTAGATATTTGTTTATAAAATCGTATTGCTAAAGGCATGATTAAGATTTGAGTATGGTTATGATCGGATGTGGAACATCTGGATCTTATATATTGTAAATCAAATTTTTATTGAGAGTTGTGAAAGAAATTTAGTAATGAGAAACCCTAATGTGAGAATTAGTAATTTAGAATTTGAGAACTTGAGTTTTGGCATATTTGATGTTTTGAATAATGTATCCATAATGAGGAATTGTTGAGATTTGTCATTTTTCCTGAATACGAACTATTTTTATAAGCAATGAATCTTTAGAAAACTCCAGTTTTAATTATTGTATTCAGACCTAAGTTATGAAAACTGTAGGCCGACAGCCGACTGGTCTAATTGTCAGTCGACTGGTACGACCCTACTGATGTATCATTAGCCTTTTGAAAATCCGATCTGGACAGCCGACTGAGACCCTTGTTAGTCGACTGGTATACTTAGAACTTATTTTGTAAAATTATGTCAGTTTCTTGTCTGGACAGTCGACCGATGATTTCTTAAGTCGACTTATATGACTTAGTTTATTTTGTTAAATTTTGAATATTTGTCCTTCTGGACAGTCGACTTACTACAGTATAAGTCGACTGGTACTGATGAGTTTTGTAACTTGAGTGTTTGGTTCTCGGACAAATCAGTCTATTATAAGATATTCAGTTAAGTATTTAATTTAAGACATTCAGTTGAGCCACTGTGTTTAGTGGAACTTTGCTTTAGACATTTGAGTTGAATCTCTAGAGGTGTGTGACCCTAGTATACCGGTGTTGAGTTATTTTGTTGAGGCCCATTGAGGCATTTCAGTTATTCAGTTTTGATTTTAGGCCGGTAGGGCACATCACTCTAGGAGATTCGTTGAGTAATTAAATAACCCACAAATAATAAGGACAGGCACTAGTGGTGATATGATGAACGGGAACATGGGTTATGCACCTCAGTATGGCTTTAGATGTGGGATTTGATCTCCGGAATTATCAAAGTCGAGGCGACGCACATGGGGTATTCATGTGATGATGTGTCAATGTTTAGATGTGGGATGATCTCCGGAATTATCCAGGAAAATTACCTGAGATGTGGGATCTATCTCCGGAATTATCAAGCATGGGCTAATTCTCACAGTTTATCTTTATCTCGTAGTAGTCATCGTGATAGGATTAGTTGCATAGCGGGGGATTGAACCCTATGAAGTGAAGACGTTAAGGGCTTGCACCGGACCTATGTAGAATGGGATGCATAGACTTCGACAAGTACGCATTAGAGAGTCCGCATATAGAATTTGTGTTTCTTGACTTGGTTTTATGCACGTGGTTTTCCTGTTTTCTACACTTGACACTTAGTTTAATTCTACTTGATGTTTTCATGCTTCCTGTCATTTCTTACTTCCCATATTCCTATTTAGTACATGTTGTTTAAGAATGAATGAGGTATGTTCATTTATGTTGTTTGTTTGTTTTTATGTCACTCACACCATTTATGGCTGACCCCTTTAGTTTTGGGAGTTAGGGATCATCTCTAGCCTCATATGTTGCAGGTTGTTGCTTAGGGTTGGAGGTTGGATGCTTGAGTTGGTTTTTGAGATAAATTGATTCATAAGAGTTTTGTGTAAAATTGTAAAAGCAGTTTTGAGATAATTTGAGTTGTAAATGACAGAAAATATTGTTTGAGTTGTTTTGAATTCCGTTGTGCTATGTAAAAGTTTGTTGTAATAAAAGTTGAAAATTTTAGTGGTGTTGGTTGTGTTTAATATTATATTGAAGTGGATTGCTGGGAATGTGCCACGTATTTTCTAAGATATTTTATTAGAAATTTGGGGCGCTACAACATGTGCCCCAGTTCAAGCCGTTTCTCCAGTTCAGGAATTTGAACCCTCACTATGCAATGCATTCTATTTCGGTCCACTTCCTGATCCTGATAGTATGACATGGTTGAGAAGGTATAAATAAAAGAAATAATTCGGGATGCTATCCCATTGACATCAACCATTGCTACATCGAACTACCCTCAAAAGCTGTGATGAATTTACTGATATACAGCAGCATATCCATTAGCAGAAGATCTATTATGATCCGTTCGTGTCCACAACATAGAATATGACGGCCTCGAAGGTCTAAAAACCCCTATCCGGCAGGAAATCGATATTCCGTTCTTACCATGGTACTTCAGGAATCAACAGTGCAAGATATGCACAGCAGCACGTATCCCTAATCACAGGAAGAGACACCTCATATTTATCACCACCTAGTGCCAACTCTCAGAACGAGTAGGATTATAGGGAATCACTCCTAACACCGATTCGGTCTTCAAGCGAAACAATAAAGGAAACCTAATCAATGAAATTTACTGAAAACAAGTTGTTACCCAAATCACACTCGGTGTCGATCAACAATGTCGAGCCTGTCTGGTCTGTCAAAACAACAATCATCACTAGAATCACATCCGTTGATTCTAATACCTTCGCAGATCATCGACCCAATAATCCCGACCCGTGACCCTCAGCGAGTAGTCCAACAACGCCCAAGGAATGCAACATAATTGAATGAAGGTAAGCACACACACAATCATGAATTCCTGACCATTAACAGACTCAGGCATCGAGACACCAAACACAAACCGACCAGAGCTATATCCCAACTCACTCATGTCCACCATGAGTACTAAGAGGAACTTGTATAAGTTCCAAATGGAATGCTAAAACATCTTTAAAACATGATAGCTCATGATCACCACACTGCGGTATGCAGAGAGTTCCTCATCAATTGTCCGATGAAAAAGTTCAAGAAATAGCAGTAGCTGTAACTCAAGCTATGCTCCTCGGAATTCAACACAATCTGAATTTCTAGAAGGGTAGGGAATTCCACTGCAATCTCCTAGTGGACGATTCCCTAAAATTTCTTAAGGAACTCAAGTCCTCAAGCTAACTTAAGCTCGAAGTCAAACTAAACAACAGGTTGCTAAACTTGCAACGACCATAACTTCCAGCACACAATTCAGAATTACTTGATACCTTCATTCTAAAAAGATAAGATCCTAGTCTAAAACTCTCCAGTTAATCATTTCCTCAAATTCAATCATCTTGACACCACAAAACCTCATACAATCTCATCTTGTACGCTCCTTCATACAGTCGTTGCATCTCTCCAACTTCATTAAAATTTGCTCACTCATCGGAATTACTCGATTCCGGATTCTATGAAAGGTGGGAGTGTCTAATACAACTTCTTAGTTGAATGTATCCTCAAATTCCATTTCAAAAGTCCTCAAAAACCCAAAATTCCATCAGGTGCATAAACAGGGAAGAATTGATTTTTTCAATAAACAGGGCATTGACTAGACTGGATCTGCCATAGTCTTTGGAAAATCATAACTCTCAACCTACAGACTGGAATTACAAAATTCCAGATGGGTTAGAATGCTATGACTCCCTGCTACAAATCTCTAGTTGGTCAATTTTCCAAATTCTTAACAAATAATTTGGAAATTTTCTATCTTCACAGACTAGTCGATTTGCACTGGGCTGAACCCAGTTCACTTTGAAATTCAATAATAAATCCACCTTAAGTCCAATACTTATGAAATTTGAGATTCTTAATCCAAACATATACCATTCCATTTTTTCCAAAATTTTTATTCAGATTCTTCTCACACAACGAGTTATGACTCCTCAAATAATGCACAAAATTTCAGCTGCTCTTTCCGCAGGGTATTTACTACCCCTTACTCAAAATTTTTTGAAACCTCATGAAATGATCCCTAAAAATTCTAAAATTTGAGAGTTATTAAATTTACTCATACCCTAAGTTACTCCCAAAATTTCAAAGCAATATCATATACACACGAGTAGTTATGGCCTTTGAACTTCAGTCCCAAACACAGATAGCCTCAGCTGCAACTTCCAGACCAGTTGCATTCTACAATTTTTTTGGGGTATCACACAACCTCGGAAAATTATGAAATTAAAGACTATAGTTTTAGACACATACAAGAGTGTTCAAAAAAAAATTTCAGCTCAATATATCTCGCCAATTTGGAGTTACAAAGTCGGAAAGACACCGCAAATTCACACAATCAGCAGCTCTCTTGGCTGCTCACTGTCCGAAAATTGGGCTGTTGTTTGGGCTACTAAATTGCGTCCAAAAATTATGAAAAAAATTCATGGATGCTCTAAATACATAAAAGAACAAATCTCCCAAATTTTAACCTCAAATTCCGAACCGTTTGGGAGCAAGAAATTTCCAAACTCACCCTCTTATACATGTTCTTAAAAAAACACCATGAAGAGTTGTTCTACCTTACCAATTATTTTCTTAGCATGTTAATATTCATATATGATCACCAAACCTTTCTTAACTACAACCTCATGCTAAAATTTACACACACATAAAAACTAATCTTTATAGTTTAGAGTATCACTCACTTTGTTGCAAGAAGACTCTTGTAGCTTTAGTTTGCTTCTTCCTTTGCTCACTTGCTTGTAGAGCTTCCCTAACTCCTACTACACTTCTCTTCTACTACACTTTTCCTTCCAAAAGAATTCACCCTTTATTCTTCTTTTTTTTTTTTTTTTTGAAGAACACAAGATGAAAATGAGAGGTGAATGGAGTGGGAGGGGGGTTTTATAAAAGAAGGAGAGCTAGGATTTTCTTTTGGCCAGATGGTGAGTGTAGGGTGAGGATGGGGAGAGGTGGAGTGAGTGGGAGATGTGTGGATGAGATGAAGCCAACACACCTAATTAGAAGCTTCATGGTTAAAAGTTCTTGGAAGCTTCTCACTCTCCCAAAAGTCAATACTACATGGTGAAATATCTGCACCATTGGATCTTCATCAAGATCCGAGTCAAGATCATATGATGCAAGGGTTCCTAACCCTAGGTTAGGTTAAGTAACCCCATGTCAAAAATAGTAAGCCTTGTGCATGAACACAAACTATATTCAATTCAAATACTAGCTCAATTTAAAATAACAAATATATGTAATTTAAAATCTATAAAATACATGTTTTATAGAAATTATAATCTCCTCCCGAAAATTGTCTCGTCGAAATAATCGGGACAATTCACAGTTTAATTTGAGAAGATATCCCGAGTCTGTCTCATCGGGTTCAGAACAACTCATACGTCTGAAATATCTCAATTAAAACTGATAATCATCGGAAAATATGTAATCGTGCACAATACTCAAACGTGCACGGATTACTATGCAAAAATGGCTATATGCTAATTTGCGGTGTATTACATCACTCCCTCCTTAGAATCGTTTTGTCCTCAGAACGACGCTAGTGGAGAAGAAAACAAAACACAAACATCAATGGTTCATGTGACATTTTCCTGAACCATCTCCAGTTTCCCGAGTGATATTCCCGACCAACTGGTCTTCTACCAAGTTAAATTGTTAATTTTTTTTTTAGTCTTCTGGGTGGTTCCATCATGAATTTGATGCTGCCATTCTTCCGCTTCTGCTCTGGAGTAGGCGATAACTGCATCACCTTGCTTGTCCTTGTCCGCAAGTGATGCTGACTTACTCTTTGTTTACGACTTCTGCTAGTCGGTAGCCACTCCCTCCTTAGAAGGGATGAAGTCGCATATTTCTGTTCTGATCTTCTAGCCAGCTCTTGTTACCTGCACATCAGGTTATGAATTGGCCTTTTCTGACAACCGGCTGCAGATTTGCCTTCTGGACATTTGGCCGCAGACTTGCCTTCCGATATCTAGTTGCAGGTTTGCCTTTTGGACACTCGGGTGCATATTTGCCTTCCGATCTCCAGTTGCAGGTCTGCCTTCTAGACATTCGGTTGCAGACTTGTCCTCCGATATCCAGTTGCAAGTTTGCCTCCATTGATGTCTGATTACAGACTAATCGCCACTGAACACGACTGCACCAAGCTCATTAGTAAAAATGAAGTACACTGAGACTGGTTCAGATATATGGAAGATCATAGTCATAAGTTGTAAAGTGCTACCATATGATTTATGATCATCATATCTGCCAATACTAAACTCAATTAGATGAAAAGTCATTCACCCAGGAAGTAGCACATCGAAAGGCCTTCCAAATTATCTTATCATTCATAGCCGAGTTGAACATCCAGGATACATGGTGGATTACATCTTTCTTAATCTTCTAAAACATTTTCAAAACATACTGTGGTCCCCATAACCTTAACCATTATTTTCCTTCTGCATTTTCATTCCCTGATATATGTCGGCTTTTATATGTCGCTCCACGGTTGGCCTTGATGATGGTGGGGGTGAGTCCTTTCCATTCTCAGCCTGTTGTGGAACTTCCATTATTTCTTCTTCCACTGACATCGGTCCATTTGTGGGCATTGGTTCATCTGCCGCCACTGACTCATGATTGTTTGAAGATATCTTCGAATAAAATCTTGCAAAATACAAATGAGTTCAGTCCTGGTTAGAGAGGAATCTCAGATATATATATCGATTGCTCGAACTATCTGAACACAATCCTGCCTCCAACTGGCACTTTAAGTTTTAATTTCCTACTGTGTTAGACTGCAATTTGAAGTCAGCTCTAATACCACTTCTGTAGCGCCCCGGATCGCCGTTACAGGACATCCGTGACATCACCAGAATCTTTACCTTAAAATGCATCTCAACACAGTAAATAACACGGAAATTTAAACACTTTTATTGCCATCAGAGTTATTACATCAATAATTACAAATATCAATTTGTCCTTGATCAAGGAATACAAATTACATAACTTATTACAACTGATTACAAAGAATATTCAAGCTCCTCTTGCGAACCTGTCAGCTGTCTTCCGGATCGACAATCGATTTGTCATTGCCGAAACTCCACTGAGTGGTCTATCTGCCTCCCTGGGACTTGCCCCTCGGCTTGAGCCTTTGGTTGCGCGACTCTGATATTTCTGCACCTGTTTGAAGGGTAGGCATGCTCACTGCCACCCTACTTGGATGCCCTACTGGGTTGGCTCACCTTCTCTCTCGACCCGGTATCAAATACCTAATTAAGTGGGTACGTCAGTATTCTACTGACGCAATGCTGATAAGAAAACAGCGATCTCCAACTATCACACCTACAATTCAACTTGAATGGAAAAGATACGTGTATCTTGGTTTCCTAGTGTTCGTGTATACCATGACTTGAGGTCTAATACAAAATATAGAGTACAGAACTGATGCACTTAATCTAATGTTAGCAAGACTCTAGACACACATGAATCCCATACTAGATGTGCCCCAGATCAAGTGGTTTCTCCAGTTCAGGGATTTGAACCCTCACTATGAAATGCATTCTATTTCGGTCCACTTTCTGTTCCTGATAGTATGAAATGGTTGAGGAGTTATAAATAAAAAGAAATAATTCGGGACGCTATCCCGTTGACATCAACCATTGCTACATCGGACCACCCTAAAAAACTGTGATGAAATTACAGATATACAGCAGCATATCCATTGCGCAGATGATTCATTATGATCCGTTCGTGTCCACAACATAGAACATGACGGCCTCGAAGGTCTAAAACCCCTACTTGCCTGAAAATCGACATCCCGTTCTTACCATGGTACTTCAGGAATCAACAGTGCAAGATACGCACAACATCACGTATCCCTAATAACAGGAAGAGACACCCCATATTTATCACCACCTAGTGCCAACTCTCAGAACGAGTCGGATTATAGGGAATCACCCCTAACACCGATTCGATCTTCAAGCGAAACAATAAAGGAAACCTAATCAATGCAATTTACTGAAAACAAGTTGTTACCCAAATCACACTCGGTGTCGATCAACAATGTCGAGCCTGTCTGGTCTGTCAAAATAACAATCATCACGGGAATCACATCCGTTGATTCCAATACCTTCACAGGTCATCGACCCAATAATTCCGGACCGTGACCCTCAGTGAGTAGTCCAACGGCGCCCAAGGGATGCAACATAATTGAATGAAGGTAAGCACACACACAATCATCAATTCCTGACCATTGACAGACTCAGGTATTGAGACACTAAACACAAACCGACCAGAGCTATATCCAACTCACTCATGTCCACCATGAGTACTAAGCACAGGAACTTGTTTAAGTTCCAAATGGAATGCTAAAATATCTTTAAAAACATGATAGCTCATGATCACCACACTGCGGTATGCAGAGTGTTCCTCATCAATTCTCCGATAAAAAAGTTCAAGAAATAGCAGTAGTTGTAACTAAGCTATGCTCCTCGGAATTCAACACAATCAGAATTTCTAGAAGGGTAGGGAGGTCCACTGCAATCCCCTAGTGGACGATTCTCTCAAATTCCTTAAGGAACTCAAGTCCCCAAGCTAATTTAAGCTCTAAGTCAAACTAAATAACAGGTTGCTAAACTTACAACGACCATAACTTCCAGCACATAATTCAGAATTGCTTGATACCCCCATTCTGAAAGATAAGATCCTAGTCTACAACTCTCTAGTCAATCATTTCCTCAAACTCAATCATCTTGACACCATAAAACCACAACACTCTCACCTTGTACGCTCCTTCATGCACCGCTGCATCTCTCCAACATCATAAAAATTTGCTCGCTCATCGGAATTACTCGATTCCGGGTTTTATGGAAAGGTGGGAGTGTCTACTACAACTTCTTAGTTGAATGTATCCTTAGATTCCATCTCAAAAGTCCTCAAAAACCCAAAATTCCATCGGGTGCATAAACATGAAGAATTGATTTTTTCAATAAACAGGGTATCGACTAGACTGGATCTGCCATAGTCTTTGGAAAATCATAACTTTCAACCTACAAGTTGGAATTACAAAATTCTAGATGGGTTAGAATTCTATGACTCCCTACTACAAATCTCTAGTTTGTCAATTTCCCAAATTCTTAACAAATAATTCCAGGAATTTTCCATCTTTACAGACTAGTCGATTTGCAAAGGCTGAACCTAGTTCACTTTGAAATTCAATAACAAATCCACCTTAAGTCAAATGCTCATGAAATTTGAGATTCTTAATCCACACATATACCATTCCATTGTGTCCAAAATTTGTATTCAGATTCTTCTCACACAATGAGTTATGACTCCTCAAACAATGCACAAAATTTCAGCTGCTCTTTCCGCAGGATATATACTACCCCTTACTCAAAAAAATTTGAAACCTCATCAAATGATCTATAAAAATTCTAACATTTGAGAATAATTAAATAGACTCATACCATAAGATACTTTCAAAATTTCAAAGCAATATTATATACACACGAGTAGTTATGGTCTTTGAACTTCAGTCCCGAACATAGATACCCTCAGCTACATCTTCCAGACCAGTTGCATTCTACAACTTTTTTGAGGTATCAAATGACCTCAGAAAATTATCATATCATAGTTTTAGAAACATACAAGAGTGTCAAAAAAAAATTTCAGCTCAATATACCCAGCCAATTTGGAGTTACAAAATCGGAAAGATACCGCAAATTCACACAATCAGCAGCTCTCTTGGCTGCTCACTGTCCGAAAATTGGGCTGTTGTTTGGGCTACTAAATTGCGTCTAAAAATTATGAAAAAATTCATGGATGCTCTACATACATAAAAGAACAAATCCCCCAAATTTGAGCCTCAAATTCGAACCATCTGGGAGCAAGAAATTCCCAAACTCACCCTCTTATACATGTTCTTAAAAAAAACACCATGAAAAGTTGTTCTACCTTACTAATTATTTTCTTAGCATGTTAATATTCATATATGATCACTAAATCTTTCTTAACTACAACCTCATGCTAAAAATTACATACACATAAAAACTAATCTTTATAGTTTAGAGTATCACCCACTTTGTTGCAAGAAGGAGCCCCTGCTATCGATAAAGAGCGTCTGCTCCATCGCGAAGGAGAACTTCTATTAACATACTCTGGCGGTGAGAAAGGGACAGAGGGCGCTTTGATTATCGAGACAGAGGGTCTACTCCATCACAGAGAAGGGCAAGGCTTAAGGGTGCCAATGGTGTTATTGGGGAGTTAAGGGAGGGTATTTATAAGTGTGTTAGTGGGCCCAAAGAGGGGTCCACACACAATGAGTTACAGCTATCGACGAGTAGTGGGCCCATTGAGGGATCCACTACGGGAAGCCACGCTACTCTGGTTAAATCGTCATCAATCTGTGGACTCAATGGGGAGTCCGCGACGAGAGTGTCTACTCTACAACTGAAAATTCAGCATGCAGATAGTGATGAGGACTTGGAAGGACGCTTAAATTTGGACGAAGAGTTCACATTTACGGATGAGGAGTTAGAGGATCTAGAGTTTATTGCTGACACACAGAGAGAGATCTCACTAGAGATGGTCTTATCCACCCTTCCAGAATCAGTGTCGGGCTATAGCACTTGCACGTCAAGCAGGACAGTTGGGTTCAAGGGTACAGCGGTCGCCTAAGAGGGCTCATGTGGAGTCCATGGATGACTATCTGGAGGTGGCTGCAGCGGCCAAAGTTGCAAAATTCGATGACGGAGGTACGAGAAGTTTTTTAGCTTCTATATTAAATTTCATGTCAGATTCAGATGTTTTTATCCTAGCGCAAATCTGTGGCTTAGAGGTGTGTGACATAGAACGTAATACTCTACTACTCAATAAAATTAGGGGTTGGGAAACTGAACGGATTAAGGCTAGTTATCAGAAAGACCTAGGATCCAGCTCTGGGTTGATGGAGGTCTTCGAGGAAGAAGCCTGTCCCACACCCACACCCACGATCAACCTAGACACGGTCCCCCAATGAATACACTATTGTGGAATGTTAGGAGGTTGGGGGATAGGGAGAAGAGAGATATGGTTAGGGACGTCATTAAGAACTCCAAGACGGATGTGGTAGGGTTACAGGAGACCAAATTCACGCACAGGTTTAAATTCAAAAGAGTAGGGGGCAGTAGAATCAAGGAATGGGTGTTACGCCCATCCGCAGGAGCCTCGGGGGGGATTGCTATTGGGTTCAACCCGGATATTTTCACCTGTTTCGAGGAATACAGTGGAACGTTCTCCCTGACTATCCGATTGAGGCGACAGGTCCGATAATTGGGTGCAAACGATTACTGTCGTTTATGGGCCAAATGTGGCTACAGACCGGGATGTTTTTTGGCAAGAGCTTATCGATATTCGACAACGATGGTCGGGAGCTTGGATTGTTGGGGGGGACTTCCATATTACTAGATTTGCTTTCGAGCACAAGGAAAGAGGCTCCAGCGACAGACACAGAGAAGAGTTCAATAGGGTGATCACGAAACTAGAGCTGATCGATATCCCAATCAATGACAGACTTTTTACATGGTCAAACATGCAAGCATCCCCGATTATGGACAAATTGGACAGGATACTAGTATCGATGGATTGGGAGCTAAATTCCCATTGGCAACAGCTAAATATATTCCTAGACCTACGTCAGATCATACCCCGGTCCTACTTGATGCTAGGGTACAAGGAGCTCAAAGGCCAAGGAAGTTCAGATTTGAGAAGGCATGGCTAGTGATATGGCTAAAAAATGGGGTTAAATAGGAACCGTCCAAATCAGGAACGAATCTTAAAGCCTATGGGTAAAATGGTAATTTTGTCTACCAATGGGTCCGAAGCAGGTACTGGGTCTCCTCCTCAAAGAACCACTAACCTGCGAACGGATCCACCTCCAACCGGGTATGGGTTTTTACCCGCTGCAAACCCGGTCCAGCAGGATAGAATTAGGGTTTCTGATTAATTCTAATCAACAGCCCTGATTCATATCTATCATTTCACTGGGAATTAGGGATTACATTCCTTATCTAAACACAGGGATTACATGCCTAATTCGATCCCAAAGGCGGCTATAAATACCCCCTCATCCACCACCATTAAGAGGTAATCAATCTTTTGCCAATTTACGCTCTTTCATAATCTTCCTGATTACTGACTTGAGCGTCAGAGGGTGCGTCGCCGGGATCAACCCCAGTGTCTCGCACTTTTTGCAGGTGAACGGCGGGAGTCAACGGTCAAACTCCGGCAGAACAGGTAACAGGTTTGCTATTCAAGTTTTTCAAGAATCCACAAATACTATCTGTTTGCCTCCACACCAGATTTAGCGGTAACAGATTGGCGCCGTCTGTGGGAAAACCAAACGAATAGCAGCCTCCCCTCTTCCGTTGGTCAGATCTTCTCCAGCCATGCCTCCCAGGAAAGTAAGATCCCGAGGGTCCAACCGTGGACCCAACCCCCCTGATCAGCAACAGGAAGTCCCCATCTAACCCGCTCAGCAGCAGGGGAAACTTCCGCCTCAAGCCTAGGACCCTCTCCAACAGGACCAGCCTCCTCTTCAGAATCAACAACCTCCTAAGGGTCCCCCCGGTCCTCAAAATGCCGGTGCAGGGGTCTCGCGTCCCAACCTGCAGAAACAACCTCTCCACCAGGACCACGTCTCAATACACAATGCCTCTACGGATTCTATGGCCTCCCACAATCCCCGAGCTTCCGACCTTCGCAATACCATCCTCATTCGGCAGAAGGATGAGGTTCTTCGCCTCTGTCTGGATGAGAAGCGGGCCCGAGAGGGAGCCTCCCGCCAACAATGTCCAGATGAGCGATCTCCTCACCGTCGAGACTACAGAAGGTCCCCTACCCGAAGAGGGCAGAGAGAGTCCCCCGAGCATCACAGGAGAAGACCCCATTCCCATGCCGGTCGGCAACATCCAAGGAACGATGAGTCACCCATCACTCGTGCCGAGTTCCAGCAATTCTAAGCAACCATCCTACAAGCTCTCAATCTCCGACCCAACAACAACAATGCTCCAAGGACTCCCACTCCTCCTCCGGTCCGAAGTCCTCGCCGACGGTCCCTAACTCCTCCCCTAACTCCTAGCAACCCCCAACACATTCCTAGTCCTCACCACTCCAGGAGCTACTATCGTCGTAGCCCCCGCTCTCCCTCGTACGAAGAAGAGTCTAAAGGCTCAGTTGGTTACTGTCAAAGAGATGACGCTGTCTACCGCCGTCTCCACAAAATGGAGAGGCGCTTGGGTCAGTTAGACAGAGAAGAAGAGCTTAGAGGAAGGACCCTTCGCCCGAGTCGACCTTCTTTTCCCGAACCATAATGGAGGCGCCCGTACCAATTGGCTTTAAACCTTCTCAATTTGAGACTTATTCCGAGGAGTCTGACCCCGTCGATCACATCGAAAGCTTTAAGACCCTCATGCTCATCTATCAAGCTTCCGATGCTCTGTTGTGCAAGACCTTCCCCACTACTCTCAAGGCTCCGGCTCGAGAATGGTACTCTTGCCTTGCCCCATCCTCAATATTCTCCTTTGAGCAATTTGAGACCCTCTTCGTCATCCACTTCGTGAGTAGCCGCCGAACTGAGAAGACCAGCATTTTGCTACTCTACCTAAAACAGAAGAAGGGTGAGGAGCTGAGATACTATGTGAAAAGGTTCACAGCGGAAGCCAGGTACATAGCATCCCTCGACCAGTCGGTCGCTGCAGCAGCATTCCAATCCAATGTCCTCAACTCCAGCCTTCGCTCTTCCCTCGCCAAGAAGCCCCCACAGAACTTCTCTGACTTCCTCCTCCGGAGCGAAAAGTATATTAGGGCCGAGGAAGCTGAGCACCGCCCCAACTTGGAGGGGCCCTTCCTCCGGGTCCAAGAGAAAGGCAACTGAAGAAGAAGGGGTCAAGAAGCTCCAGAAGGATAATGGCGGGCAGCGCCGACCTCCTCCCAGATTTGAAAAGTTCACTCCCCTGAATGCCAACATCTCCACAATTCTCATGGAAGTTGAGAAGGAGGGGGTGATACCTCCTGTGCCAAAAATGAACACCCCCGGTAAGAGGAGGGACAAAGAAAAGTGGTGTCACTATCACCAGGACCATGGCCACGACACCAATGATTGTCGGGCCCTGAAGAATGAGATAGAAGCCTTCATCCAGAGGGGGCAGCTGACCAAGTTCGTGAGAAAGGACCGAGCCGATCTTCCCCCCCCCGCCTCGGGGGGCTAACAAGCGTCCTGAACGCGATGAAACGCCCGAATTCGAAGAGGAGCGTGTCTTACACCTCATCTATGAGGGCCCAATGGGGGGCTCCTCCAACTCCTCCCAAAAGGCGTTTATAAGGGAAGTTAATTCGGTTCGCGCCACACCTCCTCCTAAAGGCCTCAGAGTACCCGTCACATTCTCAGATATCCAAACCCCTCATTGTGACGCGCTTATCATCAACCTCCATATGGCGAACTTTAAAGTGGAGAGGATCCTAGTGGACAATGGCAGCTCCGTTAACATCATCTTCCTCGCCGCTTTCAAAGGCCTTAAACTATCCCGAGACAGACTTAAACCCGCCGGCTACACAATCCATGGGTTCACGGGAGTGCCAGTGACTATTGAAGGGGTGATCACCCTCGATGTAACCGCTGGCAAAACTCCTACTACCCGAACGGAGTCGATGGACTTTATGGTTGTAGATGTCCCTGCAGTTTATAATGTCATTTTGGATCAGCCCGGCTTAGCTGCTCTTGAAGCCGTCCCTTCCGCCTATTACCTCGAGATGAAGTTTCCCACTCGGGGAGGAGTAGGGGAAGTAAAAGACAATTAGAAAATGGCCTGCAAATGCTACATGACCTCTACTCTGGGTCCAGTCCTCTCCCTTGAAACTCTTGAAATCCCCCAAGATGTTGTCCGACCAACGTCCGAGCCGGTGGATGAGTTGGCGGAAGTGCTCTTCTCTAAGCAGGATCCAAGCCGAAAGTTTTTTGTTAGCAAGCCGTATGCTCCGACATAATCCAGTGCATCCGAAGGAACCGCGACCTCTTTGCATGGTCGGCTGCAGACATGCCCAGAATTTCCGAAGAGCTCTTAGTCCACCACCTCAGCGTTGTTCCGGGATCCAAACAGGTCCAAAAGAAGAGGCGTAAGTTCGCTCCCGAGCGCCAGCAAGCTATAAAAGAGGATGTGGACAAGCTCTTGAAGGCTCGGTTCATACAAGAGGTAAATTATCCCGGATGGCTCTCGAATGTAGTAATGGTGAAGAAGTCCAATGGGACATGGAGGATTTGTATCGACTTTACCGACCTCAACAAGGCATGCCCCAAAGATCCATTCCCTCTTCCAAGCATCGATACTTTGATTGACGCCACTTCGGACCATGAACTCCTCAGCTTCATGGACGCCTTCTCAGGCTACAATCAGATTCGTATGTTTCCCCCGGATATCCCGAAGACCTCCTTTGTAACCGACTAGGGCCTCTACTGCTACAGGGTAATGCCCTTCGGTTTGAAGAATGCAGGTGCCACTTATCAATGCCTCGTCAACAAGGTTTTTCAAGCTCAGATCGGCCGAAATATGGAGGTATATGTTGACGATATGCTTGTGAAGAGCATCCACGGGGCCGATCATGTGGTCGATCTGCAAGAGGCGTTCGATGTACTGAGGAAACATGAAATGAGGCTCAACCCGAACAAGTGTGCGTTCGGGGTCTCGTCGGGGAAATTCCTAGGCTTCATGGTCAGCCAGAGAGGAATCGAAGCCAACCCCGAGAAGATCAAGGCCATATTGGACATGGCTCCCCCGAAGAATGTTAAAGAGGTCCAAAAGCTAACGGGTCGCCTTGCAGCCATAGGGCGTTTCCTTTCCAAGTCAGGGGAGAAGTGTCTTCCCTTCTTCAAAGCTCTCAGGGCTCAAAGCTCTCAGGGGGGCCAAAGGTTTTGAGTGGGGTCAGCAGCAACAAGATTCATTCGACCAGCTCAAGACATACCTAGTCAATCCTCCTCTCCTCAGCAAGCCTATTCCCGGGGAAGCCCTCTACCTCTACCTAGCAGCCTCCGAGCAGACCCTCAGCGCCGTCCTCGTAAGGGAAGAAGATAAGACGCAAAAGCCCATCTATTACGTGAGCAAGGTACTTCGGGATGCCGAGCTCCGCTACCCGAGGATAGAGAAGATGGCATACGCCTTAGTCATGGCCGCAAGAAAGCTTCGCCCATATTTCCAGTCCCATTCGGTGGTCGTTCTTACTGACCAACCGCTGAAGCAAGTTCTCCACAAGCCAGAGACCTCCGGTCGCCTCATGAAGTGGTCTATCGAGCTGAGCCAGCATGATCTAACCTACCAACCTTGGGCCACAATCAAGGCTCAGACCTTAGCTGAATTCATCGTCGAGAGTACCATCCCCGAGGTCAGCCAAGCAATGAAGGGACCGCCTGTCTGGTCGGTTTACGTAGATGGATCCTCTTGTAACGAGGGAAGCGGAGCTGGGGTCATTCTGACTGGCCCAGATGATTTCATCCTCCAATACTCCCTCCGCATCAACTTCAAGGCCTCTAACAATGAAGCAGAATATGAAGCACTCATAGCTGGCCTCGGAATGGCTCGCAAGGCAGGGGCGCAGTGCCTCCGGATCTTTAGCGACTCTCAGCTGGTCGTAAATCAGGTCCTAGGCGAGTACGAGGCACGAGATGACCGAATGGCTAAGTACCTAGCCAAGGTCCGGAGTCTCATGGCCCTATTTCAAGAAGCTCTCATCTAGCGAATCCCCTGAGAAGAGAATTCCCAGGCCGATGCCCTCTCCAAGCTAGCCTCCTCCTCCCTCCAAGGTCTCAAGCAGACTGTCTTGATCGAGGTGCTCCTGAAGCCAAGTATAGAAGATGAAACTTCAGACTCGATGGAGTCACTACCTGTCCTGCTTCAAGATAATTGGATGAAACCCCTGGTAGAATTCCTAAGGGATGGGCTCCTCCCCGAAGACCCTAAGGAAGCTCGTCGAGTGAGAACCCGAGCTGAGCGGTACACCCTTATCGACGGGCATCCTATACAAGCGCTCCTTCACACAAGTGGACGGCAGGCCTTATTTGAGGTGCCTCTCCCCGGAACAAGCCGATTACGCCCTGCAAGAGCTCCACGAAGGCATCGGCGGGGCACATTCAGGGTCCAGATCCCTAGCCCGGAAGGTGTTGAATTATGGATATTTCTGGCCCACTCTCCTACAAAATGCCGAACTGCACATTCAGCAATGCAGCTCTTGTCAGAAATACTCCAACGTCCGTCGCCTCCCACAAGCTCCACTCACCTCCTTATCAAGTCCTATCCCTTTCGCAATGTGGGGGATGGATTTACTAGGGCCATTCCCACCAGCTCCCAGCCAGCTCAAATTCTTAGTCGTGGCAATCGACTACTTCTCGAAGTGGATAGACGTCGAGCCCTTGGCCACAATCACCGAGAAAAAAGTACTTCAGTTCTTCTGGAAGAACGTTATCTGTCGATTCGGTGTCCCTCGAGTCCTCATAACAGACAACGGAACCCAGTTTACCGGGACTGCCTTCCGAGCTCTATGTGAAGACCTCGCCATCCAACAATGTTTCTCCTCCGTCTCCCATCCACAGTCGAATGGCTAAGTGGAGAATGCTAATCGACAGATCCTCTCCGGTATTAAGAAAAGGCTGAATAAGTGCTCTAAAGGCTTATGGGCCGATCAGCTCCCTAACGTGCTGTGGAACTACCGTACCACGAAACGGACCCCCACATGATTGTCCCCATTCAACCTCGAGTATGGGTTCGAGGCTGTGATCCCATTGGAAGTCGGAATACCTTCTCCTCGCCTTCTTGCCTATGAAGAAGAACAGAATGCCAGAGAACTTCGGGCAAACTTAGACTTGATCGACGAGCTATGAGAAAGAGCGTCAATCCGCCAACAGAGCTATCGGAGGAGGATCGATTTGGCATACAATAAGAGAGTCCGTCCTACCGACCTCAAAGAAGGGGACCTGGTCCTCAGAAAGTTAGCAATCTCTTTTCCTGGTCAGAAGAGTAAACTAGCTCCGAATTGAGAGGGACCCTACAGATCACCAAAGTAGTTCGGCCTGGGACATATTGTCTACAAGACCTCGAAGGCAGAGAGATCCCCAGGACTTGGAATGCCGACCATCTTTTGAAATACCAAGAGAGAGCATTAACGCTTCTCTAAGTATTCTGGGATGTCGAACCGTTCCTCTCCTTTTACTTGTATTTTTTCCTTTATTTCTTTCATGTAATAACGGCTCGCAACTTAGAAGTAGCCAACTATTAGTTATCAATAAAGAAAGTTTTTTTATATTTTACTTGTAAAATTGCTTGTATCTCTCTACTTTTACTCTTCACCCTAACAACGAGTTCGGAGTCCAACACTTGGTTCGATCTGCTCTGCAAGCTCGCTCTTAAGCGAGCTAGCAGTGGTTCGCCATTCGGAATTGCTCCCACAACTGTTGAACAAACTCTAACGACGAGTTCGGAGTCCAACACTTGGTTCGATTCTGCTCTGCAAGCTAGCTCTTAAGCGAGCTAGGAGTGGGTCGCCATTCGGAATTGCTTCCACAACTGTTGAACAAACTCTAACGACGAGTTCGGAGTCCAACACTTGGTTTGATTCTGCTCCGCAAGCTCGCTCTTAAGCGAGCTAGGAGTGGACCGCCATTCGAAATTACTCCCACAACCGTTGAACAAACTCTAACGACGAGTTCGGAGTCCAACACTTGGTTCGATTCTGCTCCGCAAGCTCGCTCTTAAGCGAGCTAGGAGTGGGTCGCCATTCGGAATTGCTCCTACAACCATTGAACAAACTCTAACGACGAGTTTGGAGTCCAACACTTGGTTCGATTCTGCTCCGCAAGCTCGCTCTTAAGCGAGCTAGGAGTGGTTTGCCATTCGGAATTGCTCCCACAACCGTTGAACAAACTCTAACGACGAGTTCGGAGTCCAACACTTGGTTCGACTCTGCTCCGCAAGCTCGCTCTTAAGCGAGCTGGGAGTGGTTTGCCATTCGGAATTGCTCCCACAACCGTTGAACAAACTCTAACGACGAGTTTGGAGTCCAACACTTGGTTCGACTCTGCTCCGCAAGCTCGCTCTTAAGCGAGCTAGGAGTGGTTTGCCATTCGGAATTGCTCCCACAACCGTTGAACAAACTCTAACGACGAGTTCAGGAGTCCAACACTTGGTTCGACTCTGCTCCGCAAGCTCGCTCTTAAGCGAGCTAGGAGTGGTTCGCCATTCGAAATTGCTTCCCACAACCGTTGAACAAACTTTAACGACGAGTTCGGAGTCCAACACTTGGTTCGACTCTGCTCCGCAAGCTCGCTCTTAAGTGAGCTAGGAGTGATTCGCCATTCGGAATTGCTCCCACAATCGTTGAACAAACTCTAACGACGAGTTTGGAGTCCAACACTTGGTTCGACTCTACTCCGGAAGCTCGCTCTTAAGCGAGCTAGGAGTGGTTTGCCCATAAGAGGGAAGATTTGCTTTTGATTTTGAGTAGTTGTCAAAAGTTGGAGGAGTTATACTTACAGCATTCGAACATCAGAAGCAAAACAAACTTTTTTATTAAGAGCCCGGACAATGCTGACACTACAACAGAGTTTTACAATAATTTGAAGAGCATAATACAACTTGTTTAGCACTTCTTTGGAAGCGGAATGCTTCGGTTCAGAGACACACGAGGGCAGCATCGCCTTACCTCTGAGCTCGACTCTAAACCAGCGAAGCGAGAACCCCCTTCGCCGCTAATTCTAGCTATGGCCCCAACCGAGGCGCCACTAGACGAAACAGCTACACCACTCTGAGCGTCAGCTGGGCTCCGCCTAACGGCAGGCGAACGAGTTGCAAGTTCATAGAACGAGATTCCTCTTTCGCTTTCTTCACGAGTACACGACGTACTGCGAACATTGGTCCTTACGGGCTGAGGTTTCAGCGTTGCAATCTTCTCCTCTAGCTCGACGATCCTATCTCTCAGAATATCGTCCTCTGCCGATACTTTAAAACGAGGAAGTTTAGACGAGCCTGCAACGTTAGTACCGTCGGCCACAATACGACGGAAATGAGTCACTTTGATACCCCTGTCGATGGTGATCCTCAGTTTGTCAATTCTGGCCGCCAACTCATTGCGCTCGGACATCAACTTCCCCACCCTCGAAGCTAACTCCTCTTTCTCCGCCGAATGTTCTTTCACCGTTACCTCCAAATGACGAATCTCCCCCAGTAGTTCACTATTCCTTTGGTCGACATCAAAGAGCTCCTTACGGAGCAACTCTATCTCGCCTTCGAGACGAGTCTCTCGAGATTGCTTCCGCAGTTGCCTCAACTCGCGAAAATACCCTCTCGCAGTTGCTTTGATGTCCTCCAATTTCAAGAAGTCATAAAACTCTTTATCCCGACTGCGAGAAAGAGCCCGCTTCGTTTTCTTCAGCTCAGTACGAAGATGGGAGACCTCAGTAATCGGACCCAACTCGACCTGAAAAGCGGAGAAATATCAAAAGAAGTCTTCGACACTTAAGGACACAATCCGAGCAAAAAGAGTTGAACACTTTGCGAAATTTCGTAATATTCAGCCAAAACACCAAAAAGGAAACCGTTTCATTAAAAGTCCAAGGTTTACAAAAAGCGGTGGCCAGTCGCAGTTAGGCATTACAAAAGAAAAAAAAAGAAGAAGGACAAGAAAATGAGAAGAGGCGACAAAGTCAGGGGTCGACCTCTTCATCGTTCGGCACGGGTACAAGCGCACCCTCGGCACCCCCCTTGCCTTCAGAATCTTCGACCTCCTGCCTCGGAGCGAGCGTGGCCAGGGGCAGCTCTTCCTCACCCTCTACGGGGTCGTAGAAGTAGTAGTAGGACGAGACGTCAAATCTGGGGTTCTGAGCAACGATATGCTTCAACGCTCGGCCGTACGCCTCCACCATGTTGGTCAACATGTGAGCCTCGGCTTCGTCCCGAACCGCCTTCTCCGCGGCCGCCGCCTTCGACGCATGCTCGCTCAGGGCCTCCTCCGATGCCTTCTGGGCCTTAGACAGCTCTCCTTCGAGTCAAGCCATCTCCTTTTGTAGGGTCTCGACCTTGGAGGCCTCCGCGGCCGAGCTCCCCAGTGCCTCGACGAGCTGAGCCTTTAGGTCGGCAACTTCGGCCTCGAGCGAAGCAGAATGCAACTGTTCGGCCTCCAGCTACTTCACTGCCTTAGACCGCTCCGACCGTTCCCGGTCGTTCAGAACGGTCATCTCCTTTTCCTTGCTCACAAACTCCTCGAGCAAATAATTGAAGTGGCAGAGGGTCTACAAGCCATACAAGAAACAGTCAAGCACGAGCACAAAAACTTAGAGAAATTTTGAAGAAAATCCTCTAGTACTTACCGACATGGTGTTCCGAGCAATCTGCATTGCGGCGTCACCAACTTCGCACGCCTTGAGCGTCGCTCGGTCTTTAGGGGTCGGCAGGTGCTTCACCGCCTGCATGCAGATGTTGCCGTCCCCTAGGAACCCGTCGACCTTCATCACCCGCCAATCGAGGACGAAGATCCGCTTGTGCTCCTCGGTCAGGATCGCCTCCGCCTCGGCAGTGAGGGGCGGGGCATCGAGAGCCAGTGCCGCGCTAATGTTGAACGCTCCGCCCAAAGACCCTGGAGCTTCTGTTCGTGCCGTTGGGGCCGGCGCATCTGAGGTAGATGGGGCAGACGGCACGACGAGGCCTTGATCGGGCTCGACCAGAGGAGCCTCGACAACCTGCCGCTCGGGGGTCGGAGAGACTGAGGGGATCTTGGGCGCTCGGCCGCCTTGAGGTCCGGACACGGTCCTCTTCCTCTTCCTCACCTCCTGCTCCTTAGCCGCTCGGGCCTTAGCCATCAGACCTTTGTAGTCCATGCCGGAGGATTCTGCACAAACCGAGTGAAAAAAGTTAGAAAAATATTCCAAACCTCAAAAACAAAACAAGAATAGGAGAAGCGTACTAGGGTCAATCGGACTGAGACCCCCTCGGAATAAGGCCTCCTTGGTGATGTCTTTCCAACTGAGGGTCGGAAGCCCGAGCAGCTTCTCCACAATTTTCGCCTCCTCGTTGCTGAGCACAGGCTCTTTCTTCGCTCGCTTCGGAAGGCCGTCCCTCGACCACACCGTCGGGTCACCCATGGCTCGGGAGCTCGAACGAGGAAGTATTTCTCTTTCCAATGCTTGATCGAGTCCGGGTTCTCGATCAGCTTCACTCCCTTCCTCGGCGAGAGGTAGTACCTCTGCTCATTTTTGTTTGGTTGGCAAGGACAGTAGAGACTCCGAAGTATGAACATATTGGGCAGAGCGCCGACCTCCTGGCATTGAAGAACAAATGCCATAACGTGCCACCAGGTGTTCGGCATTAGCTGAGCCGGACACAAGCCGTACCATTGCAGCACCTCGATCACGAAAGGGTGCAGCGGCAGCCGAAGTCCGGCATTCAGGGAGTCGGCGGGAAAAACGCACGTATCGGCCGAGGACAAGGTGCACGCTCGGAAGCCAGGGCCAGGGAGAAGGAGCCCGTACTCCGCGGGGATTCGGAACCCGCTCCGGATCTGATGCAAATCCGCCTCGGTCAGGACCGAAGAGATCTGATCCACCTCAGAGGTTTCCCTTGGCTCGTTCTCCTCGATCGACTTGGCGGTGCCCTGCGTCACCTTCTCCAACAGATCTCCGGAGTAGCTCCGCACACCGCCAATGCTTGACAAAATGCTCGGATGCCGACCCAACTCCCCTGCAGTCTTCGGGTGCTCGATTATCGTTTCCACACCCTTGCCCTCGCTAGATCGGACCACTACCTCCTGGAGAGGCTTGACAACCTCCTCATCTGTACTCGACCTGACCGTTGTCTCTTCGGTCGGCTCCACGACCTCCTTCCCTTCACCCTTGCTCGGCCTGACCGCTCGGCTGACGCCTAGGTCCGAGGAGGGGGTCTCATCCGTGGAAGAAAACTTAACCATTTTTACAAAAATGAGGAGAGAGACTGACCTTGAAGTGACTAGTACGGTCGGAAAAGATTGCCGGAGCTTAAAACGCCTTGCCGCAACAGCTAGCAGCACCGCCCAAGAGCTAAAAACTTCGCTAAGAAGTAAAACCAAGAGTGAGAAAGTGAAAGTGAGAAATGAGGTAAAATGTTGACGGGGGTGAAAACTTATAGTAAAAGAGACGCCTCTTGGGCTTTGTAACGTAATGGCGCAACTCTTGGGCCTCCCTTGAAGCGTTACAAAAGCCCAAACGACTAAGTAACGAAGAGCCACAACTGTTGGTAAAGGGAGCGATGTTTCGACCCAAGTAAAACAGCTCGGCACCTCGGAACCAAAATCCGAGCGACAGGCGATCTAACCTCAACATTCAAGAGGTAGCTCGGATTCCGAGCAAGTGCCAATCCGAGCTACGAATTGGAGAAAAACGACTTTCCCCTCAAAATTCGGGTAGGATTTCGATCAGACGGCTCAGATCATGCCAGCGCCACTAAACGACAAGATAGTGTTTTCTTGAAAATTGAGCCAGCATTGAGATCTGTGCCATCATCCAACGGCTTGGATCGCCCCACGTCCCTCGGAACCAAAATCCGAGCGACAGGCGGTCCGACCTCCGCAACAAAGAGGATAGCTCAGATTACCGAACCGAGCAACTAGCGACCCGAGCCACTTTGCTCGGATTCCGAGCAAGTGCCAATCCGAGCTGCGAATTGGAGAAAAACGACTTTCCCCTCAAAATTCGCGTAAGATTTCAATCAGACGGCTCAGATCATGCCAGCACCACTAAACGACAAGATAGTGTTTTCTTGGAAACTGAGCCAGCATCGAGATCTGTGCCATCATCCAACGGCTAAGATCGCCCCACGTCCCTCAGAACCAAAATCCGAGCGACAGGTGATCCGACCTCAACATTCAAGAGGATAGCTCGAATTCCGAGCAAGTGCCAATCCGAGCTACGAATTGGAGAAAAACGACTTTTCCCTCAAAATTTGCATAGGATTTCGATTAGACGGCTCAGATCATGCCAGCACCACTAAACGATAAGATAGTGTTTTCTTGGAAACTAAGCCAGCATCGAGATCTGTGCCATCATCCAACGGCTTGGATCGCCCCACGTCCCTTAGAACCAAAATCCGAGCGACAGGCGGTCCGACCTCCGCAACAAAGAGGATAGCTCGGATTACCGAACAGAGCAACTAGCGACCCGAGCCACTTCGCTCGGATTCGAGCAAGTGCCAATCCGAGCTGCGAATTGGAGAAAAATGACATTCCCCTCAAAATTCGCGTAAGATTTCGATCAGACGGCTCAGATCATGCTAGCACCACTAAACGACAAGATAGTGTTTTCTTGGAAACTGAGCTAGCATCGAGATCTGTGCCATCATCCAACAGCTAGGATCGCCCCATGTTCCTCGGAACCAAAATCCGAGCGACAGGCGATCCAACCTCAACATACAAGAGGATAGCTTGGCATTCCGAGCAAGTGCCAATCCGAGCTACGAATTGGAAAAAAACGACTTTCCCCTCAAAATTCGCGTAGGATTTCGATCAGACGGCTCAGATCATGCCAGCGCCACTAAACGACAAGATAGTGTTTTCTTGGAAACTGAGCCAGCATCGAGATCTGTGCCATCATCCAATGGCTTGGATCGCCCCACGTCCCTCGGAACCAAAATCCGAGCGACAGGCGGTCCGACCTCCGCAACAAAGAGGATAGCTCGGATTACCGAACCGAGCAACTAGCGACCCGAGCCACTTCGCTCGGATTCCGAGCAAGTGCTAATCCGAGCTGCGAATTGGAGAAAAACGACTTTCCCCTCAAAATTCGCGTAAGATTTCGATCAGACGGCTCAGATCATGCCAGTACCACTACACGACAAGATAGTGTTTTCTTAGGAGCTGTGCCTGCCTCGAGATTCGTGCCGAGATCCGACGGCGTAGATCGCTCCACGTCGCTCGAAATTCCTAGCCGAGCGACTAGCGATCCGAGCCACTCGCGCGAGGGAAAAACCGAGCCATTTCGCTCGGATTCCGAGCAAGTACTAATCCGACCCTCGAAAGTGAAGAAAAACGCTGTCGAGCGTCTCCAACAGTTGGATCATTGCAAAAATCGCGCCTAAGATGATGGACGGTTCAGATTACGCCACATCCACTAAACGACAAGATAGTGTTTTCTTAGGAATTGTGCCCGCCTCGAGATCCGCGCTGAGATCCGACGGTGCAGATCGCTCCACGTCGCTCGGAATTCCAAGCCGAGCGACTAGCGATCCGAGCCACTCGCGCGAGGGAAAAACTGAGCCACTTCGCTCGGATTCCGAGCAAGTGCCCATCCGACCCACAAAAGCAGAGAAATTGCTGCCGAGCGACCGTGTCCATCCGATCTTTCAGAAATTCGCGCCCGCACAGGAGCAACGGTCCAGATCGCGCCACGCCATAATTCAGTATTTAAAATTAAATTTTATTTATTAAAATGGTTTTATTTATTTAAAAATTGCGAAAAAGTGATTAAAAATTATGAAAAATTAATTTAATATCCTAGATATAAAGTCGGAGAAATATTTTTGGGCCCCCGAGTAAATAATAATCACCTTAGGACAATTTATTAAGACCCCCGAACGACGAATCGACACTTCACAAAATTAAGTAAATATTCCGAAAAATAGATCAAAATCATCAAATGTCCGGAACAACTCAGAGCATGCACCTAACTTAGAAAATCACCATACTGTCACCTGCAAAGATCCGAAACCTTCCATTTGGACTCCGATACAACTCCGCCAGCCATTAAAACAGTAAAACTACTCCTCAAAGGCTGATCAAGCTCAGTCTTCGGGAGTGGGGGGCTCGTGATATGGCTAAAAAATGGGGTTAAATCGGAATCGTCCAAATCAGGAACGAATCTAAAGCCTAGGGGTAAAATGGTAATTTTTTCTACCAATGGGTCCGAAGCAGGTACTGGGTCTCCTCCTCAAAGACCCACTAACCTGCGAACGGATCCACCTCCAACCGGGTACAGGTTTTTACCCGCTGCCAACCTGGTCCAGCAGGATAGAATTAGGGTTTCTGATTAATCCTAATCAATGGCCCTGATTCATATCTATCCTTTCACTGGAAATTAGGGATTACATTCCTTATCTAAATACAGGGATTACATGCCTAATTCGATCCCAAAGGCGGCTATAAATACCCCCCATCCACCACCATTAAGAGGTAATCAATCTTTTGCCAATTTACGCTCTTTCATAATCTTCCTGATTACTGACTTGAGCGTCGGAGGGTGCGTCGCCGGGATCAACCCTGGTGTCTCGCACTTTTTGCAGGTGAACGGCGGGAGTCAACGGTCAAACTCCGGCGGAACAGGTAACAGGTTTGCTATTCAAGTTTTCCAAGAATCCACAAATACTATCTGTTTGCCCCCACACCAGATTTAGCGTTAATAGCTAGAAATCCAGGGATTTCACCACATGGTGATGGAAAACTGGGCGCTCCCAACTACTGGTACGGATGCTGCAACCCGATGGTGTGAAAAAATCTGCAGATTGCGAAAGAGGTTGCGTAGATGGAATCGGTCTAGATTCTCGACCATCTGGCGTGGAAAAGATCCCTTTTTGGAAGGAATCGATGTGCTAGAGAGACTGGAAGTGTAATATCCCGATTTTCATTTATGAAAATTATTATTTTATTTTTGCACGTATTGTGCACGTGCAATTTTTTGTAGTATAAAATCTTATAATTATTTTCATTAGACAATGAGTATATATATGTGTGTACGTATTCTCTAATTATTTTTATAAAGGCCCATTTTCTTCAAATAAACATAAGCTTTCTTTTTAGCCCAAATCTAATTTGTTTTTTTTGCAAACCATTATTCGGCCTATTAATTAAAGCCCATGAATTTATTTTTCCCTTTTATTACAACCTGTAATGTAGACTATTTTTATAAGAGTATTTTTATAAAAAAATAAAATGTACAACTTTTTATATGGAGAACTAGTGAATGCACGTGCATTGCACGCACACGTGCATGAAGCACACTAGTGGCCTGTTTTGGAATGGAGGGAAAGGAAAAAGAGAAGTGGAGTTGTGGGTGGTAGTTGTTTGAATCATGGTTGGTTACTACCACTTCCTCTTCAATCCTAGCCTTCTATTTTTAACTACTATATTGATCCTAGCCCTTCATTTGCTCCAATTTTTAGTATAAATACCCCCCTAGCCTAGTTATTCTTGCACTCTTCATTTCTCCAAAACCTATAGTAGAAAATACAATTGTTAGTAGTGTAGTGAGTGAGATAAAAGATTGAGAGTTAGTGGGTGAATTGTGCTTGCAATCAAAGGAAGGCCGGCATCATCACAAAGAGGGCTCGGATTGCATCTTTTGAAGGTTCGGGTGCACATCAAGGAGGAGGAGGAACACTCTTTTGGCAAGCTCGCGAAGGACTCTTTTGTTTAGGAGGTGTTGCAAATTTTGTTCTCTCTAAATAAGGTGGGTTATTTTCTATATTTCTAATTAGATATCATGTTAAGGTTGATTGAAACGATAATGCATGAAAGAAACTAATAAGAGTACACTTAATTGGAAAAATGGCTTATTAGTTGATTAAATTGATGCTTAATAGATTGCATGTTATCTTGTTGTATGTAAATCGTTCTGTAATCATGGAATGAATGAATTAGAATTGGTTGTTGATATCAAAACTAAGTACAAATGCTAGTAGGAGGAAATTGTTGCTTTATGTGCTTAGATGGACTTTAGTGATAATGTTTAGAATGAGTAACTTAAAGTATGTTTTTGAGTTTATAAAAGAAGGATAAACAGGAAATTAATGTAGGAAATATTAATACTAAATTGTATTCAAGAAATGTCCAATGAATTATGAAAAGAGTAGTACACAAATTTAAATTATATTTTGGAGAATTGAAAAACCCCTGCAGTACAGTCGACTGCCGTGTGCAACAGTCGACTATTCTGATCATTGATTTCGAGTTTAAAAATATCGCAGGACAGCCGACTGATTATATTTAACAGTCGACTTCCCTTAGAAATTTTGCATTATTGCGGAACAGCCGACTGACCATTTCGACAGTCGACTTTCCCGAAACTTCAAGTAAATCTGTAATCTTTTGTGAGACAATTCCTATGACTTGTGGCCTAGTATAAATGAGCACAACTTATGAAAATTTATTGGGAGTTAGTAGAATGAAATAAAGTGCATTTTTGAAAGTAAAAGTGTAGTTGGAACTATGGTTCTACACTAGTATATTTTGTGAAAATTGTGTTTTGCAAAGGACTTGAAATAAGTGCTGGAAAGGAAAAATAACAAAGAAAGAAAATATATATTGTGAAGTTTGTATGAATTATTCCTGTTAAAGAATAGTGTGACAATAATGGGTTTTTGAATATTCACTTTGGCTATATATTGGGGATATGATTTTAAAGTGGGAATAAAGGTTGGTTATGAAATACATGATGTATAATTGAACTCCATGTATGGTTATTGACTCATGAATAATTTAGAAATCATGTGATTGGAACAGAGAAATGTTATTGAGTATGAAAACTCAAACATATGAATTTGTGAAATGAAATTGAAAATTTAGGGTGTAGCCAAAACTCACACCGGCAAGTGAAAAGTGATGAAATATGATTATTGACATTGAAAAGACCAAGTTTGGGTCATTGTGAAATGAAAGAAATAAGACCGGTAGTAGTGAGAGGGCTAACTCTAAGAGATTGATTTTGGTTATGATTTCATTAGAATTAAGGATTAGTTACATAGTGAAAATGTGATGAAAGTAAGAGAAAAACATTGAGTATGAGGGCCATTGGATTGGCGGCGAGAGAGTATCCCAGGATGTCCCATGATGAGTCATAATAGGGCGTGGATACTGCTCCAGAGTACCGTCCCGGTGGCGACACTCGTGGGGTGTTTGACGACTGCGGGTGGTGTCATGTCTATGGTAGGAGCTGAATTAGCACAGGATGCCTGCATGATGAGTCATGTGTCAGTGCGTTGGGATTCCCTCCAGGGCGCCTAGACATAAGTTCGTATGTCAGAAAATATCTAGGATACTTACCGTAGTTACAGTAGTAGATTAAGTCATGACGAGGGATTGAACCCTACAAGATGAAGAACGATTAAGAGGCTTGCCCTCGGACCTATGTAGTATGGGATGCATAGAATCCGAATAAGTGCGCATTAGTGTCATGTAATATAAATAACTGCATTAAGGACTAAGTGCACAATCACAACACGACATCAATAGGGTATTCCCTTTAGTTTGATATGTGATAAGTTTGTGTTTGTTAAATATAAAAAATCAGTTATACTGTTTCTGGCATAGAGAGGATGGCCGTGTATAATGTTCGTCGGTTGAATAAACTGACGTACCCACAGTTTTGTATGCAGGGTAAATGACATGATAAAGATTAAAGGCGAACTGATGCTTAGAGATTATTCAAGTGGTGTTGTACTTTCATTATATAAATGTTGTAAATTTGCTTCCGCTGTAAAATGTAAAGTGTAAAGATTTCTTGTAACTCTGATGTAAAGTGAAAAGTTTTAAATTCCTTGTAAAATTGTACGAAAGAAGTGTAAAGATCCTGTGGAATCTCGAATTCACTGTATTTTGGAATTCGGGGCGTTACAGGAAGAAACGAGAGTCCTGTCATAAAATGAAAGAAACAGGCTACTAGAGCTCCGAGGAAATATTGCCAATCTTTATAAGCTGGAGGAGATCAAATGGCAACAAAGGTCAAGGATTTTATGGCTCAAAGAGGGAGACGCGAATACGGCCTACTTCCACCGAGTGGCAAGCGCAAGACGTAGATCCAACCTAGTCCTGTCAATACAGACGGAAACGGGAACATCGCAAGACGAAAATGTGATTTCCAAAACCTTTCAAGATTACTAGAAGGGTCTCTTTGGGAGGAAGAATGACTTCAGGATCCCACTTAGAGACGATTTCTGGCAGGGCTGCCAGAGTGAGCCAGCTCATTCGTTGTCCACATTGGAAGCACCTTTTTCAGAATCGCAAGTGGAAAAGGCCATCAATCAAATGGGAGCGGACAAGTCGCCTGGGCCAGACAGCTTCCCAATGATGTTTTTCCAAATTTTTTGGGAAGAAATAAAAGGGGACATTATGGCACTGATGGATGAATTATTCCACAACAACCTCAGATTGGGTATGTTCAACTTTGCGGAAGTAGTTCTGATACCTAAACGGGTGGAGTCTACGCGGGTGGGGGATTTTAGACCGATTAGCCTAATAAACTGCTCGGTTAAGATCCTCACAAAGGTTCTGGCCATCCGCCTGGGAAGCATAATGGACAGGTTAATTAGCAACACTCAGATGAGTTTCATCAAGGGTAGATGTATCCTGGACTGTGTGGCCACCGCAGAACAAGTTATCCACCAATGCCATACGGGCCAGTCTAAGAATTTTCTCCTCAAACTGGACTTTGAGAAAGCGTATGACTCGGTCGACTGGGACTGCCTACTGGAAGCCCTCAGAGGGAGAGGCTTCGGAGTCAAATGGATTAGGTGGATCAAACAATGTTTATACACTAGTAAAACGGCGATCTCGGTTAATGGGCGGCCGGGTCTACCGTTTTCTTGCAAGAAGGGACTCCGGTAGGGGGATCCGCTATCACCTCTTCTATTCACTATCGTAGCGGACGTACTGAGGGGTATACTAGATAACTGTCGGAGAAAATGATGGATAAAGCCCGCGACTAGCAGCATCACTAACCAAGGATGCACGATTCTTCAGTATGCTGACGACACCCTACTCTTTGGCAACGGGAACAGGTCAGAAACAGTCTGCTTTAAAGGGGCCCTCTACTGTTTTGAAGCCTGGTCAGGTCTTAGGATTAATTTCCACAAGAGTGCTTTAATTCCAATTGCACTTTCCGATGAAGAAGCATAGAACCATGCTACCATACTAAACTGTATGACAGACGAGTTTCCAATAAAGTATTTAGGGCTCCCGCTCAGGCCAGGGAAGCTTACTAAGACGGACTGGCTGCCTATCATAGACAGGGTGGAGGGCCGAGTGTCTGGATGGAAAGGAAAAGTGCTCCCCCTCAGGGGGCAGAGTGGTACTTATCAACTCGGTGTTGTCTAATCTGCCCATTTACTACATGTCGTTTTTTGAGCTGCCTAAATGGGTTATCCAAAGCATTGACCGAATCCGAAAGCGATTTCTCTGGAAAGGGGTAGATTTCAATAGGGGGGGATACCACCTGATCAAGTGGGGTATTGCATGCATGAAGAAGAAACATGGTGGGCTAGGCATCATCAACTTAAGAGATATGAACCTTGCCCTACTAGGAAAATGGTGGTGGAAGGTCTTCCACCACAGCGGGGAAGGATGACAAGACTTCATTCAACCATACCTTCGGGAGAAAGGTACGAGAAATTTAGGCTTCCGGGTATGGTCTAAAGTTTCTCGCTTCTGGAAAGGGATTACCAAAGCAAGCGGGCCTTTCAACTCAGCAGTTTCATCGACTATTGGTAATGGACAGTCCACCAGATTCTGGTGGGACAAATGGTGTGGTGCCTATACCCTTAAAGAAACTTTCCCAGATTTATATGAGAAAACGACTCGCCCGAATGTGTTTGTGGCCGAGACATGGAAGAGGGGCAACTAGAAACCGTATTTTCGTGGACCTCTTAGCCCAGGGTTACATCAACGACTGACTGAACTGCAAACACACATTACACGAAACGGGGCGATGTATGCTCAAGGCCCAGATCAGATGCGCTGGGGATTAGAGACCAAAGGAGCTTTTACTGTTAGGTTGCTGTATCATTGCATTCACTATCAAGGATGTAGACCCAGTTGGGCACAGGTGTTTTGTAAAGCCAAAACACCCCTTAAAGTCAGGATCTTCCTCTGGCTAGTGCTCAATAATGCAATCCTCACCAGAGAGAACCTTGCCAAGAGACAACCCCAGATAGCGACTAATTGTGGATTCTGTAACATACATGCGGAGAATCTGAATCACCTTTTCATTCACTACCAAAGAAGTAAGGCAACTATGGTAGAAGTATTACGGGCCTTAAGGACATGTGACTACCCCTGCGAATACAAGGATTTGTGGGTTGGCTCCAAATTTGCTTCGGTTCGCCATGAAATGAAGGATGCTTGGTACATAGCCATTGCGGCAACTACTTGGGTGTTATGGCTAGACAGAAACAATTTCTATTTTCGTGATTCATGTAATAGTATTTTTGGTAAGCTTACTCATATCATGCATCTTATTTCCTTTTGGACCACAGCTGCTGCCACAGGAGCACGAGGGACGATTGCCAGGTCTTCCAGGTGGAGAAATTTGATGATGAGGAGATCGAGTTTGGACCGACACTGGACTGAGAGGTAGGCGCCCTCCATACTCTCATGGAACAAGATACATTTGGATATCCACAGTCTGCAACTAATTCTATTTTGTATTTTGTTTCGATCTATTGTACCTATGGTTGTACTTTGGTATGTGAGGTTAGACCCACCCTCCAGGGTATTGTTGGGGGGTTATATTTTATTTTCTGCACTTTACTTTTGTATTTCCCCCGGTATGCCGGGGTTGTTTTATTAATTTCTTATTAATGAAACAGGGTGGCGTTATTCCACCTTTAACCTCAAAAAAAAAAAAAAAGACTCTTGTAGCTTTAGTTTGCTTCTTCCTTTGCTCACTTGCTTGTAGAGCTTGCCCAACTCCTACTACACTTCTCTTCTACTACACTTTACCTTCCAAAAGAATTCACCCTTTCTTCTCCTTTTCTTTCCCTTTTTCTTTTTTGAAGAACACAAGATGAAAATGAGAGGTGAATGGAGTGGCAGGGGGGTTTATAAAAGAAGGAGAGCTAGGGTTTTCTTTTGGCCGGATGGTGAGTGTGGGGTGAGGATGGGGAGAGGTGGAGTGAGTGGGAGATGTGTGGATGAGATGAAGCCAACACACCTAATTAGAAGCTTCATGGAAGTTTCTTTGAAACTTCGTGGAAGCTTCTCACTCTCCCAAAAGTCAATACCACATGGTGAAATATCTCCACCATTGGATCTTCATCAAGCTCCAAGTCAAGATCATATGATGCTATGGTTCCTAACCCTAGATTAGGTCAAGTAACCCTAGGTAAAAAATAGTAACCCTTGTGCATGAACACAAACCATATTCAATTCAAACACTAGCTCAATTTAAAATAACAAATATATGTAATTTAAAATCTATAAAATATATGTTTTATAGAAATTATAATCTCCTCCCGAAAATTTTCTGGTCGAAACAATCGGGACAATCCACAGTTTAATTTGAGAAGATGTCTCGAGTCTGTTTCATCAGGTTCAGAACAACTCATACGTCTAAAATCTCTCAATTAAAACTGATAATCATCATAAAATATGTAATCGTGCACAATACTCAAACGTGCACAGAGTACTATGCAAAAATGGCTATATGCTAATTTGCGGGGTATTACAAATGCTTTAAGAGCATCTGTAGTCGTTGGCTATTTTGCCAAAATTTCCAAATTTTGGAAAATGTAGCGCTGCAATCGTTGGCCATGTACCCAAAATTTGGGTTTCCTATGAACAGTGGTCGGCTATATTTAGGAGACGAAATGACAATTGCCAAAATATAGCTAATGAAAGATAATTTATCGTCTGTTTGATCGGGCAAAAAATTATCTTTCGTCTCTTAATTTTTAAAATTTTTCCCCATCGGACGGTAAATGATTTACCATCCCACAAATTGCGGATTTCTCGGACGAGGGATTATTCCCCGTCCTTGATTTGTTTTTAAAAAATTAAAAAACGGTTGGACTGGAGATGAAGCCCCGTCTGTTCCAATTTTTTTAAAAAATGTGTTGGGACGAGAGATGAAGCCCCATCCCAACACATTTCTCCCCTAAAAATTTCTATACAACCACCCTATAATTATTTCTATAGTTAAACTTAGGTTTAAATGTTAATTAATTAAAAATTAAGAAATAATTAAGATTAATTTAACAGTTTTAAGGAATTAATTATGATTTAAAGTATTTTTTTAAAAAAATATGACGGACTGAAAATGATTCTCCGTCCATTTGATTTTTTTAGTATTTTTACATTGGATAAAAAATAATTTTTCGTTTGAAATTTTAAAAAGTTCGAAAACCCAATTTTTGGTATTCGACGGCTGCAATGCAGTCATTTTTTCCATTTCCATTTGCCAAATACCCAAAATTTAGGTTTCCTCGACTAAAGATGGTCTAAGATCACAGATTCACAGCAGACCGGTAAAAGCAATAGTAGGATACAGCTCATCCGCAAACAAAACTAAGGAATATATAACCAGTAAAACTAGCGAAGTTTAAAAACTAGTGTATTTTGTTCATCAAAACAAAACTAAAAACTTCTGTATCAAGTCAAAAAGAACCTGATATCTGATCTCAGATGACAACATGAACGAACCAGTTTTGTCACAACAAAGAAAACATATATACCAGAGTATTATTCCCAATGATTTACCGAGAGTTTGCAACTATAAAAAACTATCGGAACTAGAACAAGTCAATATGCTACTAGCAGTTGACTAGAACACTGCTTAGATCGCATGAATGGGATTAAAACTCGTACCACTACTGCTTTGGTTGTTACTAGAATGAAAAGCAGAATGCCTTTCTGAACCTCCAATCAAATTCAATGAAGAAGAGCTAGCTTCCCCTATGCTCAGCTTCGACAAGCCCACAACCTCATCAACTTTAATGGGGGCCATAGAGTGAACAGGAATTGGTTTAACAACCTCATGAGCTTTACTCCCCTTGGGTTCTACTCCAAAACAGGGCCACACTGGGGGGTATGAAAATGGAAAAAATTGCGGGTAGGGAGCGCACACCATCGGGTACGGGTGATGCATGGTTTCTGGCCTTGGAATTGCTGTCACTACCTCTACAGGTTCGGAAGCTGGATTGCTCGAATTTGTATTTGTTGGTTCATGTTCTCCCGTAATGTTGCTAAAATCTCCTTCAGGTTCTTGCTGGCCATGACCGAGCTGAAACACAGAAAACATGGTTAGGGTTCTATATAGAAAAACATTAAGGAAAAGCAAGTTTTATAAAATTAGTCCCATATAAATCTCATATTTACACACTAGTACCGCTCCTAAGAAACACAAACCCGATTCAACACACACGGCGAGAAACAGGGAACTTTAAATGTTACACCGTAATTGGTAATGTCGCATTAGATAAATAGAAATATTTGTGTTTCCACGGTACCTCACAGATTGATATCATATATTAGTCAGTCGCAATGTGAGGCACCTGTATTAGACGTCCTTATTCCCTTAAAAGGACTACTAATCGTTGATACTACATTGTGATTGTCAAAGGACTGATTTAAAAATAGTGATCCATGACAGAAAATAAAGGTTTGTTAAAGCACTAATATGTACAACACCAAAACTTTCAAGGGTATGAAATCAGAAGAGACTAACTTCATCTGGCGCCATATCAAAGAGGCTAGATCTTCGCTTTCTTCTATTTGCATTAGTGTGCCGAATAAAGTACTTCTGAGCATGGCTGGCAACCTGAGTGGGTGTTCTTGTTAACACATAAGTGCGTGAGATCCCTCGCCAGTCACCTTTGCCAAGCTTCTGCAGTCCGAGCAAAAATCTTTTATGCTCTTCTTCTGTCCATGCCACACCTGCAAATGATGGAGCTCATGATTACTGACTTCTTCAAACACTAATTTAATATCTTAAACATATAGAGGTACGAATGGGCTGATTTCAAAGAGTTAGTTACATCAACCCTTTCCTGGCTATGAAGCAAGAGACTCATGAAATGATAGCAAAAATCTAAGACTAATTATAGACCTGTCACCTGATGTCAACATCAGATTAAAACTTGACACACAAAAGCCAAGAGCCAGAATAAACGCACAGATACGCTTGAGGAAATGGTAAACACAAAAAACATGAATTGGCCAACCAAAAGATATGATTTCTACGGAACAAGACCTTCTGAAGGAAGCACCACACTTCTTCTGTTATCTTCGTGATATTCACTAATGAGGATATCAAACTAATTGAGACTTCTCAAGTCCACTATCAACAAGGAGCGAAAAACCATAGGACATTAGATATCTTCTCAGAAATACTTCCAATGTTAACTTGCATAGAAATGGCTTAAAGGAAACACTAGAGGAAAAATGACAATAAATTTCAAAAACTCAATTCACATGTTAACCCTTCTATACTAAAAAAAACAAAACATATAAGTCCTTCCAAATACCTATTGGCTTGCAAAGCACGCCGCTTCAAGCAATGAGTCATCAAAAGCTTGTTTCACTTCCCATTTCAAACTCCTAATTTCTTAATACTAACTGCCCTAATGCAAAGATTACTATATTAGGGAACTAATGCTCATTATCAAGTATCAACCAAGGCCTCTGAATAGTAAACTTGGTTGCAACTTCTATTCATGATAAATCTTCTGGAAGCCTCAATTAAACGTTTCTCTTTAGTCTAGGTTTTCATTTATGATTTGACAAGCACAAGAAGCCTCAAGGAGAACTATTTGTATAGAGATCAGAAATAAGCTAAATCGGTAAAACATGATGACGAAATATAATAATAATAGGAAGTTATGGTATGTGAGTAAATCAGTGAGGTAGTAGACCAGAAAAGATACAATCACAGACAGTCTTCACTCAAGCTCAATTTTTAGTGTAGTGCTCAATGATGTGCGTGTGCGTCTGTGTTTCTCATTTTTTATTAAAATTCTTTTACCTTTCAGTCTTCAAATAGGAAAAAATAAAATGAAGAAGACGAAGAAATAACTCAAGAAAATCAAATTACTAACTACCATCAGCTCCCGGACACATAAAAGAGACAAAAACAAATCTTAATCATAACTTCTGTAACTAAGTCCCTTTAATCCTAAAACTAAGATACTGAAAGGATGGATTTTAATTCCTTAGTATAGACAAGTTCCTAGTACCAAACGACTCAGGAAAATCAAAATGTTCTTAGGTCCATGCATGCAACAAGTTTCATTAGCTATCAATCAAAGAGATTCAGTTAATATGACAATTTAACTTTCAAATTGGGTTGGTCAGCAACAAAAATAAGATTGCCCATTTACTCATAATAAATACCTATTCTAGAGCACCAGCAGTGCACGAAGGTTAATTCTTTAATTAGTTTTAGCTTTTGTGTTTTGCAGTTGTCAACATTTCACACTCCATATGTTCATAATTTATACTCTTTTGTTAACTTGGACTACATCCTTAAAAGTAAAAAAATAAAGAGGACCATTGTATCACAAACCACTATAGCAGGCATATCTTGATTCCTATGCTATCCAAACATTACATTGTTCACAGTTATGACCACTTACCACTGTCCAACCACAACAACATACAACCCTTAGAATTTTTCCAAAGTATCAGAAAATCAAAAATTCACAAAAAGTTCTTTTGCTAAACCCATTAAGGCTCTGTTTAGTATTGTTGTAAACAAAAAGTGCTGGTAGCAGAAAGCATAATGTTTAACTTCAAAAAAAGTCCTAGTATGTAAAAGCACTTTTCCAAAAGCAAAAAATAATAGTTTTCGAAAAAGTACTTTTGGCTAAGCACACTTTTAATTATTTTTGCCAAACACCTAATTTGAGCCTAAAAGAGCTTTCATACCCAAAAGCACTCCAGAAAAGCAATGCCAAATGGAGCCTAAAAGCATGAGAATCAAAATCCACATGGAACAGAAGATGTAAAATCATATTCAACTCACTAGCAAAAAAATCCAATTTGTTATCTGCTAACTACCATCACAACCTCTCTATAAGCATCAAAACACCCAACTTTTTAGTAACAAATAGTTGGAAAAGCATAAAAAACAAAACCAAATTCATAAGCACACATTGCTCAATTTACAACAATAAGAAGCACCAAAAAATGCCTCATTTATATAAACACTAACGTATAGAAGATAACTAGAACACTAGAAACAATACATGCATCCAAAACAAACTAATTACAATTCACTATGATTCAACCTTCTCTATTTTGTAAATAATTACCATCATAAATTCCCAAATTCAAAATTAAACAAAAATAATTATTATTTTCAGATCCATTTCCTATAACATTTCAAATTACACAATCAACCCAAAATTCAACCACCGTAAAAACAAACCTAATCAAGTAAAACTGCACTTTTTACCTCAAAAAAATCAAACCTTTTTCCAATCTATTTCGCATTCCCAATCTAATTTACACCAAAACCCTAAAATGTAAACAAAATCGAACCTTTCTTTCGGCAACTAGAACTGGCCCCCTTAACGGACCCCTCAGAAGCATAACCATCCTTCTCCCTATCATCACCCGCCACGTCATCATGCGCCACAGGAGAAGCTCCGGCGAATCCGATGGCCGCGGAGTGGTGGGATAGGTTACTCATACTGGCGCTCTTTCGAATAGGGCCGGATCCGTCCAATCGGACGCCGAAGAGCTTCACACCGCCGCCGCCGCCGCCAACGGAAGCACGCGAGGGGCACGTGCGGGAGTTGTGGCCATTGTGGCTGCAGTGCGAGCAGCGCCGCGTCATCGTCTTCTCGGATTTGATCGGATCATACAGAAAGGATGAAACTGGGGATTTTGGGGGGTTTATATAGGGTTAGGGTTTTTTTCAGATGAGGAATGTATCTTTATTTTATTTTATTTTGTCTGATTTTGGTAAGATTTTAGCAGTTTAGTATATTTTAAAATGGGAATGTCATACTACTTTTTTTCTTCCTTTTTTTTAAAAAAAATATTGCTTACTTAATTTTGTTTTGTATGGGAAAAGAGTAAGTTTGGAATTTTGAGGGGGTGTAGCATTAATCTTTTTCAAGTTTTTATTATTACTTTTAATTATTAGAAATTTAATTTTGTTTGTTGTTACGTGAATATTTAGATTACTACTAGATGTATTATACATGACATTGTATTTTTAACGGTTTAAAAAATATATTTGGAATTGGTAGATTCTTTATGTGAGTTCATCAACAATTTATAGTTTTTAACAATTAAATTTTATTGGTGTAGAATATTATTATTGTACATGCTAACAAGCTAGTTAAAACAACTAGAAAATTAAGATATGACTATATGAACGTTAACTTTGTAGTACTATATCAATTTGTTTTAAACTCGTTGTTCTATGTATTAAAATAGAAGACTTTTACTCAATAGTATTTATTTTCGAGAGAAGAGTATGTACATGCAATTCAATTTAGATGTGCAATGAAGTTTTTTTGTAGATATTTGAGAGAAAAAGTAAGTTGTAACATGGTGTAAGTAAGATTTGAATTTCAAACATCTTATCCATTGTTGAAGACTTTATTATTGTTTTGTATGTGCAACAAGAATACCTCTTATTAATCCCTATTAGTGCTAGAGTAGCATAGAACATAATATAAAGTGCAAAATATGATATGCAAGCTCCATTATATTATGGACTACACTATGAATAACAAACTTATGAAAAAGGTCATGGAAATTACAAGATTTGTTGGGGGCCCTAATGTCATATGTATTAAAAGCCTACTTTGAAAAATAAACTTATAGATGAAAAAGATAGAATGATCATAAAGGTCGGCGGGTAGTCATAAAATAAAATAAAATAAAATAAAGTAAAGTACTGGATGGACGACTGAGATTATTTTGTCTACCGATAAAAGTGGGGATTAAATTAATAATAAAATGTTAATCTCTACTATTTTAATGGAAGAGTTTGTCACCAAACAAATTCTATTTGTAACCAAGCAAACAAGTGCATTGTAATCCAACAAATATGTTCCATGTACATGCACTAGGTTTGCCCGTGGACATGTGCCTACGGCACGTCTTCGTGAACGATACAGCATATGAAAAACCATGTAAACACATACGGAAAATGCAGGCAAAATACATAAAGAAGTTTTAAAAATATAGCATGATAGTGTTACTACTAACAACCATCCAACTGTTGAAGAATGCCCGATTTTGTAACTCCTCCTTTTCTAAGAGCGAGAGAGAGAGATATGAAAAAGTGAAAAGAGGGAAGAGAGAGAGATAGTAATAAAATGATGATGAAAACTTTTAGGGGAAAAACCTTTTGGAGGGAAAATGTTTTTTGGAGGGTAAATGTGAACCATTAATTTTTGTTCCAATTGAAGGAGAGCCACTTGGCAACTTTTTTTTTCAACTTACCTTGTGATTTATTATATACTCTATAAAGGAGGTCTTAAATTGGATGCAAGACAACTCTACTATTTTAATGGGAGAGTTTTTCACTAAACAAACTACATTTGTAACCAAATAAACACGTGCATTGTAACCCAACAAACATGTACAATACACATGCTTAATTAATATAAAGGAGGTCTTAGGTTTGATGCCAGATAACGTCAGTTTTTTTTTAAAATATATATATTTATAAAGTCGTGCGTTGTAAATTACTAGTATACTATGTTTGCCCATTGACACGTGCCTACGGCACGTCTTCGGAACGGTGCACCTTGTTTGATCATATAAAATAGTTTTGGAGATCCAACAAATTAATTGAATTAGCAAACATATTATATGAGAAACTTTTGAGGGTCCGGCAAAAAACATATTATATAATTTTTTTTGATTTTTTTGAATTATTTTTAAAGTTTTTAAAATTTTATTTTATTTTATTTTTTAAAAATTTTTATTTTCTTAATTTTTTAAATAGAAAAGGGAGGGAAAGAGAGAGAAAAAAAAGTTAAATAAATATATGAGTTGTTTTGAGTGGGGGATTTGAATTTAAGTTTTGGGGGAAAACTTTTGGAGGGAAAATATGTTTTGTGAGGTTATATCTGGACCTTTGATTTTTGAGGGGATTGAATGATAGCCACTTGATAGCTTTCTTTGTGTTTTATTATATATACTAGGTATGCCCGTGGCACGTGCCTACGGCACGTATTCGGAACTGTATATAAATTTAGTTGGAGTTATTTGGCGGTTGAACTGCATATAAATTTATGCATTGTACATGCTAAGAAAAAAAATCATTCAATACACCTCCTTCTACCGCTTTAACAATTATTCGTTAAAATGTTTTAGTTTTTTTAGGGATTTAACTTTATTGCCCTTAAATATGTCAATATTGACTTATCCAATTCTTAAAAAAGCTAAATTTTTATCAGGAGATGTGAGAACATCAATTAAAAAAATGCACCATGACAGGAAAAAAAATGATTGTAAACAAATACAACCACCTTTCTAATACAATCATCTACTCTATACAGGCCTCCTCTGAAATTATATTGCTTCCTAATAGTTTTCTAATAAGGCGCATTTAAATTGTTTCCTACGGCACGTTATCGTGAAGAATGATTAATTAATTACTAAGTTGTTTAGTAAAAATTTCGACAGTCTTATTTAAAATTTTACAGGCAGGATTGTAGTAAAAATTTCGACGGAATCTCTCCTGAAATATTATTCCTTTTAGAGTAAATCCTTATGGAATTCTGCTCCAAATTAAAAAATTAACATCACAGACAGTCAAATTGAATCCTCCACAGCCCAATCCAAGCCACATCACACATGCATCATATATATAAGGCTTTGGAAAAAAAAAACTTCATATTACTAAAGATATAAAATAAAAGACCAAGATATCATTTGGAATCATAAAAGATTTTAGGAAATTTTGTAAAAATTTCGACAGAACCTCCCTTAAAATATTAGCCATTTTACTGTCATTCCTTACGAAATTCTGCTCACAATTAAAAATTTAACATTACAGGCAAGAAATATAAATCCTCCCCAGGCCAATCCAAGCAACATCACACACATCATCATATATATAGGACTCTGGGAAGAAAAAATCTTCATATGACTAAGATACAAAATAAAAACCAAGATATAGTTTGAAAACATAATAGATTTTAGAAAATTTGGTAAAAATTTTGACAGAATCTTCCCTAAAATATTAGCCCTTTTGCAGTAATTTCTTACGGAATTCTGCTAACAATTAAAAATATGACATCACAGGCAATAAATATCAATCCTCCCCAAGCGAAACCAAGCAACATTACACAGGCATCATATATATAAGGCTCTGGAAAAAAAAATCAAAATATAATGCAAGATACAAAATAAAAACCAAATATTCGTTTGAAAACGTAATAGATTTTTTGAAAAACCTTCGAAAAACCTTTAAAAAAACCAAACACAGAACCCAATACTCCACAAAATTACGGGTACGGGTATTAACATAACTATATTATATCATCATTATATACAGTTACTTACATCATCTCCCAAAATCCTAAATATTACACAGATTTACTTATTGTACATAACTTAAGGGAACAAAATATACAACCAACCCTACTATAAAATTTTTTTACAGGGTTGTTATAATAGGGATCAAACACAAAGCTTCGAGTCTTCAATATGTGACAAAACAATGAGCCTACACAAACAATAAGAGTTTTTTAAGAATCAATCAAAACCAATGATAATTAAAGAAATAAATAGTAAGAGCATGCAGGAAAATTTATTCTCAAACCAATACCTTTCAGATAGGATGATGTACAAAAGAGACTGCCTTCAAACTCGACGGTTTGAACCCAACATATCTGCATAATAAAGCTTACCATTAGCACCCAAAATGAAAGTAAGCTATCAATGAAAACATCAACAGAACTCAAAATGCTTGGAAACAACATAAAAATGCATGGTAGCAACATAAAAATATATTAAAATTTTCAGGAACAATATAAACAGAGCTCAATAAGCCTGGAAACAACATAAACATAGCTGAAAATGCTTATAAACAGCATAAACAAAGCTCAATTTTATTTAATTAGGATTCAATAAACAGCATAAATAAGCTTTGGTAAATGATGACAGTATTATAGCTACCTGAGCCAAAATATAACTTACAAAGATTATCCTTTAAACCCAAACTCTGACACTTAATCCAAGAGGATGCGTACCAAGCATTTTGAACATGATGTATATGATTATGGGCTAACAATATTCTGCAAGAATCACACACATTGATTTGATACCAAGACTCATTGTGTAAGAGGAAGCTAAGCCGGTGGTTTTGAGGGAATAGCTTAGGTGAAACATATTTTTTTTCCACCATTTATACATCAATCCAAGCATATTTAAACTTTAAGAATTATAGTTATAAATATCACATGAAACTCAATCAAAAACAAAGACTGAAACAGTGAAAGTGAAATAGTAAAGGGGGCCGAATTGATACTAAAGCCTAGTTTTTAAACCTTGGATTCATGTATTGCTCGCAAATGCCTCGCAGGTAAAAGTATTCTTACTTCGTTTCTTTTCATTGATTGCCCCACGCCTAAACAAACCTAAGCTGAAGAATAGATTAGCTTGGAGAAGAGGAACACACCTAAGATCAAGAGAAAGGAGCTTATGATGTATTGTGGAATCAACACCAACATATGTTACAACCAGGCTGCCAGCATCTGGGTGGGGCCAGCTGCGTGATGTTGGAAACCTTAGTACAAATCATCCAGGATATCCTTTAAGTGAATTTTCAGCCTCTTCCTTTGTTATCAATCCTTCTATCCATCTAGGTTTTGTGCATTCCCACAACTCATATAGTGGATCCTTCAACAAAGAAAAAGCTACAGGGTATAACCGCCACCAGAACTTCTCAAACTCCTATAAAAGTAGAAAAGTAGGCACACATCTCAATTTTACATAGTCAGATTATTAGAAAAGTAGAAAAGTAGGATTCAATTAGAAACAACACTATATATAGGATTCAATTAGAAAAGTAGGCACACATCTCAATTTTATTTAAATTCTATTGGAGTGTCTTCAACACCTTGTACAACTTCCCTTCGCTAACTCCATCACTATACTCTACATCATGGCAGAGTTAGTAGAAAGTCTCAGTTCATTTAAACCCTCCATCTCCTTCATTGAAATTGAGCAGGGCTTGGATTTAATGAGCCACTTGGGTGAGCTCAACAATAATGTCATGGACAACCATAGTGCAAAATTAAAGATACCACACACGTCTGACACCCGACACTACTTACCAAAAGAAAAATTAAAAAGATAATGCAACAACTCTTTTATCTTGTTAAATATCAAATTAACCACAACAGACATAAACTTGATTCACAAAGGGTTTTTACTACCTTTCTAAATTGTAGTCAGAACTTGATGCTACTTTGAAACCAGAGAGAACTCCCTGCTTTTTGTATTCCAGTTTAAGCTTGTCGTCAACAGCTACACTTGCAGGTTCCTCATCTTCAACTACTGTCGCTACAGAATCAAGACCTAACAGTAACAATGGCTTAGAAACCAGAAAAACACTGATCTTAAAAGTGTAGATAAATATATTTAAATCACCACTACTTCATTTCCTCTATCAGATATGAAAAACATACTCGGCAACATAACACGCCAAAAGGTGTTTCAAGTCAGAATAATATTAGTTTGATAAACCAGTACAATTACTCTGTAACAGATGCTTCAACAGCTGAACTATATACTTCAAACGAAAAAAATACATAATTAAGTTTCTATCAAACAAAATTGACGAATTTGTGTAGATAAGGAAGAAGATCAAAGTGAGTTAAGTAAAATAAAAATACTCAACTCAACTTTTAATGGATTTTAAGTCAAAATTAGAAGAAATACAGGTTAGGAAATCAATGAATGTTGAGCAAATAATCGGGGAGCTAAACTTTAATGTGAGATGTTAGATTATATTAGAGGCCTTCGTAACCAGATGATCAAACTCCTATTCGAAATACTGATTCCTAAGTAGATTTTTTAGGTAAAGAGTAGTACTAATCCGATATATAATCCTTGCATTTAGTTTTTTTTTTAAACCGAAAAAATAATGCAAATTTGTTTCCTCAAGGGTAGCTCAGGCACATCTCCAAGACTAAACAATGTCTATGTAAGTAGCAGAAATTGCACATCCACTCCTAGTTCTAGCAACTCAATGCTCTATATATAATCTTTTCAAATTCAAATTCAGAGAGTACTCTGTAACAATAGCTAAATGTACATAATCCACTACCTTATTTTTAATTGTGCAGCAGTAAACAATTTATTTTTATTACTTTAGAAAAAACACTTTCTTTCTTTTACATTGGTTTGTAATAGAGGATTATTTTGAGAAAACTGTAGTTGACAACAGAAGCTGAAATAGTCCTTCTCTATTTTATGTTAAACTCTAAAGTGTAAAGAATAAAGATGGTCGTCCAAAGGTTCAGACTCACAATGTGATTCCGACACCTAAAATTCAAACACTACGCTTAATGTCAATGTTTTGCCGCCACCACCACCAACGACAATGTAGTCACTTTTAAGTTCAGGTATCATAATTCCACACATCAGGTTCCTAAAAGATTATCTTCATAGTGTGCACAATTTCCATTCCAAATGGTTTTCTGAACCATCAACCAATGCATCTAAAAATTTCAATTTCAATCCAACTCATCGCAGCCCCCATCTAAACCCCTAACCAACTAAGCTTAAATGTATTCTTATGACTTCTAGATGCATGACACCAATAACTCATAATACTAATTTTAACAGTGACTGCACTTGCATATTGCAGCTACAACGACTACAATCACGGAATATGTATGTACCTGTACTTTGGATAGACTGGAGCATTCAAACTGCAACCCATGGCAGGTGAAGATGTAGAATGCATGTCGTCGTTGGTGATGATTATCTTGGTGATCATCATCTGTAAAGCTCGGTAATGGCCTAATTTCAATGATATTCGATCAGTGTGGAATCTTGAGGACTCAAATCTGCATCACATGTTTGAAATTATAGGTATCATCACATATTCGCATGTACTAAAACAGTCATCTATTTGTTCACATTCACATGCCATACTACCACATTAATGTTTCTTCTTATCAATAAGCGAAATTTGGACAAAGGTAGGAGAATGCAAGAAAAAGTTCACTCACAAAGTATTCGTTCTCATAGAAATGCTTCATTTTTGGGTATACTAATTAATTTGCTTTAAGTCATATCCAATGTCCAAGACAGTGTACATATTACTCTAGATTTATTCAATCCACACACAGTTTGCCTTCTGTAAATTGTGGATTAGTTTGGCATGCTAGCATTTAGTAACGAAGCCGATGATTCTCTTAATAGAAACATATTTATATTACAAAATCCCTAGCAATGTTCATGTGAATTCAATAAAGTTGGAGAAAATAGATACTTAACGATACTTAATTTAGGGGACTAATATCCTAGAAATCCTATCGCTAATAAATAAAGCTCTTTGCTTTGAATACACTATCAATAAACAAATTCCTCGGTTTCGATGGTGTTCCTTTTCACCAAAATGACATGACATAACAACAATTACCCAATCTCATAAGAAAAATGATTGTAATACAAAAACAGTTACCCTATTGTCAGGGTGCTCATTCTGCGAGTTGGTATGATGGTGAGGGAGCTGATATATAAGGATAATGTGTTTGTGTTGCTGTGTTCAGGGGTTAATGGTCAATTCTGCAATAGGAATCTGCGGCGACGCGTGAGGGAGAGACAGAGACGCGGAGGGAAGACTATAGAGCAAAATTGTCCATGTGATCAAGGTGGAGATATATTGCCAATATGAGTTTTAGAAAGACCTGATTAAAATTTTCTTATAGTTTTTACAGTGAAGGAAAATAATGATGATTTATTTGTTGAGTTTAAATGTGTTTCCCTCGCTTTCTTAATCTTCTAAATATAGTAAAATTTCAAAGTTTATTTCTCACATATTGTTGATATTCTTGTCATTACAATTAGTCATCAGTGATCTATTTTGCAATGAAACAGTCTAATCTGACATTCCCAGTTAAGTGGTGGATTCTTTGAAGCAGTTATGCGAGTTTGAAGTAATTCCACATTCAATGAAACTTGGGTACTCTTACTGGGGAGCAGGTCAGTTGTGAGGAAACTTTTTTAATTGTTCAAACTGACCAAAACTCTTCAGCTTCTAAATGAATGGAGACTTAAATGAACATGTAAAGTACATCATTATTCAGTCTTCTGCTATGCAAATATCGTATGATTGAGTGTTCTTGATGAAAAAAAAACTTTTGTATTAGAAAAGCTGGGTGATTGAGTCAGTGATGTCTATAGCAGTCATAGGCATGCTGTGTTTGTATGCTAATTTGGTAAGATTAAAATTTTGTGGCAAATTTATTGTGAAAAAACGAACAATCATTCCAAAATTTTGCATGGAACACATTTTGTTCACTGGGAACATTTATCAAGTATATACCAACAATTTAGTGATTACTTGTATATGTAACTACTTGCAGCACCAAATTAGTTTTTTTCTTAATGGCATTGGAGCTCAACATAATAGATACTAATGATGAACTTTGAGTTAATAATATTGTAAGTCAGCACTTGGGTGGAGATCTAGAACTATAAGAAAAATTGAGAATAATATTGTAAGTCAGCACTTGGGTAATGATGAACATAGATGTATACACAGAAAAACTTTAAGAAAAATAGAACAATTTGCATTGATGCCCAAGAAATATTTAAGAGTTGTACCTTTGGAACTGAACATCAACTGTACCCAGTAATGGTGAGATTGTCAACATGATCAAGTGTCAAACCTGAAATGAGAACATTATATTTCACTGGATCGAGTGTCAAACCACTAAACAATATGATACCATGTATGGGTAGAGGCAACTCAAGTTCCACATAGAATGAGGAGTATTTAACTAAGATCATTTGGGCAATCTCAATAAAGGTCGTGCTTTGCACACATTAATCCAAACAGTATAGTGCTAACTTAGCAAAAGCAAGGATGCATAAAGTAGATCAAAACAAACTTGGTTAAAAAATTCATGCACTAAAAAGTTTGTGGTCTAAGCATATGAAACAGTTTTGGCATTAGGAGATCATGTATCATTCAAAATTGTGTGTTATAAGCTTCAGGAGTTCATGCACTAAAAATGAGGGATTCAAATACAAAATACTTCACCTCATCTCATGCTCTCTCTGTATATTATTTTAGTTACTTCTTACATGAAAGCATATTCTACTCCTTAGTTACAGAGTTATACTTCTCATGATACCTACAAAGTTGCATATTCTACTCCTTAGTTACATGAAAATATATCTAGACACTGCTGAGAGAAGATCACAGAGTTCACAGTGGGGTAAGCAAGAGACTTCTGACATAAAAAGAAAGCAAACAACAGAAAAATAAGCCTAATCAGCAAATAGATCTAAAATTGTCAAGTGTAACAGCTAGATGTGGCATCCAACATTAGTTTGGACCTCAAAGTAACATCTGAAGTGATTGTTAATAGAATAATTGACATGAATAAGAACTAAATTTGCACTGATTTTGGAAGGACTCATAATCGTATCAATATATATTAGGATGAAATAAAATAGAAAATACTCAAGTCATACCTTAAGCTATTGCTTCATCAATTATATCCTTGAAGCGGTGTGAGTCAAGCTTTGGCTCAGAACAAAGCATTGAACAAAAAAGCCTGTAAAACAAAGACAGGTTAGATAAGCTACAGATGTCCTCCATATACAGAGCCAACATAACAGATACTCCCAAGTCAGACCTCAATATAAACTCTTCGGATCTTTCTTCTCTGAATCTGATCCTCTATAGTTTTAGCTTCAAACTCTTCAACATCAGCTTCTTTTGTAACCTACACAGCCAAAAGAAAAAGGGATCCGTTATGTGCAGAGTGAATATAAAAAAGGCCACGGGCAATTTTATTATCTCAGTTGTTACAATCTAACTCAATAACCAAAAATTACAGGATACGTTCTTTTTCTTGAAACACATCCATACATACAAACAATAACCATGAATATTCAACACATAAATAAGGAAGATATTTAGATGCAAACACACTGACAAAAGAAAAGGCCCAGAAGAATGCATACCTCGCACAGAACCGAGGAGTACAAAAGGCCCAGAAGGTGCTAGATGATATTCCCTGCATTTGTTTCGCACTTGACTAACAAAGATGCAAAACTGAACCGAGAACACACCAACAACCAACAGCCATGAACATCAGATTAAAAAAGAATTCACAATTAAAAGAACAGAGAGTTAATATGAACAGAAAGAATTACAATTCAGAGTTTTCTGAATTGAATGAAACACAAAAAAAGTAAAGTCTTTTATAACCTTACGGGCCGGTTGAAGTGAGTAGATGCAGAATGTTCATAAAAATCTGCTTTTACAAAACAGAAACCGCAACTGAACAACAGAAGAAATCATAATTTAACAGGCTAAGATAGTTGCAGAAAATAGATCTACATAAGATTTTTTGCGTGAATTGGCCTATGTGATGGCTAAATCAGACACTACATCTTTAGATTTTAATGAATTTCTCGTTGTGGCATTTTGCCGAATAGTTAGCAAGCGGAATTTCAATAATCCTAAAACCAGGACGAATGAGAAGGAGATACCCTGATAAAAAAATGGATTGCGCACTTCAAAACCACCAAGAATTAGAACGCAGAACTCGAAAACCCTAGCCATCACTTTCACTGCCGAAACCCTTGCCATCTCCTTCACCGTGTTGCCAAAACCCTAGCCCATCGCTCAATTAGTTTATACCTCGAAACGCATTAGAAGAGGGCAGCGCCAGGAGGTGGGGCATCGGGGCTGGCTTCAGGAGGCGGGGCATCGAGAGAGAGAGAAGGGGAGCGGGGCGTCGAGGCTGGAGAGCGTCAACCAGCGGGGCGTCGGGAGAGAGCGTCGAGGCTGGCTTCAGCCAGCGGGGCGTCTAGAGAGAGGGGGGGGGGGGTTGGCAAGTGAGGAGAGAGAGAGGGGGGATTGGGGAAAGTAGCTGAGAGAGAGAGAGAGAGAGATGGGAACGGAAAGAGATAGACAGTGAAAAAGAGAGAGAGAGAGTGTGTAGGTTTTTGAATTTGTGGAGTTTGAAATTTTATGCGGGAAAATATGTTTTGTGAGAGTAGATCTGGTCCATTGATTTTGGGAGAGATTGAATGTGAGCCACTTGATAGCTTTCTTTGTGTTTTATTATATAGATATCACATGCATCGCATAAATTACTAGTGATAATAATAATAATAATAATAATAATAATAATAATAATAATAATGATGATGATGGATAAACTAGAAGATATGATATGATATCCGCATTCTGTAATCTGCAAATTTGCCGCTGTGTTCAAAAAAGGCCAGATGAGTTTATTCCAATTTCACAATACTAGTATTTTTTACGTGCGGATGCACGTTTTGATAAGAGTTAGAGGATTTTTACGTGTGATATACGTGTTAAGAAATAGTTTTGGAGTTGGACATGCGTTGCACGTAATTGAGAAAAATATTTTGAAGAAAAAGCTACGATTTGTACGTACAATGCACGTGTTTATAAGTAGAATTGGAGTTGTACGTGCAACATATGTGTTTGTTTGGTGTTAAAAAAAATTGAAAAATTATTTTCAAGTGTGTTGCATGTTTAAATAGGTGATTTTTTTTTGTTTATTTTTGTTGTAATTAATAAGAGAGTTGAAGTTGCACGTGCAATACACGAATTTGTATGTTGACAAATTACAACTCTAACTATCCCGTTATATACAGAGAGATCAGTATTATTTATTTCTGTAAATATAAAATAAAAAATAATGCAAAAAACAACATTTGTGTTTTTATAGAGTTATTAGTTTGACTGCAAATAGCATTGGATATTTTCTCTAATTGATATATTAATTTGTTTATAAATAATAAATTTTAGGGATATTTTAGCAAATGCCCCATTCAAAATGTGGAAACTAGCATATACCCCCACTATTTTTAAAAACTAAGAAATACCCTTAGTTTGGACGGAATCGTTAAAATTCCGTTAAGTTAACTTACGTGCATCACATGTGACACAGTAAAATGACCAAAACACTCCCAATAAAATTATTTTAGCAAATACCCCTATTCAGAATATAAAAACTAGCATATACCCCCACTATTTAAAAAAACTAAGATATACCCTCAGTTTGGAAAAGGAAAAATTTGTATGTATAATTATGCCATCAGCTAAGCTCGAAAATTTTCCAAAAGTGCTATGTATAATTATGCCATCGATCACTACTTTAAATTGAAGGATTTACAACCGAACTTGCTTCTGTAGATAAATACTTAGAAATAAGCTAGAACAATGACTAAAAGGGGAGCTACAACCGAACTATTACCCAAAGGGGAATAACTTACAATAATCTTAAATTGCACATTTATATTCTTGTAGATTAGTAGATATGCAATCTACTGGGAAATGTGCGGTATAGTTCTATAGCTAGCTACAAAGCACATACACTTCTATATGGAATCTCATATGTAATATCAGCATATGCATATAACTCCTTTGTCGTCCATCAAATATATGTACTAGTATACAAGTCACCTTCCCTAATCTTGACTTACCTTACCTAACCTCCATATCCGAATTGGGCCTTAGTGGAAGAATGAATAAAGGCCAGTTATGTTTAGAAAATTATTTGTTAAAAGTAATGCTATTCTGACGTTTAGAGCATGCAAAATATAGATGCCCAAAACTGTAAAAAATAATAATTAAACATCAAACTTTTTTTGAAAAATATTCAAGAATTTCCTTGAAATCTATGGAACAAATAGTCAAGATGAGCCATTTAGATTGATTTTATTTTTGTACTTTTTAATTGTGTGGAGTCGTAACAATGATTGGGTTGATGAGAAATTTGTTGTCTATGTAGGGTGGTAAGTGCAGATTCAATGAAGAAGTACCATACCTATCTTGTGAATGCTCTATGTAGATGTTCATTGTTCCTGGTTGGGGAGTGCAATTCATTTGATAGCAGTGTGGTTTGGGAATTTTGTCTGAAAACTCTGACTGAGTGCTTGCAAACTTCTTCCACTGTGAATCTCTTCCATAGTGTATGCTGTAGTCATACTTTCCCACTTTTATTGCAATATTTATTATACTTATTTGTTTGGACTAAATCTGAATGGTTGTACATGATGTTCTGAGTTTCAACATCCAAATTGCAGATGTCGAGGAATATAGGCAGGTCTGTTGACAAAAGCTGGGAGAGCAGAGCCCTTCTTATTCTAGATGTACTAAACATCACTTTAGAAAGTTCTCTATGTGAATGCAAGGTAATAACTAATGAACTAATTTTCTGATAGTATTTATGAATTTTTTTGAAATGCCATCTTTGTATATCAGAATGTCACTCACCAACGAAAGCACTGTTCATATGATTCCTATGTGCCATACATAGTGTTTTTTCTATAGCACAATATTTTCCCCTTTACTTTGCAATTTTTAGATAGTCAATTATACTTGGTGGTTTTGCTTTTTTTTTTCTCAGTGTAAATTTGATGGACGACAAAGGTGTTATATGTTCCTAGTTATTGAGGGTATTTTGGTCATTTAACTGTATCACATGTGATGCACGTAAGTTAACTTAACGGAATTTTAACGATTCCGTCCAAACTAGGGGTATTTCTTAGTTTTTAAAAATAGTAGGGGGTATATGCTAGTTTTCACATTTTGAATGGGGACATTTGCTAAAATATCCCTAAATTTTATGCATTTATGAAAAATCGAGAACATTTATGGACAGCATTTGTTATTCAATTTTTTTCGAAACAATAGAGAATTCTAAATATAGACAGCCTTTGGGAGTATATTGTAATTCAATCAACTCGGGTAATAATTGAAATACAATATGAGGCATTTGAGTTATTTTAGAAATTTTCAGGCGGCACTGGACAACCTACAACCAACACACATTATTACTTGTTAAATCACTCATCTTAGTCAGTTTTTTTTTACCGGTTTAAAATCATAAAGAATACACACCGTTACTTATTTCTTCTATTTCAGTAATCTCATTCTTTTTCGAACAAAATGCAAAATTCGCAATGCCATTAAATATACTCAAGTGTTAATTTTTTGAACATAAAAAAGACAGCATTTAAATTTAATTAATTTTTTTGGTGAAAAATAAATTTGTTAATTGTTTGAGCCATCAATATAATTTGTCTTTCAATGTTTAGAACTTAGAATGACAAACAGCTGGATGGCCTATTGGTTGAAGTTCTGTCCTGATGCACACCATAGCTTTGCTCATGAATATGAGGCCCACTTATCTTGGTTTGTGGACTTCCTTTAATAATAGCCATGCACATTTCTTTCTTCTTCTTAACAGTATTCAATATTTTTGGAAAAGAATAGTCTTAAGCTTACATGAATGGTCAAAAGCAAGAAACACATTAGTGACAAAAAGACAACACAATCTCCCCTTGAATTCCCCCTAACCTCTAGTTCAATTAGGCTTTTGTAAACTATGATTATATATCCAATGTCATTTTGATACTATTTTGCTAAAAGTATTTTATTAAAAAATACTGGTAAAAGAAATTATTTTAAATTTTAAATTTTTTCTAAAAAGTAAAAACATGTTATGAAAAAAGCTCAATTCATAATGTTAGGCACTTTGAGAAAAATGCTAAAAATTATAATTCTAAACAAATTACCTTGACTAACTATATTTTTAATTAAGTTTGTCAATTACCAATTATAAACCTTAGAGAGTTTTTATATCAAAAAACACTTTTTTTAAAAACTATATCAAATAAAACCATAGTCATATGAAGGGTTATATATTCTACTAGATTTAGATTCAAAGGAGTATGATTAGTAGGGTAGATGGGCCATGAAATAGGGCCCCACTTGTCATTGTCATCCAAAGTAGGGAGAGTTTGCTTACAACTTTTCTTTCTTTTATTATTTGTGTTTGCATTTTTTGGTCTAGTTTTTTTTTGTTCCATTTTTTCTGAGTTATTTTGTCTAATTTGTTATAACGAGGTTTGTTGCTTTTGTGCTTAATTTTTTAGGAGTTCTTTGTAGGGATGCTTTCGAATCGGATATGGATCAGATATTGGCTATGTCAATATTCGTATCTGCTTTTCAAAAATGAATTCGGATACAGATATGACTCGGAAAAAAAATCGTATTCGTATTCGTAAATTTCGGATACAAATGCGAATCAGATACGGTCTACCGAATAACGGATACGAATTCGGATATCAAACATATAGTTTTCAGTTTACCCTAATAGCATTTTGCAGTTACTAGACCAAAACGGTAATTGACAACTCCTAACTACCGTTGCCATATAAGACAACAAACGATAGCATGTTTAATTAATAGTCCTATCTTCTGAGTTGAGTGGTCCTCGAGTTACTCTTTTAAAAATATTTTATGGCATACTCATTCTAATGGAAATGTAAGATGGGCATTTTAAGCAAGCCTTTATATCTATCATTCTACATCAAACAAGGAAAACTATACTATAAAAATATATACTTTTACAAAAAAATTATCATAAAGGCTACTGATTTGTTATTTTTCCTCATTTGGAGCATCTCCCACACATCCTCCTTGTTGAAAGTTTGAGCCTCCAATCCACAAGACCAGGTACATCCTGAGTTCCATCTGCAACTTGCTTTACTTCCAGCCTACGACAACAATTACATGTTGAGTTGAATATCTGACCAAGTTTTAATTAAATTCAACTAAATTCTAAAAGTAAAAGGAAAAAAAGTATAATTACTTCTTTGTATGCTGTCGAGAATTCTCTGAGAGAAGGCCCTTTGATCTTATAATTGTAAACCACCAACATGCTCATAGTAAACTTCTTCCAATGCCTGATAGTTAAGAAGTTGGGTTTGCTGAATTTAGAAGATTAGGATTAGGGAATGGGGACTGGGGGGGTGGGGGGGGGGACTCAGTATATATATATATATATATATATATATATATAGAGAGAGAGAGAGAGAGAGAGAGAGAGAGAGAGAGAGAGAGAGAGGTGGGGGGGGGGGGGGGGGACTCAGTATAGAGAGAGAGGTGGGGGGGGGGACTCAGTATATATATATATATATATATATATATATATAGAGAGAGAGAGAGAGAGAGAGAGAGAGAGAGAGAGAGAGAGAGAGAGAGAGAGATGTGAGTCTCATATTTGTGTGAGAAAACTTTTCTCATACAAAGTGATTATATTCACTTGGTGGGACCCTCATAAGATCCACTCCGTCCATCATGTTTATCATGTCAATAGATATATGTGTAGAAAAAATCAAGTGGTTTGGAGGTCATTCATCCATGCATCATGTGAGTCCAATTTGTGGTTCAATTTGTAATACTGTTAAAATTGTTCATTTTTTAACCACATGATACATAGGTAAATGATCTCCAAACCACTTGATTTTTTCTACACATACATCTATTAGCATGATAAACATGTTGGACGGAGTGGATCTTCCATAATTGTCCCACCAAGTAGGTATAATCACTTTGTATGAGTAAAATTTTCTCATACTCTATATGAGGCACACTTTTCTCATATATATATATATATATATATATATATATATATATATATAACATTAAGCGGATATCCGTATCCATATCCGTTTTTTCTAGGTATATCTGTATCCATATCCGTATCCAAATTTTTTTAGATTTGGATATCCGAATCCGTATCTGTATCCGTATCCATATCCACAAAAATTTTGGATTCGGATAGGGATTGAATCGGATATATCCTTATCCGAGAGCATCCCTAGTTCTTTGTTTGAATGTAATATGACAAAAAAAGAGATCATGCCAACATCTCTGGAGGGTGGGGTTGTTAGCTCAATGTCAGCCGCTCCAATTTCGATCTTGTAGTACCTCTCTTGCTTAAAATACTTACAATCCTACTTCCCCGAGGTTTAATTAGAGTAAAATATAGCAAACAAATATTATTTAAAATATATTTTTAAGATGAAGTGTACAAAATAAAGTTTTGTTGGTTTGAGAGTAGGAAGAGTTTTTCGAAGTTTTTTTGAAGGTAGCCAACGAAGAAGACACAATATCAATACATCTTAAATGAATAATGAAACAATACTTTTTTCAATTTTTTTCTTACAGAATACTGTTTACTTCTTTATCTTGATATAGTTTCAAAAATATTTTTTCTTTTATGTATCTTTCATAGTTACACTCAACAACCAATCTCAAAAAATAGAATGGTCGACACTCGACCAAAAGTAAAGAAAAGAAACAGTAGAAACATGAAAAAGGGACATCTATATACGTGGACAATTCTGAAATTCAAATGCATTTATTTCAATTTTTTTTAATCTTCATTAATATTTCATTCTAATTAGAACCAAACAATGAAAATCAATAGACCATACGTGAAGAACACAAGTAAACCAACTTATGCACCTAATCGCTGACATTAAGAAGAAAAAAAAGGCGTATGCATTACACGTGTGGAATATAAAAAGAAAAAGCACAAAAATGTGTGATTCTTCATCTTTTATATTTATCTACTTAAAGGGCAATGCTCCATTGCAAACGGGTCCCGTGGAAACGGGTATGAAAACTACTGAAGCCGTTCTTCTTACTTAAAGAAGAACGGCTTTAGTGGTTTGCAATGGAGCATTCTTCTTACTTAAAGGGCAATGCTCCATTGCAAACGGGTCCCGTGAAAACGGGTATGAAAACCACTGAAGCCGTTGTTGGGAACAACGGCTTCAATGCATAAAAAGACTCATTTATTCTCTCAGTGTATAACAATATTATCTATTTTCAATCTAATCTAATATAACCTAATCTAATATTATAATGAGAGAATTGTGATTGTCATTTGTAGACAAACAAATCTGTGCATCACCTATGCATAACTAATATAAAGGAGGTCCCACGTTCAAGGTCAGACTAAGTTGAAGTTTTTACTTTTAAAAAACATATATTTATTAAGACGTGCATCACACGTGTAAATTACTGTCTCTACTATTTTAATGGGAGAGTTGAAGTTGTGAAACCAAACAAACACGTGCAATACATGTGCATAAATAAATATAAAGGAGGTCTTAGGTTCGATGATAGATAACGTCGGAATTTTTACTTTTAAAAAAATATATTTATAAGACATAACGTACATTTACATAACTCATTTTAAAGTTATATTTACCATAACTCAAGAGTTTGAGTTGTGTAATTTGTAGACAAACCAAATTGACTTGTAGATAAATTAACTTAATTGATCTAATCTCAACCACACATTTTTAAGAAAGTGATATTAACTATATTTCTAATTAATTAACCAATTACCATAATGTCTTCAAACTTCATATATATATATATATATATATATATATATATATATATATATATATACTAGATTTGCCCGTGGGCACGTGCCTATGACACGTCTTCGGAACAATACAAAACACGAAAAGCCTTGTAAAGAGTAAAACAACAATTATGTAGCTCAAGTTTGAATAGTATGACAATAATTATTTTTAAATAAAAGTCTATGTTTTCATTAGTATATGTTGAAAAATAATTATAAATGGGGGTGTAAAATCTAACTTTTTAGAACTTTAAGTGTGTAAAATGATGAAATTTAAGTCTTGAAGAGATATTTGCTATTTTCAATATAACATGTGCAATAAAAAAATATAAAAATTTTAAAAATTTTCAAACCTGAAATCTTAAAATCTAAATTGCAAGTAAATAAAGAAAGAATTCGAGAGAGAGAGAGGGAGAGAGAGAAAGAGAGAAATATGAAAAAGTGAAGAGAGAAGAGAGAGATATAGTAATAAAGTAATGAGTTTTTTAATTTTGGGGGGAAAAATTTAGTTTTGAAATTTGAAATTTGGGGGGGGGGGGGGGGGGGGGGGAATGTGTTTTGTGAGATTAGATTTGGGCCTTTGATTTTGGGGGAATTGAACGTGAGCCACTTGATAGCTTTCTTAGTGTTTTATTTTATATACTAGGTTTGTCCGTTGACACGTGCCTACGACACGTCTTCGGAACGGTGCACCTTGTTTGATCATATAAAATAGTTTTGGAGGTCGAGCAAATTAATTGAAGTAACAAACATGTTATATGAGAAACTTTTGGGGGTCCAACAAAAAACATATTATATGATTTTTTTGATTTTTTGAACTATTTTTAAAGTTTTTAATTTTTTAATTTTTTTAGTTTTTAATTTTTTAATTTTTTAAAAATTTGTAAAATTTTTATTTTCTTAATTTTTTGAAATGGAAGAGGGCAGGAGAGAGAGAAAACAAATAATTAAATAAATATAGGAGTTGTTTTGGGTGGGGAGATTTGAATTTGAGTTTTGGAGGGAAAATTTTGGGGGGAAAAATATGTTTAGTGAGGTTAGATCTGGACCTTTGATTTTTGGGGAATTGAAGGAGAACCACTTAATAACTTTCTTTGTGTTTTATTTTATATATATATATATATTTATTGACTGGCAAAAGGTAGGGTAATTCCCTACCTCACATTAGTAATATGTATAAACTATAAGTCAGAGTATATTACAAACTACTAAGGGAGGAGATCTAGAAAAGAACAACTCAAGTTATGCTAACGTTTGAGATGTCACATCTTGAATCGAAGATAGGACATCAGACTTTTGTTGTCAAGACTTTGATATCATCCACCTCGCATTCCCAACAAAGCTAGTCTCAAGAACAAAATGATCCTCCTTATTACAACCACACAACATAATAAGATTACATATGAAATTCTTCAAAACAAACCACACAATAAAATAGAGTACTGATCCTACAAATTAAAGGTAACAACCTGGTGAACCATGAAGTCCTTCCCCTTCACTGTCACTCATAACTGTTGCTCTCATCACTGGGAGTAGTAGCTGCTGCACCCCAAAATAGTTTTCTATCCTGTGTCTCCTCCACCTCTTGCATGATCTTCATTTTCTTCTTGGAGCTCTCACATTTATCTAGCCAATGGGAGAACCAAAATTTAACTTTAGCAACTAGAATATCCCATATTTGATACTTATTGGAAAAAATTCTAGCATTTCTATCACGTCATAAACTCCAACAAACATCAATAGTGAGCAAGTGTCATTAATGTGAATATCTGTGATTATGTGGAGGAAAACACAAGTGTGTGAAGCATTCATAGATGGAGGCAGGTAGTTGCGGAATGTTAAAGATATATGTGAATTAAGTTCAAGTGCTAGTGGATACAGGGCATTCAAAAAATATGTGGAAGGTGGTTTCAATGTGACATGCACAAGTTGTGCATGTCAGATTACCATTCCATCCCTTTGCATGAAGTCTAACCTTAGAATTAAGCTTCTCACAACTTAGCAATCAGATGAAGATTTGCATTTGAGTGGTGCGATTTTCTCCCAACAAGCTTTGAAGAAAGGGGAATGCATATGCTGAAGAAACACTATGCCAACTTGACTGTGTAAAGGCCAGAGGAAGAGTGTCTTCAGGTTAGGGTGTCTGCTGCGTTGGATGGGTGAATGTTGGCAATGAGCTACTTATGCTGATCCCTATCTGCAGTAAGAAGTGTGTTGGAGCTGTTGTGTAGCCCGTGTCTCAAAATCCATCTCTCATCTACTCAACTTCCCTAAGAAGATATGGTTGCCTTCTGATTCTAAGCAGCTGAGAAAAAAGCTGAGAATAAGGTGGAGATACTCTGTCTCCCTACCCAATTAGAGGTCCAAAACTTGATAAGTTTCTCATCAACTAATTGCCAGTTTAAGTTCTGCAAGAATTTCTCTCTAAGCTTGTACACGCCCTTCCAGAAGTGAGATGCCTGAATTGGACAAGTGAAGTCATTAGTAGCTCCATTGAAGTACAAAGACAACAGAGTTTGATTGCCTAGGATATTAGCTGATACAAGCTTCCGCCACCATTTCATAAGTAATGCATTATTGAATTGTTTCAGGTCTAGAACCCCTAGTTCTTCCTGCTGTTTTGGTTGACATATTCTCTCCCACTTTGTACAAGCAGCCGCTCTTGCATTTTTGTTAGCTCCAACCCAAAAAAATCTAATTCTTATTGTTGGTGTATGCTCTAGAGGCTAGCCTTATATTGACCTTACTAGTTTTACATTGTATCATGACATTTATTTCATATATGAGGCATTTTATTTATTGTATTGTTTATTGTGATTAAATGAACATAATAAATTTCTTAGAATAGTAGGTTCAATACCATGGGACATCAAGTGCATGACTTGATTGTGAGATCTTATTAGCTGAAATCAGAACACTATTATTAAATGTCCATGGTTAAGCACTATTGTTAATTATGACAACAATAATATATAGAGACTAATATGTGCGTAGACTGATGACCATATCTCACGGATTATGGATATGAGATATCAAGTATTCACATGGGCACATATTAAAGTAATAATGTACTGGACTAACTCACCATGAGAACGCTGCATGGATCGTTACATGAATGTCATGAGTGATTCTCACAGTGACCATGGTGTACGTGGTCCTTTGACTTGAAGTCACTAGGGTTCCTTACATGAGATATGTTTTAATATTGTTAAACATCGCATGTGATAAGGTGATTATAAAGTCGGCTATTGGACATACTATTAATCATGCAGAGGGATGTAGTGACTTAGATAGGATTTGTCCCTCCTACATAATAGGTGTAATACCCCAGATTTTTAAATAATATTTTTAAAATTAATAAATGAATTAAAATGATTTTTGGTGATTTAATAAATATTTTTCTGAAATTTTACCTTTTTTACACGTGCAAAACACGTGCAAATAATTTCTTAGAAGTTCAAAATCAAAAACTATTTTGGGAAAAATTATTAATTATTATTAGATATTATTTGTGAATTTTCTGAATTTTTTCTGACATTTATTGAACCTATTTGCAAATATTACAAAAAGAAGGACTTTTGTGCAAAATTACCAATTTGAATGAAATCTTCATATTTTTGGATTTTTGGGCTGGGCTTGATGCCTAGTTAACTCAGGGTTAAAAAGTTTACTTTTTGTTTAGATGAATTTGGTTTATTTTGCAAGTTTTGATAAAATATGATCTTTTTGCAAAATTGCCATTTAGAAGAACAAAAATGCAAAATCGTTTTCTGGGTTTCTCAAACAGTGCCGGCTGGTTATAGGATGGTTATTTTTGATTTTAAAACTCAATTAAGTTGGTTTTATTTAGTTTCCAAGTATAAGGATTTATATATGTAAAGATATATTTAGAAGAGGTAATTTACAAATTTGTTTACAAACCCTAAAAACCTATATTCCGGCCTATTTAAAAGGTGGAGTGCAGCCGTGTTTTGCTGCACAACACAATGGATTTTATTATTATTATTTCTTAATGTTTTAAAGAGAAGATCTTGGATTTCTTGCGAATGAGGGATTTTTCTTGTTCTTTATTAACTTCGTTTGATTTCTTCAACAAGGTGAGTGACTTAGTTTTGTTTTCTTATTGTTCTAAGTATGTTGTATGTATTGATCTATTTATTAGTAAGCATATTAGATGATGATGTGAAGATATAATGAATTTTGATATATAGATGAATTAAAAGTTGAATCTTTTATTGAAACCATGCTATTAATGACAAAAACCCTAATTTGATGACTTGTGATTGTTGAAGACTCTAATAGAGATCATGAGTAGGATGTTTTAAATCATTCTGTTGCTGTTTGAAATATATGTATTGGATTGTGTGATGTATTTCATAAAGGAAAAGATAAGTGGGATCTGTTATTGTGAGATGAACCTATACATGTTGTTGATACTTTAGATCTTCTAATTATGTCTTATAATTTGCTTATAAACATGGATTCACTGATGTGGATGATTAGAGTATGTGTGTAACAGAGTTTTTAAACTAAAAGAAACAAACTGTGAAGTGAAAGAAGAATGTGTGTTTTGGATCTGTGTATATGTGCATTTTTGTTGATTTTGGGCAATGTAAGGATTGGATGTGAATGACCTATTGCATTCTTGATCTAGTATATATATGCATATACACTTATACACTACTTTTAACATGAAAAGAATCTTCTTGCTGCTGATAATACCTATTTGAGTGCATATATGAGCACTGTTGGTAATCACCTGTGCATATGCATATACTCTCTGTTTTTACTGGCTTTTGAAGAACTTGAGGAAATCTCAAATTGAAAACCTGATAAGTTTTGTACCTTTAAATAACCCCTATATGTTATGTTAGGGGTGATGGACCCTCTCAGGAAATTAGATTTTTGAGTTGCAAAGTCCAGGTGTGTATCTGTTGGAAACATGCATAAGACTGAGAGTTTTAATCTGATGTGAGTTGAATAGGTTTAACCTTAATACTGCACCTATATGTACTGAATCCTGGAGGGGTACTGATGCTTTATGAAGGTCCTAATACACCTCAATCACTATCATGAAAAATCAATCGTAAACTTTAATTAACCAGTTAAGGGATTAACATTTAGTCTGAGTATCAAATTGCTCAACTGCAGGTTACACTATAGATTGCTGCTGCCCTTGTGCAGGTGCACACATGACAATCCACATTTACTCCACCTGCACCTTATCTAAGTGATTGTAGCCATAAACATAGTGTCTAGTAGTTGATGCCTGTATGCTGTGAGGACATTTTTCTATACCTGCATGTTTTCACTTCAAATCAGTAAAGAGAGCTTTTGTTTACATATCATATATAGATATACATATACACACACACTCACCTTATCAGTAAAAGGTTTTATTTATGTATCAGTTATAGGTACAATCCTGCATATGATCCTTTCAAATCAGATAAGGGGGGTTTTCTTTGACATCTGCATATGTTCAACTTCATCAAAAGCTCTTTTGACATATTATATATATATATATACCCATCTAAACTTATACTTCAATCAGTAAATGGAAATTCCTATATCTCCTATATATGCATAAAGTTCCATTCCCCACAAACCTGCATGTACCTCATATCAGTTAAGAGATCTCTAAATGTACACATTTATATTTAAATCTCAGTAAAGAGTAGTTCTTATATAGATATATATATATATATGCACATCTGCACATATAGACATTATACATTCAATACAAAGAGCTATTATAAATATATGTATTTCAAATCAGTGAAGGGGCTTTTCTTCCTTGTATCAGTTACATATAAACATATATATTTTGTATTAGTGTAAGGGGACTTTCTACACCTCATATATATATACATGTGTAAACTTCAACTCAGTAAAGAATTATACACACACTTATGTACACCCTTACTAAATCAGAGGACCTCCTACCCATACATATATACATACCAATATATAAACAATGTTAATGAGTGAATTTTCCCACTGTGAACGAATTAACAATGAAATAAATGAAGCGGTTAAAATGGAAGAATTTTGTGTTGAAGGTTGAGTTGTGAATCTCTAGAGGGTGTGTGGGACACTAGGTACCGGCAGTTGAGTTTTTGTGGTTTGGTCAGTTATGACCTTTGTTGTTGATCAGTTGAGTTAAGTCCGGTAGGGTACACCAACTCTAGGATATTCGAAATTAATTAATTAACTTAAAAAGATAAGGACAGGCACTGGATGGTGATATAATGAAATGAGAACATGGGTTATAAACCTCAGTATGGCTTGCGGTGTTCGATAATCCCCGAAATTATCGAGGTGTGAGTGAAATAGTCTCCGAAATTACCTGCGGTGTAGGATTGATCTCCGGAATTATCGGAGTCGAGGCGACGCTCATGTGGTATTTGTGTGATGAGGCGTCATAGCTTGCGGTGTGGGGTATTCTCGAAGATTCCCAAGAGTGAGTGAAATAGTCTCCGGAATTATCTGTGGATAGAGCTTGACCTCCGAAATTATAGAGGCATGGGCTAATACTCACAGTTTATCTATAGCTTGTAGTAGTCATTGTAGTAGGATTAGTTGCTTAGCGAAACCCTATAAAGTGGAGAGCGTTAAGGGTTTGCACCGGACCTATGTAAAGTGGGATGCATAGAATCCGACAAGTACACATTAGAGAGTCAGCATATAGCATTGATATTTTCTTGACTTGGTATTATGCATGTGTTTTCCTGTTTTCTACACTTGACACTTAGCCTAGTTCCACTTGATGTTTTCATGTTTTATTTACTGTTATTTCTTATTTCATTTATTCTTGCTGCTGATACATGTTGTATATGACTCTATGCCTTATGTTTTATTTATGTTGCTTTTATTTTTTATGTCACTCACACCGTTATGGCTGACCCCTGTAGTTATGTGGGTTAGGAATTATCTCTAGCCTCATGTTTTACAGGTAGTTGCTTATAGCATTGGATTTGGATGCTTTAGATAGAGTGATGCTATGGCTTATGTAAAATTGTAAAAGATGTGTTGTAAAGAAAAGATTGTAATTGAAGGTGTTTGTTTTTCCGCTGTGCTTTATAAACAATTGATGTAATAAAAAGTTTTAATTTTTCCCTGTATTTGGTTGCTATGTTTATGATTACATTGAAGTTGATTCTGGAATTGTGCCACGTATTTATGAGATATTATATTGGAAATTCGGGGTGCTACAATAGGAGCGATATCTTCGAACTCCTATTATTAAGTGAGACTGCAAAATGCATGGTCGTGCTCAAATGAGTCAATATGAGATATTGATCTCATTTATTTTAATAATTCTACTCGGACATCAAGAAACCAAAGATTGAACTATACAAGAGTGACGGGAATGTCAATTATTTATACATTTTCGTCTTCTCAAAAATCATTTTTATCATATTCTGATCCAACTTAAACATTTATTTTAATCTTTGCATTTTTACGTGCATTGCACGTGCTTTTAATACACGTATTGATTACGTATATTCTACCATTACGTGTAATATTACAAAATTTTCTACGTGTTCAATTATTTATTTTATAACTTTTTCAAATTCGTTTCCTAAATTGAAATTTATTTTTCTCCTATTTTGACTCAAATATATTTTTACACGTGCGGTGCACGTGTTTTCTATGCATACGTTGATTATTTTGTTGCATAGATATATAGAATTAATAAACATATTTTACATATTTTTTATAGATATTTTTTGTTTTCTCAAATTTATTTTTATATATGAATATTTATTAGCACGTGCTTTGCACGTGTTTCCTTTATGCACGTACAAATTGTGCTATTTTATTACAAAGTTGTGCACTAAAAATTTTACTAGGCTAATTATACTCAATATAATATGATTATTTATTAAAAATAAGAGTTTAAAGTGTAATATATATATATATATATATATATATATATATATATATATATATATATTAAAAGGCTGATGGTAGTATTGTAAATTAAGTGAAGAGGGGGTCCGAGAAGCACAGCAAAGCGTGCTGTTGCGGTTTCGGTGACGTCACCAGGAGGGGTCTCACCCGGTTGTGTAGAAAGATAAGCGCTGCTGCTGCTTTGGGAGTGTGACATGGCATGGGGCCACGGGCTTTATGTACATGAGACTTAAGAGATGGATTAGAATAGGCCCACCTCGGGAATACAAATAGAATCCTGCACTTGATTCCGGGACTATAGACCCAGTCGGGCGGCGGATATAGTCGGGCTGTGGATTCCGAAATTATAGACCCAGTCGAGCGGTGGATTCCGGGACTGTGGTGAGTGAGACGAGCCTCAATTAAATCTAGGACTATGATTGCTCGGGCAGTGGATTTCCAGGATTATGATTAGTCGGGTGGATAGGAGAGCAAATGCTCCATATCGGCTAAAAAGTAGTTCCTGCACTAGATTGTGCATGCCCCGTGCTCAGCGAGGACGCTGATTTCTGAAGGGGGGGTATGTAACACCCCGTAATTTCTATAAAAAAATAAAAATAAAAATAAAATTATATATATATATATATATATATATATATTAAAAGGCTGATGGCAGTATTGTAAATTAAGTGAAGGGGGGGGGCACAGATTGAGAAGCACAACAAAGTGTGCTGTTGTGGTTTCGGTGATGTCATCGATGATGTCACCAGGAGGGGGTCCCACCTGGTTGTGTAGAAATAGCAGCGCTGGTGCTGCTTTGGGAGTGTGACGTGGCATGGGGCCCTCGAGCTCTATGTACACGAGACTTAAGAGATGGATTAAAATAGTACCACACCGGGAATACAAATAGAATATATAATAATAAATAATATGCCTATTAAAAAGAGTCACCAATCAGGTTAACCACCTTTGGGAGGTAGTCTGTGGTGGACAGTTGTACTATACTATAAGTAATTTGTCTAATAAATTGTATAAAATGTCTGAGTTGGGGCAGGGGCATTATAGTGCAATGTGCACTTTTTCAAAAATGGCTGCATATAAGAGTGAGTGGGGTGAGTAAGTGGGGTGAGTGAGTGGGTGTGTGTGTGAGTGGGCATGTGAATAGGTTAGTGGAGAGTTAGTTACTTAAACCACCTCCTAAATACCCATATAAATACCCCCTTACTATTAGCCATATATGAACACAAAAATAAATCAAACAAAAGAGAGAGAACCAAGAGTGCTGATACTGTGCTTTTGGGAAATCCAAGAAGGGGAGCACGGATTTTGAGGAGGAGTGGAAGACTTTTATGAGTTTTATTTGCTTGGAAAAATTCTTCAAAGAGGTGGGTGAGTGAGTGGGTGTGTGAGTGGGCATGTGAATAGGTTAGTGGAGAGTTAGTTACTTAAACCACCTCCTAAATACCCATATAAATACCCCCTTACTATTAGCCATATATGAACACAAAAATAAATCAAACAAAAGAGAGAGAACCAAGAGTGCTGATGTTGTGCTTTTGGGAAATCCAAGAAGGGGAGCACGGATTTTGAGGAGGAGTGGAAGACTTTTATGAGTTTTATTTGCTTGGAAAAATTCTTCAAAGAGGTCGGTGTTTCTCCAACTTTCTAATATAATTTTATTAGTAGAATCCTAGATTGTAGAATATATATGTGTGAATTGTTAGATGTGTGATAACTTATATAAATTGAGTATTCATGTTTAGATTATGTATTATTGTTTAAAGGTGTGAAATTATGATATGATTGATTTGGGAGCATTTTAATAAGTTTATGTTTTAAGTTTTAGTTGTATTTCAGATTATCATATCTATTAAACTAGATGGAATCTAGAGCTAATTTTTTTATATGAGCACCCCGTATATGTCAAGAACACTTTCTTAAAATTTCATAATATTTGGATGTGTAATAAAATTCGAACTTAGGAGTGGTTGACAATTTGGCTAGTAGCTGAAAATTTATACACATTTTGGAATTTGATCATTTCGGCATCTTAGATGCAGTATTTTGAGAATGGTCAAAACTAAGAAGTTGAAGTTGACTCGTTAACCTTTCTTTAGAGTCTAAGAAATCAATTTTCCATGAAGAATAGAATTCATAATGAATTTTACAAGATCGAACAAGTGGCAGTCTGTATAACATTTCGACCCGACTGTAGATTTCGAAGAATTCAGGGTTATAGACATAATATTTTGGAGAAACTTATAACTACTAAGTTATAATAGACTTTTATACCTTTAATTGAAGCTAAAGAACACAAATTTTCATTAAGCATAGAACTTTCTGTGATTTTTACAAGTAGCATGAGCTGCAGTTTTCGGATTTTAAACCTACTGTTTTGCAAATGGATTTAGACGAAGTAATTGAGGATGAATTTATATGATCTTAACTACAAAGTTTTAGTAAAATTATTTATGTTTCCTATGAAACTAAAAGATATATTTTTGGATTAGTATTGGAATTTATATGATTTTTTACAATACCATTGGGTTGTCGTCTCAAGTTGAGCATTCAAATATTGGATTATATATATATGTTGTTACCTTGAAATGAAGTTGATAGAGAAATAGGCTTGGAGTATTGGTTACTGTCTGTGGCTTAGAATTTTTGAAATTGTAGGTTTGAGTCTTGGTGAGCTCGAATTTAGTAGTATTTAATGTTTTTGAGCATATTAGAAATATAAATTGATTTCTGGAGAAATATTTTGAAGGTAATTTGTACAAACATTTTCTGGGTTAATTGCCCTACTTAGATAAGGGATTGAACACTTATTTGGTGATTTGGATTTGAAGGATTTGAATGGAGATGATTTTAAAGGATATTAGTATATTAGAGAATTAAGATTTGATGAAAATTAGTACAAATGTTTTGGATTAAACTCCATATTTGAATTAACAATTTTAGTATATATTTGATAATTAGATTTGAGATATTAGAACCGAGATGATGTTCATTGAATTGAGACTTTTGAAGTCCTATTGTAATAGTTTGGAACATTTTATCTAGTTATTTGAGGATGACTAATTGAATGTAGTGAATAAGAGATGAATTGAGTATATGAATGAATAAAATTTGTAATTGATTATAAAAGAAGTTATGGATAATCTGGTCATATTGTGAATATTTTAGAATGTGTGGATTCTAGAGACTGAGCGAGACCCAGGGCACCGACAAATTGTGATCATGACAGTTTGAGAAGTGGCCATTATAGGCTAAAGTTCTCGTGTGTTGATTTAAGTCTGGTAGGATAAGCTAGCTCTAGGTGGCAATTATTTATGTTTGTACTTAAGGACATGCACTAGGTGGAGTTATTGCTGAAAACAATGACGAACATGTCCGGTAAAGAGCTTGCGGTTCCTAGGGGTTCAAGACACGATTGTGGATACGCCCGGTAAATCTACATGTGTGGGCTAGGGGTAAACCGATGAGGTCGATGAAGTGGCCGGTAAAGTACTGCGGTCCCTAAGAATGTTCACGACTGAGGATACGCCCGGTAAATCTACATGTGTGGGATAGGGATATGTCTGTTCTATTTGCAAAAAGGCCGGTAAAGAACTTGCGGTTCCTAGGAATGTTCTGTTTGGACAGGATACGCCCGGTAATTCCACTAAGGTGGGCTAGGGGTAGTTGTAGGAGATTGACTTGCTGGGGTTCATAGCTGAGGATACACCCGGTAAATCCACGATGTGTGGGCTAGGGGTATGCCGGTAAGGTCCAATATCCTGGGGGTGCGACTCACACATAATTACGCGTTGGAGTACAGTCAACGGGTTATTTTACATGGTGATGGATTGAACCCTATAATGAGGAGAACGTTAAGGGCTTGCCCTCGGACCTATGTAGTATGAGATGCATAGAATCCGAACAAGTGTGCATTAGTTCATTGTATATGTGAATGTTTGCATTAGACATTAAGTCATATCATACATTGACATGTTTAGGATAGTCACCTTTCACATTTTGTTTTCTACATTCAAGTTTGTGATTGCTAAAGGAGAAGAATTGTTGTATTATAGCATTGCGTCAGTTGTATACAACTGACGTGCCCACATTTTCCTAGTTGCAGGATTGGTCTTGGCATAGATTTGAAGACACTGTGAGAGATGTCACAAGATTAAATATCTTTCATTATCACATATGTATTGTATTTATTTATTTCCGCTAGGCTATTGTAAAGAATGATGTTAAAAATGAAAAAGTTTTAAATTCCTTATATTTTTTGTACGAATTTGAAGTAAAATATTCTGTTTGTGCTACGAATTACATATATTTGGAATTCGGGGTGTGACAACCGCTCACTGTCTGTATCACTAAAGTAGGATCTTAGTATTATTGTCAACGTAATGGGAACCTACATGGTCACACATTTAGAATGGATCGAAATTGGGATTTAAATTCATAAGGTGAATTTAATTGGGAATCCAAGTAAGACTTGAACTCCCAACATTGGTTGGACAATTAATTAGATTAAATGGGCCAACCAAAAATTTGTAGTCTCACATATGAATTTGACCTAGGTTAGATTATGAGTCCGTCAGCCTCACTACTCTCTTAGGGTGGATTTTCTGCTATATATATATGATATGTATCTGTGAGAAAATTAATAAAAAAATGTCATAGCCGTCATAGAAAGTAAGAGAGATAGAGGAAGAGTAACATCCCCTTCTTGCAACTAGCACCGCGACGTGAAGCGGGACCCGATTTAGTTGTTCGTTTGTGTGGATATTGTAGAGGCACCGCAACGTTGCAGTGCTCATGATTGGCAGATTGTGGAGACAGTCGTTTCATCATTGAGGTCTTAACACATTTTATGGTTTTCGCATGAATCCATGGCTGGGTTTCATATTAATTTTTTTTATTTTATTTCCACTGCTTATTTACTCTGTGATAGTCTTTGAAACCCAACACTGATATGTTCTATTCTTTTAATAACCCAAATAGGTAGCTTAAAGAAAGATGCATAATAGGTAGCACTGTCACATTTACCCGATACCCGGCCCCAATCTGGACTCGACCCGGACTCGACAATGGACCGGAACCGACCCAATCAATACCGATCCGGGTTCTAAAATAAGACCCGATGTACTTCCGGGTCTGATTCCGTGTACGCTCAAAATAAAACCGACTCGGACCCGGACCTGTTAAAAAATACACCAAAAAATAAGAAATTTGAATAATAGGGTTATAGGATATACATGTAAATAGTAATTGTTGAAGACAGATGTGCAAAATGTAATATTTATACATGTACTTTAGTGTAAAAATTGTTGGAACCGTAGGGTATCAGGTGTAAAAATACTTGAGTGCAAATATTTATTCACCACTACCAGACCCGACGGGTAGATTTTTTTAACTAGGACCCGGACCCGGACTCGGACCCGGTTCTCGCAAGTCCGGGTCGGGTCCAATTATTGGACCTGTGAGGTATCAGGTCCGGGTCCAGGTCCGGGTAGTGGAGGACCCGATCCAATAGGATCCGATAGCAGCTCTAATAATAGGTTGGGAGGGCACTAAGAAGTGAGTTAATGAGAACTAACCTTTGTCATGAACTAACCTTTGTCATGCCCCACTTGCCTAAAAGAAGATACAGAATATGGATATGTGACTAAGTCCAGCAAATGGCTTTCACCATTCATAAGCTGTCAGGATCTTTTCAACATTTCAAAGGTTTAACAAGAAGTAAACAAGGAGAAATCAACCACGCATGTATAAATGAATCAATATACCAACAGGATTTACTTGAAAAAATATTTAATCATCTCAAATAAACCAGATCTGGAAACAAGTCATAAATTCTGGGTCAAATTGCCAAATACAAAATTCATGTAGCAATTACATTTATTTAAGAATAACAGGAAAATAATTATAGCAGGAACTCCAGCAACTAAAATCTTTAATCACCTACTCCAGCGGCAGCTGATCACCAAAACCCGCAATTTAACAAATTGCAGGAAAATGAAAGAGAAACAAAATGTCCGTCAATGCAAGTTATGGGCCGCTTGTAGTGCAGGCACAAGTACAACAAAAGATAAAAAAATATATAGAGTAACAGCGGAAGCAAACATAGAATGGAATAATCATGACAACAAAATAGAATGACTAACATAAATCAGGTTACAGAATCAAGTAACATGATATGCTAACAGGGTACAGGTAACATGTAACGGGTGTCAAACATCATGCAAGCAGGTAAACAGGTAGCATGTACAGGTAAGCATGTAACAGATGTCATGTTATGTCAAGTCTTGTATTTATTTCTATCTATGTAGAACTTCATGCGTCCCAGATTTTTACCACATGGTTGCTACATTCGAACAAGTTACATTTAGATTTTGTTGTGTATTCTATAGGACCGTGTACTCAGGTATCAGGTAAATAGGTACAGGTACAGGTATCATGTAACAGGTAATCATGCATCAGGTGGGACCTATGGTCTCCTCCAAGTACACCCTCTCATAAGGAAGTATGTAGTTGGGTAACAGATGGGAAACACGAGTCCTCTTATGAGTACACCTTCTCATTGGAAGTATATAGTCAGGAATTAGGTAAACAGATAATCAAGATCATGCATAATCATATAATAGGTAACAGATAAAAGATAATCAGGTGGGAAACACGGGCCCCCTTCCAAGTACACATTTCTATATTTTTCACTACTAGATCTTTTCCTTAACCCCAACATGGTTACTTGTTATTATTATTATCAAACAGGCATATATATGTCACAAACAGGGCAGGAATAACATGGTATGAACAAGTAATAGGTTCAAGTTGGAACATGAACATGTACAGGTGAAAGACAACTCATAAATGATTAGGACAACGAAAATTCTAGTTCAGGACAGCAAGACAGTACTGCACCAAATCTTTGATTACCGTTGCCAAAAATATGCAAACCTGGATCCGTCAGAAAATCTGAAAAATAGACTCTCGACCGAATCCAGCAAATATATATAAGTCATATGGTATTTCACAAAAACAGGACTCAAAACAGAATTGTATCCAGAAAATATGTTTAGCAAAAAATCAGAAGTTTGTATTCATAAACAGGAAAACGGCATAAAACTTACTGATTAAATCCAAGAAAAATCTGGGGTATTCCCTAGTATATTTAGTATCAGCATATATGATTTTATAATTTTCCAATATAGATATTATAGTCAAATAAAATCAGAAAATAGCAAGATACAACAAATTTGTAAATCTGAAACTCTTGACACAGCAGTACCAAAATAGCAATAGATTACGAAATACAAATCGAAATCCAGATCTGTCAAAAGGGTGATAAAGTAGATACAGAAGGATACATTTTATGTCTACAAAGCTTTTATCAAAATCAACTAGAATCAGGTTGAAATTAATGTTCTTTACTAAACAGCATGAAATTCTAGAAGTATAGTAGTTATTTGCAGGCATAAAATAGTTTATAAAAGTCATCAATTAAATTCACGAAAATTAGGGGTTAATCCCAATCAAGTCTAGTTGTACTCAGCAAAATATTGGATCAAAATATTATCTTTAACATCAGTCTAAAAATAAATAACCATACAGAATTCATATAAAACAGAATCAGAAATTTCATACACATCTGTAGTAAAATAGCAATAACTTGCAACTCACAAATAGAAAATGAGATCAGTCAGAAATTCTGGAAAGTAGACAGAAATCTCTATGATTCATATTCACAAATAATTTTTATATATTGACCTTAATAGGGTCTAAAATACTGAACAAAAATGGGGTCATAACAAAAACAGAAATCTTCTTCATGCATGAAATCAACTAGTTCATATGAAACACATCCAAATCATAATGAAATACGAAATATGGTATACAAGATGACCAAGCAACATGGTATAGGATATTTTACAAGTCTACAACGAGTTATACTATGATTAATACATTCTAGCATGTAATATCATACGACACATCATGAATCACGAACAACATGCATGCATACATCAAGAATGTAGATTATTTCTAAGTTATTTCTTGTCGTGTGTAATGAGACAACTACGGGCGGATCACACATAGAGACAAGATCTAACAAGGGTTTTCATCAGAATAGATCTTGAAGCAACTACACTACAGGTGATATTTAGTACTTGTATATGCAAACAGAAATTATACAAGTTACTTGCCATATAGTCGACGACGGAGACGATGCAAAGAGCAAGAATAACGGGAATGGTTTTCCGGGCACGAACTCAACGAACGAACGAACACACGAACAAGCGAACAAGCAATCACAGCTTCGAGATCTACACCTACACACAAAAGAAGGCAACGGAGGGGTGTGCACGAGTGAATGGCGACGGTGGAGTCGCTGCTCACTGTTCCTGATGTTGTCGGCGCTAGGAGGGTGCACACAACACTGAGGTACTGTCTGTCGCGTCATGACAGGGGACAGGAGACAGAGTGTTGGTGTTGGGCGGCACTACCGGAAGAGCGCTGAGCTGTGCTGTGGTCGGGGTATAGCGGATGGGGGAGGGGGGGAGAGATGAGAGATCAGGAAGCACAGGGTGAACGGGATGAGGTAGAGTAGCATTGAAGGGGATGGGTTTTAGAAGAGCGGCTAGGGCTAAAGAAGTAGATGAGCAGGGGATATGAACAGGAGGGGTATATATATAAGATAGTATTAGGGTTGGAGTATACTGGGTACGGGTTACAATTGGGTAAGGGAAATCGGGTAGGAGTGTATATAGGGTATTGGGCTAGAGTTAGGTGAATGTTATAGGGTTTAAATGGGTTAAGAGAAAGATCCAAATAAGAATAGGATGATCCAAAATAATGAGATGGGAACAAAAAAAATAAAAAATAAATGAATATGTCAATGAATAAAATAGGACATGAACAATTTATAATGAGGATAAAAATATTTGCTCGATCAATTAGAGACGAAACAATAGGCTGACAATTGAATCAAGAAGATCAAATAAAAGACGACAATCAAATAGGTGAATATATATTGAGAATGAAGATCCAATATATGGTTCAAAGGACTAGTACAATGTGAATAGATACTCAAAAGAAGGAAAAAAAATACATCCATAATACAGAAAATGAAAAACAGGGGTTACAAATCCTACCCACCTAACAAGAAAAATTTTTTCCTCAAAATTCAAACAAGAGGTACATAGGGTAACCCCGAAAAGAAAAGAAAGAACTAAACAAAAAGCTACTCGAACAGATGAGAAAACTTCTGCTGGATCTCCTCCAACTCTCAAGTCGAATCACCTGGCGAGTGAGGATTCCAAGAAATACAAACCAGCTTGATGACCTTTTTCTTAAGCACTTTCTCCCGCCGATCCAAGATAGCAACTAGCGGAATCTCACAAGTCAAATCCGGTCGCACGGTCAACTCAGAATAGTCGATCACGTGGCTCTCATTGCGGATATATCTCCTGAGTTGTGAAACATGGAAAACATCGTGCACTCTAGATAAAGCCAGTGGCAATGCAAGACGATAGACCACTTTGCCTACTCGTTCCATAATGTCGAACGGTCAAATAATCCTAGGGCTAAGCTTGCCCCCACCACCAAACCGAATGACACCTCGCCAAGGCGATACCTTTAGGAAAACATGGTCACCAACCTCAAACTCCAAAGCTTTCCGATGGACATTTGCCCATCTCCTCTGCCTCTCCTGAGCTGCCTAAAGATGCTTCCTGATCTGAGTCACCGCATCAACTGTCCTGGTGATCAACTCTGGACCCAACAACTTCCTCTCACCAATGTCATCCCAGCACACTGGTGATCTGCACTTCCACTCATAAAGTGCCTCGACCGGTGCAGCCTTAAGACTGGCCTGAAAGCTGTTATTGTACGAGAACTCTACAAGATGCAAATGGTCCTCCCATGATCCACCGAACTGTAACACACATGACCTCAACATGTCCTCAAAAGTTTGGATGGTCCTCTCTGACTGTCCATCAGTCTGGGGATGAAAAGCTGTACTGTACTTCAATTTAATCCCCAAACTACTCTGAAGACTCTCTCAAAACTGGGATCTGAATCTCGTATCCATGTCAGATACAATACTGATTGGAACCCCATGAAGTCTGATGATCTCTTGCATGTACTTCTCAGCTAGGCTCTCAATAGACTGTCCGACTCGGAAGGGAATGAAGTAAGCACTCTTCGTCAGTCGGTCGACAATCACCCAAATGGCATTGTGACCCTTAAGACTCCTCGGCAAAGCGGTCACAAAATCCATGGTGATGTGTTCCCACTTCCACTCCAAAATGGGACGCGGTTGAAGAAGTCCAGCGGTTCTCTGATGCTCTGCCTTCACCTGCTGGCAGATCAAACACTGATACACAAACCGAGCCACAGTCCTCTTCATACCATGCCACCAGAAATGAAGCTTCAAATCTCGATACATCTTAGTACCTCCAGGATGAATAGAATATGATGACTGGTGGGCTTCCTCAAGCAACCTCTGATGAACTTCACCCTTAGGGACACACAACCTGGACCCAAAACGAAGCGATCCATCAGCATGAATAACCATATCCATTTGGGAACCAGCCTCAACCTCTACCCTAAAACCCTGCAACTGCTCATCACCAGCCTGAACCTCTTTGATCTGATCAACAAGAGACGACTGAAGCTGAAGCACCAAACAACTTCGATCAGAACTCGAAAACAATACATCCAACTCCAACCTCCGCATCTGCTCAACCAAATCTCTCTGCTGAGTCAGAAGCATAACTGTCGGTCTCCTGCTCAAAGCATCTGGCACCAAGTTTACTCTACCAGGATGGTATTGCAAACTGATTTCATAATTGGCCATAAGTTCCAACCAATGCCTTTGCCTCATGTTCAATTCCTTCTGGGTGAAGACGTACTTGAGACTTTTGTGGTCAATAAAGATCTCCACTCGGTCCCCAAGTAAATAGTTTCTCCACAGCTTCAAAGCAAAGATCACTGCAGCTAACTCCAAGTCATGAGTCGGATAGTTCTTCTCATGCGGCCTCAACTACCTCGATGCATAAGCAACAACTCAGTCCTTCTGCATCAGAACTGCTCCATGACCCTTGCCATAAGCATCATAGTGAACTACAAATCTGCCTGAACCATCTGGAATAGTCAACACTGGCACTGACGTCAACCTGCTCTTCAACTCAGCAAAAGCCTCACTGCAAGCCTCAGACCAATAGAACTTCTGATCCTTCCCTGTTAGCTTAGTTAATGGTCCTGCTATCTTCAAAAAATCTTGGATGAATTTTCGATAATAGCCAGCTAGACCAAGGAAACTCCTCACCTCTGAAACTGACTTGGGAACTGGCCAATCCTTCACAGCTTCAACCGTGGACGGATCCAATGAAATACCATCGCCCGAGATAATGTGCCCCAAGAAGGTAACTCTGTCGAGCCAATTCTCACACTTGCTGAGTTTCCCATAGAGCTGATTCTCCCTCAAAGTCTGCAGAACCAACCTAAGATGCTCAGCATGATCCTCCTGGTTCCGAGAATATACCAGAATGTCATCGATGAAGACCACCTCAAATCTATCCAGGAACTGGAAAAAGATTCGGTTCATCAGATTAATGAATACATCTAGCGCATTCGTGATCCCGAACGGCATCACAAGATACTCATAGTACCCATATCTGGTCCTGAATGCAGTCTTCTACACATCAGTCGCCTTCACCCTGACCTGTTGATACCCAGAACGAAGATCCAACTTTGAGAAAATAGCTGCTCCGCCCAACTGATCCAATAAGTCATCAATCCTAGGCAGCGGATATCGGTTCTTCACAGTAACACTGTTCAGTTTTCGATAATCAACGCACAGTCGACGACTACCATCCTTCTTGTTGAAAAAAAGAACTGGAGCACTCCACGGCGAAACACTGGGTCTGATGAACCCCAAATCAAGCAAACACTGAATCTGCACCTTAAGTTCTGCTAACTCAACCGGTGCCATCCTGTAAGGACTCTTCGATATTAGTGTCGTACCAGGCTGAACTTCAATACCAAAATCTACATCCCTATTAGGGGTAAGCCAGGCAACTTCTCTGGAAAAACTTCCAGGAATTTTCGTACTACTAGAGGCGCAGCCTCACAGCCTAAATGTAATTCCATTGCACAATCCTCCCATTCAATTGTTGTTTTAGCTCGGTCAAGGGGACTCTCCCCGGCATGGAACTCAAACTCTGCGTGACCTGGAATTCAGAATACAACTTTCTTAGCACGAAAATCAATGATGGCGTGGGACTCACCCAACCAATCCAAACCGAGAATAACGTCGAATCCTGAATTCCCAATAGTAATCAGGTCGGCCTTGAAATCTGTGCCGCCAATAATCACGGGACACTGCTTGCACTTTCGAAAACAAATGACAACACAACCACCTGTCATAATGTTCCAAGCCTCTAGCATGATGCTCCCTTCCAATTGATGACGAGCCAAAAAACGAGAAGAGACGAAGGAGTGGGTTGTCCCGGAATCAAAGAGAACATGAGCAGGAAGGAACAAACAAGGAAAACACTTAAGATAGAATCAAAAACAAGATAAAAGAATTGATGATCAAGGGGTGAGGAAAACACAATGCAGAAAAATAATATAAAGAATAATGCAAATCAATGAAAAAGCAACGGAAAACAACAAAACAACAAAATGCAAAAAAAAAAATACCTGCAACAACCCCTTCTACTAACTCAGCCTTAGTAGCAGTCAGGTTGAAAGCCTGACCTCTCCTGGGAGTAGCGGTACTCCGACCAACAACCCGGTGCTGAGGAGGAAGAGGTGGCCTAACAGGACCAGGAGTTGGGGCTACATACTGAACTGGACCCCTGGCTAGAAGAGCCAACCTCTGTTGCTGGCAATACCGCACTGAATGGTTAGCAGCACCACATCCAAAGCACCAGCAGTTGGTGCACCTACAGTCCCTGCGATCATGCCCAGCCAACTGGCAGAAGTCACAGAAACTAGCTCCCCTACGAGCAGCAGAAGAGTAGGGAGTTGCCCGGACAGGATGGGCTGGGACAGACCTCCGAATCGGCCCACCAGAAGGCCTAGCAACAACAACATAGTGCGGAACAGTTTGCTAGGGAGGAGCCAACCTGCAACGAGCCTGCTCCTAAGCTCGAGCTGCCTCAAGAGCTTCAGCATAAGTAAGCAAGCGAAGGGAAATGAGATGTATCTGAATATCTCGCTCAAGTTCCAGGGTGAATCTACGAGCCTTGTCCTCTTTATTTACCACAAGAACGACTGTGAAGCAGCTAAGTCTGGTAAATTCTGCCGCATACTCATCTACTGACCTGGAGCCCTGTTTCAAGATAGTCTCATGTTACAATATTGCTTGAACAATATGTAACAAAAATTCAAAAATAGAACAACGACCAACTTGTTTCAGGGCCAGGAATTGTGGCTCCATTTTAACTCGAGTGCTGCTAGGGAAGAAATTCTCCAAGAAGCTCCTAGTGAACGTGGCCCAAGCAATGGGCCGAGTGAGCCTTTCGTACTCAGTCCTCCACCAAATGTGGGCTAGGTCCACTAGCTGGATGGTCACCACATCAACTCTATCAGCATCGGTAACTCTTGCTTCCAAAAGCAACTGCTCAGTCCGGATCAACTACTGTTCGGCCTTCAAAGGAGTCTCAGTGCCAGAAAATATGTCAGGGTGCAGCCTCATGAAATCGTAACTGTACCCAGATGAGGAGGGAGAGCTGCCTGTGTAGGCACAATGGGATTTGGAACCCGGGTAGCTTCCAAAGCAGCCATCACAGGTCACTGTGGTTTTGCTGCATGTTGATCAACCTGCTCAAGCACATTTGTAACAGCCTCTAATCCAGGTTGTTCCACCTGAGAATGGGAAGTGGAACCTCTGCGAACCATGGTCTGCACAAGATAAAAAATAATCAGCATCCAGATCAAAGTTGATTATAATTTATTCATGTAATGCATGGTATGTGTACTGTTAAGCCAATCCCAGATCGAACCAAGCTTGTCTAATATATCAGTCAAACTAATACATTAGCCAAACCTGGTGCTCTGATACCACTAAAAACCTTGTCATGCTCTGCTTCCCAAAAAGGAGATACGGAATATGGATACGTGACTAAGTCCAGCGAATGGCTTTCACCATTCATAAGCTATCAGGATGTTTTCAATATTTCACAGGAATAACAAGAAGTAAACAAGGATAAATCAACCACGCATGCAGGAATGAATCAATATACCAATAAGATTTACTTGGAACAAAATTTAATAATCTCAAATAAACCAGATCTGGAAATAAGTCATAAATTCTGGGTCAAACTTCCTAATACAAAATTCATGTAGCAATTACATTTATTCAAGAATAACAGAAAAATAATTATAGCAAGAACTCTAGCAACTAAAATCTTTAATCACCTACTCCAGCGATAGCTGATCACCAAAATATGTAATTTAACGAATTGCAGGAAAAGGAAAGAGAAACAAAATGCCCGTCAATGCAAGTTACAGGCCGCTTGTAGTGCGGGCACAAGTACAGGAAAAGATAAATAAATATATAGAGTAACAATGGAAGCAAACATTGCATAGAATAGTTATGACAACAAAATAGAATGACTAACATAAATCAGGAAACAGAATCAAATAACATGATATGCTAACAGGATACAAGTAACATGTAACAGGTGTCAAGCATCATGCAAGCAGGTAAACAGGTAACATGTAAACAGGTAGCATGTACATGTAAGCATGTAACATAAGTCATGTTATGTTAAGTCTTGTATTCATTTCTATCTAGGTAGCACTTCATGCGTACCAGATTTTTAACACATGGTTGCTACATTCAAACAAGTTTCGTTTAGATTTCGTAATGGATTCTACAGGGTCGTGTACTCAGGTATCAGGTAAATAGGTATAGGTACATTTATCATGTAACAGATAATCATGCATCAGGTAGGACCTACGGTACCCTCCAAGTACACCCTCTCATAAGGAAGTATGTAGTTGGGTAACAGGTGGGAAACACGAGCCCCCTTATGAGTACACCTTCTCATAGGAAGTATGTAGTCATGAATCAGGGTAAACAAATAATCAGGATCATGCATAATCATATAACAGGTAATATATAACAGATAATCAGGTGGAAAATACGGGCCCCCTTCCAAATACACATTTTTATATTTTCCAGTACTAGATCTTTTCCTTAACCCCGGCTTGGTTACTTGTTATTCTTATCAAACAGACATATACGTGTCACAAACAGGGCAGGAATAACATGGTATGAACAAGTAACAGGTTCAGGTTGGAATATGAACATGTACAGGTGAAAGACAACTCATAAAAGATTAGGACAACGAAAATTCTAGTTCAGGACAGCAAGACAGTATTGCACCAAATCTTTGATTCCTGTTGCCACAAATATGCAAATTTGGATCCGTCAGAAAATATGAAAAATAGACTCTCGGTAAAATCTAGCAAATATATATAAGTCATATGGTAAATCACAAAAACAGTACTCAAAACAGAATTATATCCAGAAAATATGTTCAGTCAGAAATCAGAAGTTTGTATTCATAGATCGGAAAACGACATAAAACTTACTGATTAAATCCAAGAAAAATCTGGGGTATTCCCTAGTATGTTTAGTATCAGAAAATATAATTTCATAATTTTCCAATATAGATAGTATAGTCAAATAAAATTAGAAAATAGCAAGATAACAGAAAATTTGTAAATCTGAAACTCTTGACACAGCAGTACCAAAACAACAATAGGTTACGAAATGCAAAACAAAATCCTGATCCGTCAAAAGGGTGATAAAGTAGATACAACATGCTACATTTTATGTCTACAAATTTTTTATCAACTGCAACTAGAATCAGGTTAAAATCAAGGTTTTTTACTAAACAGCATGAAATTCTGGAAGTATAGTAGTTTTTTGCAAGCATAGAATAGTTTATAAAAGTCATCAATTAAATTCACGAAAATTAGGGGTTAATCCCAATCAAGTCTAGTTGAACTCAGCAAAATATTGGATCAAAATATTATCTTTAACATCAGTCTAAAAATAAATAACCATACAGAATTCATATAAAACAGAATCAGAAATTTCCTACACATCTGTAGTAAAATAGCAATAACTTGCAACTCACAAATAGAAAATGAGATCAGTCAGAAATTCTGGAAAGTAGACAGAAATCTCTATGATTCATATTCACAAATAATTTTTATATATTGACCTTAATAGGGTCTAAAATACTGAACAAAAATGGGGTCATAACAAAAACAGAAATCTTCTTCATGCATGAAATCAACTAGTTCATATGAAACACATCCAAATCATAATGAAATACGAAATATGGTATACTAGATGACCAAACAACATGGTATAGGGTATTTTACAAGTCTACAACGAGTTATACTATGATTAACACAATCTAGCATGTAATATCATACGACACATCATGAATCACGAACAACATGCATGCATACATCAAGAATCTAGATTATTTCTAAGTTATTTCATGTCGCGTGTGTAATGAGACAACTATGGGCGGATCACACATAGAGACAAGATCTAACAAGTGTTTTCATTAGAATGGATCTTGAAGCAACTACACTATAGGTGGTATTTAGTACTTGTATATGCAAACGAAAATTATACAAATTACTTGCCTTATAATCGACGATAGAGACAATGCAAAGAGCGAGAATAACGAGAACGATTTCCCAGGTACGAACTCAACGAACAAACGAACACACGAACAAGCAATCACTGCTTCGAGATCAACACCCGCACACAAAAGAGGGCAGCGAAGGGGTGTGCATGGGAGATCGGCGACGGCGAAGTCGCTGCTCGCTGTTCCTGATGCTGTCTGCACCGGGAGAGCACACAGCACTGAGGTGATGTCTGTCGCGTCGCGACAGGGGGTAGAGGATAGAGCGTCAGTGCTGGGCGACGCTGCAGGAGGAGCATTGGGTTGTGCTGTGGTCGGGGTACAGCAGATGGGGGAGGGGATATGAGAGATCGGGAAGCACAGGGTGAACGGGATGAGGTAGAGTAGGGTAGAAGGGGATGGGTTTTAGAAGAGCGGCTAGGGATAACGAAGTAGATGGGCAGGGGATATGAACAGGAGGGGTATATATATAAGATAGTATTAGGGTTGGAATATACTGGGTATGGGTTACAATTGGGTAAGGGTAATCAGGTAGGAGTGTATATAGGGTATTGGGCTAGAGTTAGGTGAATGTTATAGGGTTTAAATGGGTTAAGATAAAGATCCAAATAACAATAGGATGATCCAAAATAATGAGATGGGAACAAAAAATAATAACAATAATAATAAATAAAATAGGACATGAACAATTTATAATGAGGATAAAAAATAATAGTTCGATCAATCAGAGATGAAACAATAGGCTGACAATTGAATCAAGAAGATCAAATAAAAGGCGACAATCAAATAGATGAATATATCTTGAGAATGAAGATCCAATACACGGTTCAAAAGGAGTAGAAGAATACAATGTGAATAGATACTCAAAAGAAGCAAAAAAATACATCCAAAATACAGAAAATGATAAATAGGGGTTACAACCTTCCTCCCATTGACACCATTCTGCCCTTCCAGGTAGATACTATCTTCTCGTTTCTCAAAAGAAAAGGTTTTCAGTCCCTCCTTTTCATCTTTCCTTCGGCCAAAGGCATACCAAGACAGTTGATTGGCAAGGCATCTTGCTTGCACCCCAAAATTGTTGTGAATGCTTGAAGCTTGGCTCTTGAAGTACCAAAGTAAACAATTGATGACTTGGAAAAGTTGATGTCTAGTCCTAAGACATTGGCAAATAGGTGAAAAAGAAACTCAAGTTGATCACTTCTTGTTCATCTCCTTTGCAGAAAAGGAGTGTATCATCAGCAAACTGAAGTGCAGACAATGAAGTTAGAAATCCCCTTAGCTGGAGCTGAGAAAATGAATCATTGCTTCTTCCACAATGCAACATTTGGGCTAGTACATCCACAGCAAGAATGAAAAACATAGGTGATAAAGGGTCCCCTTGCTTCAAACCTCTCTTAGAGTTGATAATTTTTCCCCCAGTCCCATTAATCAGCATGAAAGACTTTGCTGATTTCAAAATTTTGCTTATCCAACTACACCACCTTGGACGAAACCCTCTAGCTATTAGCATAAGATCTATGAATTCCCAGCTGACAATATCAAATGCTTTTCTGAAGTTAATCTTCAACATAAGAGTGTCTGATTGCATATTGCAACACATATTTATAGCTTCATGAGCCACAAGAAAGCAATCAGTTGTGGACTTACCTTTTAGGAAAGCACTTTGAGAAGATGAAACCAGTGACTCAAGTGAAGGACTTAGTCTGTTGACATGGATCTTTGTGAGGATTTTAAGAGAATAATTAAGCAAACTGACATATTGTCAAAAACTGAATTTGCACCTTCACACTTAGATATGAGCATGATGTTGGAGTAGTTCAACCTCCATAAATTAGCTGCTCCATTCTGTATATCCAGCATCATGCAATAAAGATCAGTGTGGATCACCTCCTAAGACTTCTAATAAATGTTTATAGAATAACCATATGGCCTAGGTGCCTTTTCTTTACTCATCAAAAACTGCCTTCTTCACCTCCACCAAACTAAAGGGAGCCTCCAGGTCTGCTAGGTTGCCATTAGGATGATGATATAGAGCTTGCCAATCAACATTAAAATTTGAATTAGATGATGAACCAAAAATCTCACCAAAGTGATTTTTAAAACAAGACTTGATGACTGAGTGGGATGTAATCAGGTCCCAATTGTGCATCAATGAGTAGATACAATTCTTCATTCTCATACCAATTGTTATGGAATGGAAGAATTTAGTGTTTGCGTCTCCTTCTTTGATCCAAGTCACTCTAGACCTCTACGTCTAGTAGGCCACTTCAGCTTTAACAAGTGCCTGATACTTCTTCTGTGAAGCTATAAGCTCCTCATATTGAACCCAAGTCTAGAGTGTTGTTGTCTGGTACAATATCAAGCTGGTGTGTTCTTTCCAATAGGGCTTTCTTCTTCGAAATGATGTGACCAAACACCTTATTTCTCCATCTTCTAGTTCTCCTCTTCAACAAAACTAATTTCTGGGCAAACCTGTCTACATAAGTCTCTGTACAAACCAAACATCCCCATCAATCAGTCACTGCAGGGATGAAGCTATCATTTGCAAATCATGCACTCTCAAACTTGAAGTAGAGGTGTCACTACAGGGATGAATCCATCATTTATGACACATTTATTTACAAAAATGTCTTTCATATAAAATACAAGTTGATGCCACTGGGGGGGGGGGGGATTTGTAAAGAGTAACCACTGCCGCTCACCAACACATGTGTTGCATGTGTTTTTTGCCTTTTTATTTTTTCTATCCAGTTTGTAGTTCTCATTGTTCCACGTCTCATCTTCTTCTCCATTTCCTTTATTTCTCCCTAATCTCCACTTTCTCTCTTTTTCTCTCTTTCAGGTTTAGGATTAGGGTTTGGATGATCGATTTTGGGGATTGAGATTGGTGTTTCTTTGGATTTGATCTCATTTTTCGGGCTCTAATATTTATGAAAAGGGTTAGGGTTTAGGTTATCGAATTTGGGGTTCGAGGTGAGTATTTTGTTGAATTTCATCTCTTTTTTATGCTGTAATCATTATTTTTGGGTTCAGTTTTTTGTTTATCTCTTTCAGGTTTAGTGTTTGGGTTAGGGTGCTTGGATTTGAGGTTCGAGATGGATGTTTATTAGATTTGATCTCTTTATTAGGTTGTAATTCGATGATCGGATTTGGAGCTCAAAGTGAGTATTTCATTGGATTTTGTCCCTTTTTTGGGCAAGAGGCATCTTATCTCGCCATATGAGTTGATGTTAGTTAATCTTCTTCTTCTACTACTCATTCTGAGATTTATACTATGTTTTTCTAAATTTTAAGTATGATTTGGAGTTTTCTTTATTTAATTAAATGCTTGATAAATATATCTAATCATCTTAAGTTTTTTTTTCCTTTAGTTCATCGCATACATGTACTTTATCACTTTTTTTGTTTTTGAACTATCGTAGTCTTTACTTAATTTTTTTTATAGGGCGTGTGTCGCACGTGCAAATTGCTAGTAAGATATAATGAATACAAAGAAAGAAAAACATTTGTAAACCTACACATGCTAACAACATCGCAGACTCACAATCTCAACTGCTAGTTATATCTGTCAAGATTTATAACTTTCTTACTTTTTTTTTTGTTTTTGAACAATCTCAGCAGCAAGTTATATCTGTGAAGACTCCGATTCTTCATATATATATATATATATATATATATATATATATATAATTGTAGTCTTTACTTATTATATCTATATAATAAAACACAAAGAAACCTATCAAGTGGCTCTCCTTCAATCCCTCCAAAATCAAAAACCCAGATCTAACATCACAAAACACATTCCCAACCCCCCCCCCCCCCCCCCAAAACAACTTCTTTATTTATTTAATTATTTCCCCCTCTCTCTCTCGCGCTCTATATATATATATATATATATATATATATATATATATATATATATATATATATATATATATATGGCATGAGCCTGCGGCACGTCTTCAGAACGATACAGCATATGAAAAGCCTTGTAAACAGTAAATCAACAATTATGTAGCTCAAGTATGAATAGTATGACAATAATTAGTTGTAAATAAAAGTCTATGTTTTCATATATATATATATATATATATATATATATATATATATATATATATATATATATATATATATATATATATATATATACTAGGTTTGCCCATTGACACGTGCCTATACGGCACGTCTTCGGAACGGTGCACTTTGTTTGATCATATAAAATAGTTTTGGAGGTCTAGCAAATTAATTGAAGTAGCAAACATATTATATGAGAAACTTTTGGAGGTCTAGAAAAAAACATATTATATGATTTTTTTTGATTTTTTTTGAATTATTTTTAAAGTTTTTAATTTTTTAATTTTTTTTAAATTTTTTTAATTTTTTTTTTAAATTTTTTAATTTTTAAAAATTTTAAAAATTTTTATTTTCTTAATTTTTTGAATAGAAGAGGGAGGGAGAGAGAGAGAGAGAAATAATTAAATAAATATAGTAGTTGTTTTGGGTCGGAATTTGAATTTGAGTTTTGGGGAGAAACTTTTTTGGGGGAAAATATGTTTTGTGAGATTAGATCTGGACCTTTGATTTTTTGGAAGATTGAAGGAGAGCCACTTGATAGCTTTCTTTGTGTTTTATTATATATATATATATATATATATATATATATATATATACACACACACACATATAAAGAATCGTAGTCTTTACTTAATATATATATATATATATATATATATATACTAAATTTGCTCATGGGCACGTGCCTACAGCACGTCTTCAGAACGATAATGCATATGAAAAGCCTTGTAAATAGTAAATCAACAATTATATATCTCAAGTTTAAATAGTCTGACAATAATTAGTTGTAAATAAAAGTCCATATTTTCATTAGTATATGTTGAAAAATAATTATAAATTGGGGTATAAAAATCCATATATATATATATATATATATATATATATATAGAGAGAGAGAGAGAGAGAGAGAGAGAGAGAGAGAGAGAGAGAGAGAGAGAGAGAGAGAGAATTAAATAAATAAAGGAGTTGTATTGGGGGATTTGGATTTGAGTTTTGGGGGGAACGTTTTTTTTTTTTTTGGGGTGGGGGGTGGGGTGGGGAATGTGTTTTGTGGGGTTAGGATCCGAGCCTTTGATTTTGGGTGAATTGAAGGAGAGTCACTTGATAGCTTTCTTTTTGTTTTATTTTATATACTAGATTTTTCCGTGGGCACGTGCCTACGGCACGTCTTCAGAACGATACATCTTATGAAAGTTTTGTAAACAATAAAACAACAATTATGTAGCTCAAGTTTGAATAGTCTAACAATAATTAGTTGTAAATAAAAGTCCATATTTCCATTAGTATATGTTGAAAGATAATTATAAATGGAGGTGTAAAGTCCAACTTCTTAGAACTTTGAGTATGGAAAATGATAAAATTTAATTGTTGATGCGATATTTGCTATTTTCAATGTAACATGAGCAATAAAAAATCTGAAAATTTACAAACCTGAAATCTGAAAATATAAATTTCTGAGTAAATAGAGAGAGAATGAGAGAGAGAGAATGAGATAAATAAATAAATAATTAAATAAATAAATAAATAATAAATAAATAAATAAATAAATAAATAAATAAAGGAGTTATTTTGGGGATTTGAATTTGAGTTTTGGGAGGACTTTTGGATGGAAAAATATATTTTGTGAGGTTAGATCTGGACCATTGATTTCAACCTTATTGAATGAGAGTCACTCGATAGCTTATAGCTTTCTTTGTGTTTTATTATATATATATATATATAGAGAGAGAGAGAGAGAGCTGATCAGGTGCGAACGGTTCACATCTAATCAGTAGCGAACTTTTACTACAGCCGTTGGATCTGCAATTTGATCATGGGAGTGATCCAATGGCCTGCACTTCTTCCGCTCATCTCACTTAACTTTGGGGGTAGGGTAGTGTTGCCGCTAAATTTGGTGTGGGGGCAAACAGATGAATTTGTGGATTCTTAGGGAAACTGAATAGTAACCTGTATACCTGTTGCTTGGGGCTTTGATCGTTGCTCCCGCCGTGCACCTGCAAAATGTGCGAGACACCGGGGTTTTTCCCGGCGACGCACCCTCTGACGCTCAAGTCAGTAATCTAGGAAGACTATGAATGAGCGCAAAAACTGGTGAAAGATTGATTACCTCTTAATGGAGATGGATGGGGGGTATTTATAGGCGTCTCAGGGAACGGATTGGGAATGTGATCCCCGTGATCTGATATGGAATATTCCCCTTGTAAACAGATTAGGAATGTAATCTGATAAGGTATATTCCTCGCAATCAGATAAGGAATTTAATCCCCAAATCCCAGTGAAAAGATAGATGTATATCGGGGCCGTTGATCGTGATCAATCAGGGACCTTGATTCTATCTTGTTGGATTGGGCGTGCAGCGGGTTAAAACCCGCACCCTCTTGTTGGTGGATCCATTCGTGGGTTGTTGGGTCCTTGGGGAGAAGATCCAATACCCATTTTGGACCTTCTTGTAGGCAAAATTACCGTTTTACCCCCAGGTCTCAAGATTCGTGTCCGATTTGGACGGTTCCGATTAAACCCCATTTTTTAGCCATATCAAGAGCCCCCCACTCCTAAAGGCTAAATTTGATCGGCCTTTGAGGAGTAGTTTAACTGTTTTAATGGCTAGCGGAGTTGTATCGGGGTTCAAATGAAGGGTTTTGAATCTTGAAGGGGTAGTGCGGTGATTTTCCAAGTGGATCGAGCTCCGAGTTGCTCACGAGCTCTGATGGTCGTGTGATATTCTAGCAGGGATATCTTCTTCGCCTTCGCGGAGCGTCAATTCGTTGTTTCGGGGGTCTTAGATATTTGGATCGTGTCTTAGACTTCCCCTAGGGCTCGTTGACTAGGAGGCCGAGGTCCACATGCAGTTCGGCAGGCTTTTCCGAAGAGGAAAGCGAGTTCGGCATAGCTGCGAGCGCTGGGAGTGAGTCTGGCGATCTGCCGAACTTGATTTCTACCTTATAACACGGTCGGTGTCACGAACGCTCGGTAGTGAGTGCCGAACTTGATTTTTACCCCGTAACAAGGTCGGTGTCACGAACGCTCGGCAGCGAGTGCCGAACTTGATTTCTGCCCCGTAACAAGGTCGGTGTCACGAACGCTCGGCAGTGAGTGCCGAACTTTTTTTTTACCCAGTAACAAGGTCGGTGTCACGAACGCTCGGCAGTGAGTGCCGAACTTGATTTTTTGCCCCATAACAAGATCGGTGTCACGAACGCTCGGCAGTGAGTGCCGAGCTTGATTTTTTGCCCCGTAACAAGGTCGGTGTCACGAACGCTCGGCAGTGAGTGCCGAGCTTGATTTTTACCCCGTAACAAGGTCGGTGTCACGAACGCTCGGCAGTGAGTGCCGAACTTGTTTTTTACCCCGTAACAAGGTCGGTGTCACGAACGCTCGGCAGTGAGTGCCGAACTTGTTTTTTACCCTGTAACAAGGTCGGTGTCACGAACGCTCGGCAGTGAGTGCCGAACTTGTTTTTTACCCTGTAAGAAGGTCGGTGTCACGAACGCTCGGCGGTGGGTGCCGAACTTGCTTGGTCGCCGATCGAAGGCATGGGGTCTCGTGAGGTGATCCTGTTTCCGAGGGCATTAATGGTGCCTTGGGGTTTGTGCGGCGTTCCGCCGTCCCTAGGCCATTAAGTATGGTTCCTTCAATTAATGCGCGACGTTTCAACATCCGAGGGTCATAATGGCTGGATCTTGGAGGAGAACTATAAGTACCCCATTCCCCTTGTCATTTCCAGTCGCAGCAATGTTGAGTTTTAGACCTCAGTGGTGTCTGCCTCTGGCGGACGCCAGTCTTGTGGGGTCTTGACCTCGATAGGTTCGGAGAGGTGGTCGTTCTCCCTACCAAGATCTTCTGCCTACTCTGTTTGCTCTGCAGCGGGCGTCAGGGTCGGCAGAGATCATGGTGGGAGAGGTGGTCATCCATGTCCGAATCTGAGGGGTGAGTTTGACGAGCGGTCGTTTTTCCGGAAGAACTGAAGGGCGTTCCGAGCAAGTTGTTTGCAACTGTGAAGGTTCAGGCCGAACCTTTGCGGTTGCAATCAACTGGCTCGGAATGGTTTGCTTCTGCCGATCTTTGAGTGTTGATCTGCTTTCGACCGGGGCCCGTGGGTCGGCGGAATACCGCCCGAGACCCGGGACCCGGGGGGTGCTCGCCGAGGGCGGCGCCTGAAAACTTTGAATCAAAATTTTTCCCGGTTCTTCTAGACAGAGACCCACATGCGGTTCGGCAGGCTTTTCCGGAGAGGAAAGTGAGTTCGGCATAGCTGCGAGCGCTGGGAGTGAGTCTGGCGATCTGCCGAACTTGCTTTTTAGCCCGTAACAAGGTCGGTGTCACGAACGCTCGGCAGTGAGTGCCGAGCTTGATTTTTACCCCTGTAACAAGGTCGGTGTCACGAACGCTCGGCAGTGAGTGTCGAACTTGTTTTTTACCCCGTAACAAGGTCTGTGTCACGAACGCTCGGCAGTGAGTGCCGAACTTGTTTTTTACCCTGTAACAAGGTCGGTGTCACGAACGCTCGGCAGTGAGTGCCGAACTTGTTTTTTACCCTGTAACAAGGTCGGTGTCACGAACGCTCGGCAGTGAGTGCCGAACTTGATTTTTTGCCCCGTAACATGGTCGGTGTCACGAACGCTCGGCAGTGAGTGCCGGGCTTCCAGACTTGTCGTTTTTGGGTGTTTGTTTTTTCTGTGCGCCATTTGAACCTCTGGTGGCTCTGACAGCTCTGACAGCTCTGACAATCCTGATAGATGGGACGTTCATTAATGGCAGTGACCTCTGGGCTTCCATCAGACGGGATGCGCATTAAATTCAACTCATGATTCGTTGCGGTTAGCGAGGTGACGATTGGGATTGCTCCGCCGTTTGGTTTAGTTGGGCCGGTCGTACGAGCCCATTACCCTCGTTTGGCGTGCCCCCCTCTATAAATCCTCACCCCCCTCTCTCATTTCTCATTTCTCCTCTCATTTGCTCAGACGTTTCCTTGTGCTTCAGGCGAGTTTTTCCGGTGGTCGGCGCTTGACTCAGGCGAAGTTTTCCGGCGACTAAAGCTTTTTAAGGTAATTTATCATCAATTATGTCTCTAGCTTCTACCTCTGATGAAGTCTCCTGGTCCGAGCCCTCCCTTGAAGACGTCGAGGACTCGACCCCGACTCCGACCAAAGGCAAAGTGTTCGGCAAGGATTCGATCGTAGTGGATCCGAAGAGGATGGGGGAGTTCGGACAGTTGCCAGGTCCGTTGACGGGGCTTCACAGAGTCAGGCAGCTCCCGGAGGATCAGGCCGAGCGAATTGTCCATGGGAGGGAGAGGTCCTTCGAGGAGAATGAAGCGAGGGAGACGACGGAGGCGGACGATGCGGCGTCGATCCTGCGCGAGGAGGAGCTGGCTGCGATCCGGGACTCTTTCTTCATCCCGGAGGAGTACGAAATCATGCTGCCGGGCCCCGGAGTTAGGGCCAATTCGCCGCTGCCAGTGACCATGTGTTGCAGGCCGGTCGATGCCTTTATCGCCGGTGCTCGGCTACCTCTCCACGCGTTCGCTATTACCGTGGTAAGTTGGTTCGGGGTCAGCCCCATCCAACTGATGCCGAATGCGTGGCTGGTGATTAATGGTTTCGTTCTCCACTGCCAGGCTGCAGGGATCGAGCCGCAGCTGAACGTGCTTCGGGCGTTATACCGGCTCCACCAAGGAAATAGGTCGGAGTACCAGTATTATTTGACTCCGAGGCACGGCGGCAGACTCGTCGTTTGCCCTGACTCCATTAAGCACTGGCGAGAGAAGTGGTTCGTCGTGCGGAGTCGAGAGGAATGGCCGATCCCCTCTGATTGGGTAGAAGGGGTGCCGAAGAGGGCGAAGGCGGTGCCGAGGCTGTCAGTTGAAGAAGAGGAGGCGGTCCGGATCCTCCTCGACCGGCCGAAGTACGATTGGAAGGAGCTGACGGAGGACGTCCTCTACAGGGGAGGGCTCTGCCGTGTAGACCCTAGTACGCGGCTCTCGTCAAGTTCTTTTTCCGTACTCCCTGCCTTGGTGTTTTTTATGTGCTAATCAATTTTCGCTTTTGATGCAGAATCCATGGACTACGAAGCGGTCTTGGCGCTCAGGGCTGGGCTTTCGAGCAAGGCGCCGAAGAAGTGCAAGAGGGTCGCGTCGAAGCTGCCCTCGACCTCGAAGACGCCGAGGATTGCGGCCCCTGACAAGGGGGTGGAGATCCTCGACGACCCGGTCGTCACCGTGGCGGGGACTTCGGCTCCCGCACCTGTGGGGGAGTTCCCCATTGCCGCCGCCCTCGCCATGCCGACACCGCCGCTGACCGTGGCAGGCGAGGAGCTCCTGACAGAGGAGCACAAGCGGATCCATATCCCGGACTGGCAAGTCCGGAGGCACGATGGGTTCCTCGGGAACTCGTTGGCGAGCATGCAGGCTGTTAAGCATCTCGCCACCCCAAAGGACCGAGCCGCCATGGAGGCGGGGAGACAAGGCGACGACGTGATCGAGATCGCTCGTTCGGCGGTATCGGTAAGCTTCTCCTCGTCTGGTGTATTTCTTGAATTAAAAAATTTTTCTAACTCTTTTAGTTCTTCTTTGCTGCAGATCATCGTCCACTTCGGCCATCTCACTGAGAGGCTGACAGCTCTGGAAAAAGAGCTGAAGCAGGAGTCCGACCAAGCTCGGAACGAGAAGGCTCGGATATCGAACGAGCTCGACAAGCTCCGAGTCGAGCATGAGGGTCGGTCGGCGAGGATCAAGCATCTCGAGGCCGAGGTGAAGAGGCTGGAGGGCGAGCTCCTTCGGGAGAAGGAGAGGTCGGCCAACCAATTGGTCGAGGCTGGAGCGAAGCAGGCGGCAGCCGTGAAGGCGGCGGAGGACGCGACCATGGAGAAGGCCCAGGGGTTCCTTGCGCAGAACATGGCGAAGGCCTTCGCTGCCGCCCTCACGCGGGTGTCAGAGGCGTACCCCGCAGTGGATGTCTCGGGATGGCGGCTCTTCCCCGGACACGTCGAGGGCTTCGACCCCGAGTCCGAAGGGGAAGAAGAGGAGGAGGGTGACGCCGATGCCGACGCCGGGGTTACTGGCGAGGTCCCCAGCACCGCGATCACTCCGCTGGCGGCGGCGTCTCCTTCGGCGAAGTCAACCCCTACTCCACCTCATCGCCCGGGGAAAGAGGTCGAGCCTTGACTCCGCCTTTTGTTCTTTTGTTTTTGTTTTTCTTTTCGAACTCTGTAATGCCTAATAGCGGACTGGCCACCGCTACTTTTGACATTAATGAAAAGAAAGTTTTTAAAAGTGTTGATGTTCGGAAGTTTTTGTCTTTTGCCCCCTCTTCTGCCGAACAGTCCCTTCTTGTCTTTAGAAAAGAAAATTTTTCCAAGTGTAGTGCTTCGGCAGTGTTCGACGTATTTGCTGATTACTCCGATCTCTTTGCAGCTTATGGTGATTGCCCAAGACGTCGAACTTTCACGCTCGGATGAGGAAGCTCGAGCCGAGGTCAGCCTAGGGGCAATGAGGCTGTGTCTGGCGAGGTGCCGAGATAGACTCTACGAGGTCGAGCTCGGATTGCGCCGGGCTGAAAGCGAGAGGACCCATCTCCAGCTCATCCTCGGCCGGCGAGATATCGAGATTCGCCGTTTGGAGAGCAGGATCGCCGAGCTTATCCTCGAAGGTGAATATTCGCCAACTGGTTTCAGTAATGAGATTCGGGTTCAGTGCATCCGTCATAACTTGTCAAAAATAACAGCGGAGAGAGACGATTTGCTTTTCGAGATACAACATCTTCAGTCCGTAGAGGCGAAGCTTCGGAGCGAGGGCGAGGGGCTCACTGCCGAAGTGGCGAAGTTGACGACTGAACGAGTCCAACTGTCCGCCGAAGTTGAAGCGCTCAAGAGGGCGACGGTGGACAAAAGCATCGAGGTCACCCACCTTCGGCGCCTTATCGCCAGCCGATCTGGAGTCCCGGACTCCGCGATACCCCCACATTTCGAAGTCGACGTCAAGGACGACTCGCTGCGGGATCGGATCTCGGAGTTGGAGGCAGAAGTGGCCCGTCTTAAGCCGCATTCAGGGCCGATCAACGTTCGAAGCACGTCATGCACTCGCGCTGAGAGCGAGCGGGGCATTACCTTTTATGAGATGGCGACCCGTCAGCGGATCGGCCAACCTAGTTCGGGGGACGCGCAGAGCTCGGTGGCAATTTCGTCGAGCGGAGCGTCCGTCGGAGTGGCCACTAGGAGTGGTGCCGAGGATACGTCTCAGTTCGCAGGCTTGGGGTCGCGCTCCGGAGACAAGCGTCGCCACCCTTGGGTGTCTTTGAAGTGGAATGCCCCGGCTCCAAAAAAGCGCTAAAGTGGTCGACTCCGCTAGTTGTTGAGTGCTAAGTGTAATAAGTCGGCATTGTAACTTTTTCTTTGGCGAGTTGTAATCCTGTTGCGTTTGTCTTTGTATCGCATTTGCTTCATCAATAAAAGTGTTGTTGCCGAGCTCGTGTGTTTTACTGTTGTGACAGCTGTCTGCTGTGCCGTAGCTTCTAAAGTGTTGGACTCCGAATGGCGAGCTTCTTCCAGTTCGTTTAGGAGCGAACTCGCGAAGTAGCATCAAACCAAGTGTCGGACTTCGGCGCCCTTGTTTGATTAGGTTAGGGTTGTTGGAGCGTTTCAGAAGGGCGAACTACCCCTAGTTCGCTTAGGAGCGATCTTGCGGAGTAGAGTCGACCCAAGTGTTGGACTCCGAACCATTCAACGGCTGTGGGAGCAGTTCTGAATGGCGATCTACTTCTAGCTCGCTTGGGAGCGAACTTGCCAAGTAGAATCGAGCCAAGTGTTGGACTCCGGAACCATTGTAAGTTTAAGGGTGTGGGAGCAATTCCAAATGGCGAACTACCCCTAGCTCGCTTAGGAGCAAACTTGCGGAGTAGAGTCGAACCAAGTGTTGGACTCCGAACCATTCAACGGCTGTGGGAGCAGTTCCGAATGGCGAGCTACTTCTTGCTCGCTTGGGAGCGAACTTGCGAAGTAGAATCGAGCCAAGTGTTGGACTCCGGAACCATTGTAAGTTTAAGGGTGTGGGAGAAATTCCGAATGGCGAACTACCCCTAGCTCGCTTAGGAGCGAACTTGCGGAGTAGAGTCGAACCAAGTGTTGGACTCCGAACCATTCAACGGCTGTGGGAGCAGTTCCGAATGGCGAGCTACTTCTAGCTCGCTTGGGAGCGAACTTGCGAAGTAGAATCGAGCCAAGTGTTGGACTCCGGAACCATTGTAAGTTTAAGGGTGTGGGAGCAATTCCGAATGGCGAACTACCCCTAGCTCGCTTAGGAGCGAACTTGCGGAGTAGAGTCGAACCAAGTGTTGGACTTCGAACCATTCAACGGCTGTGGGAGCAGTTCCGAATGGCGAGCTACTTCTAGCTCGCTTGGGAGCGAACTTGCGAAGTAGAATCGAGCCAAGTGTTGGACTCCGGAACCATTGTAAGTTTAAGGGTGTGGGAGCAATTCCGAATGGCGAACTACCCCTAGCTCGCTTAGGAGCGAACTTGCGGAGTAGAGTCGAACCAAGTGTTGGACTCCGAACCATTCAACGGCTGTGGGAGCAGTTCCGAATGGCGAGCTATTTCTAGCTCGCTTGGGAGCGAACTTGCGAAGTAGAATCGAGCCAAGTGTTGGACTCCGGAACCATCGTTAGATTAAAGAGTTAAAAGCAGAGAGATATACTAGCAGTGAAAATATGAAAAACTTTATTTATTAATATCTAAAGATCGGCTGCTTCTAAAGTTGCTATCCGTTATTACAATGAAAAAATAAAAGGAAAAATCACTACTAGTAAAAGGAGGGGAATGGTGTGACATCTCGAGTTACTTAGAGAGGCGTAGCTGCCTTCTCTTGGTATTTCAAAAGATGGTCGGCATTCCAAGTCCTGAGAATTTCTCTGCCTTCGAGATCTTCTAGCTTGTACGCACCGGGGCGGATCACCTTCGAGATCTTGTACGGTCCCTCCCAATTCGGGGCCAGCTTGCTTTTCTGTCCGGGGAACGAGATGGCCAATTTCCGGAGGACTAAATCCCCTTCTTTGAGGTCCGTTGGGCGGACCCTTTTGTTGTACGCTAGCTCGATCCTCCTTCGGTAAGCTTGTTGGCGTATGGCCGCTCTCTCTCAGATTTCGTCTATCAGATCGAGGCTGGCTCTGAGCTCTTTTGCATTCTGCTCTTCTTCAAAGGCCACCAAACGAGGAGAGGGTATCCCAACTTCTAGGGGAATGAGGGCCTCGGACCCATAGGTGAGATTAAACGGGCTCTCGCCTGTTGGGGTCCGCTTGGTGGTGCGGTGATTCCAGAGCACGTTTGGCTGCTGATCGACCCACAGTCCTTTGGAACACTTGTCTAATCTCTTCTTGATGCCCGAAAGAATCTGTCGGTTTGCATTCTCGGCCTGGCCATTTGACTGAGGATGGGAGACGGAGGAGAATCGGTGTTGTATGGAGAGGTCCTCACACAAAGCTCGGAAGGCGGTTCCAGTGAACTGTGTTCCATTATCCGTGACTATGACTCGGGGAACGCCGAACCGGCAAATCACATTTTTCCAGAAGAATTGAACGACTCTATGCTCGGTGATTGTAGCTAGGGGCTCGGCTTCTATCCATTTAGAGAAATAGTCGACTGCCACGACTAGGAACTTTAGCTGTCCGGGAGCAGGTGGAAACGGTCCTAGTAAATCCATCCCCCACATAGCGAAGGGGATCGGACTTGATAGGGAGGTGAGCGGTGCTTGTGGAAGACGTCGGATGTCTGCATACTTTTGACAGGAGCTGCATTGCCGAACGTGTCGTTCGGCGTCCCGTAGGAGAGTGGGCCAGTAATACCCATAGTTCAACACTTTGCGCGCTAGAGCCCTGGACCCAGAATGAGCTCCGTCGATGCCCTCGTGGAGCTCTTGCAGGGCGTAGTCGGCTTGCCTGGGGGAAAGGCACCTCAGGTAAGGCCGACCGTCCACCTGGGTGAAGGAGCATTTATATAAGATGCCTTCGATTAAAGTAAAACGCTCGGCTCGGGTCCTGATTCTTCTTGCTTCCCTCGGATCTTCAGGGAGGAGTCCGTCCTTTAAGAATTCGACGAGGGGCTTCATCCAATTGTCTTCGAGGAGGACTGGCAATGTTTCAACGGAGTCTGGTGCTTCGTCCTCTATGCTTGGCTTCAAGAGGACTTCTATCAATACGGTCTGCTCAAGACCTTGAAGGGAAGAGGAGGCTAATTTGGATAGGGCGTCGGCCTGAGCATTTTCTTCTTGGGGGATCCTTTGGATGAGGGCCTCTTCAAACAGCGCCATGAGGCTCTTGACTTTAGCCAAGTATTTAACCATTCTATCATCGCGGGCTTCATACTCACCGAGGACCTGGTTGACAACCAACTGAGAGTCGCTGAAAATCTGTAGCCGCTGTGCCCCTGCATTTCGGGCCATTCTTCGACCGGCTATTAGCGCCTCGTATTCGGCCTCGTTGTTCGAAGCTTTGAAATTTATACGGAGGGAGTATTGGAGGATGAAGTCGTCTGGACCTGCCAGGATGACTCCTGCCCCGCTTCCCTCATTGCAAGAAGATCCGTCAACATAAATTGACCAAACCGGCGGCCCCTTTACTGTTTGGCAGGGTTCAGGGATTGTACTTTCAACTATGAATTCGGCCAGTGCCTGAGCCTTGATTGCGGTCCGAGGCTGATAAGTTATATCATGTTGGCTCAGCTCGATCGACCACTTCATGAGGTGACCGGAAGTCTCAGGCTTGTGAAGGACCTGTTTCAGCGGCTGGTCGGTAAGGACGACCACCGAATGGGACTGGAAGTAGGGTCGAAGCTTTCTCGCGGCCATTACCAGGGCATAGGCCATTTTCTCAATCTTCGGGTACCGGAGCTCGGCGTCCCGAAGCGCCTTGCTGATGTAGTAAATGGGCTTCTGAGCCCTCTCCTCTTCTCTGACTAAGACTGCACTAAGCGTCTGTTCGGAAGCTGCCAAGTAGAGGTAGAGTGGTTCGCCAGGTATCAGGTTTGCTGAGCAGAGGTGGATTGACGAGGCAGGCTTTAAGCTGGGCGAAGGAGTCTTGTTGCTGCTGCCCCCACTCGAATCCTTTAGCCCCCCTGAGGGCTTTGAAGAACGGGAGGCACTTCTCCCCGGACTTCGACAAAAAGCGCCCTATGGCAGCTAGGCGACCAGTCAATCTCTGAACTTCTTTCACATTTCTGGGAGGGGCCATGTCTAATATGGCCTTGATCTTTTCCGGATTTGCTTCAATTCCTCGTTGGCTAACCATGAAGCCGAGGAACTTTCCTGATGAGACGCCGAACGCACACTTGTTCGGGTTGAGTCTCATATTGTGCTTTCTTAGGACGTCGAAGGCTTCCTGAAGGTCGGCCACATGATCAACACCTCGGATGCTCTTTACAAGCATATCATCGACGTACACTTCCATGTTTCGGCCGATCTGGGCCTGGAACACCTTGTTGACGAGGCGTTGGTATGTTGCACCGGCATTCTTGAGACCGAACGGCATGACCCTGTAACAATAAAGGCCCAGGTTGGTAACAAACGACGTCTTCGGGATGTCTGGAGGGAACATTCTTATCTGATTGTAACCTGAGAAGGCATCCATGAAGCTGAGGAGCTCATGTCCCGAGGTTGCGTCAATCAGAGTGTCGATGCTCAGTAGAGGGAAAGGATCTTTGGGGCAGGCCTTGTTGAGGTCGGTGAAATCAATACAAATTCTCCACGTCCCATTGGACTTCTTCACCATTACTACGTTAGACAACCATTCTGGGTAGTTTACCTCCTGTATGAATCGGGCTTTCAACAGCTTATCTACCTCCTCTTTGATAGCGAGCTGTCGCTTGGGGGCGAACTTGCGCCTCTTCTGCTGAACCGGTTTGGACCCCGGATCAATGCTCAGGCGGTGGACTAGGAGTTCTTCGGAGATACCGGGCATGTCTGCTGCGGACCATGCGAAGAGGTCTTGATTGGTTCAGATTCATTTCACAATATCTGAGTATAGGGTGGACGGGAGGGTCTTGCTTACGAAGAACTTACGGGTCGGCTCTTGTTCAGAGAAGAGCACCTCCTCCAGTTCATCCACCGGCTCGGAGGTCGGTCTTGCAGCCAGAGTCTCTAAGGAGAGGACGGGCCCAAGGGTTGAGGTCATGTAGCACTTCCGGGCCTGCTCCTGATTTCCCCTTACTTCCCCGACCCCGGATCGGGTGGGAAACTTCATCTTCAGATGGTATGCTGAGGGAACAGCTTCCAGGGCTGCAAGGCCTGGTCGACCCAAAATGACGTTGTAGGCAGCGGGGACATCCACCACCATGAAGTCCATTGGCTCTGTCCGGGTGGTAGGAGTTTGACCGGCAGTTACATCGAGGGTGATCACCCCTTCAATAGTTACCGGAACCCCCGTGAACCCATGGAGAGTGTAACCGGCGGGCTTGAGTCTGTCTCTGGAGAGCTTTAGGCCTTTAAAAGCGGAGAGGAAGAGGATGTTGACGGAGCTGCCGTTGTCTACTAAGATCCTCTCCACTTTGAAATTCGCCATGTGGAGGCTAATGACGAGGGCGTCACAATGTGGGATACGAACTCCCTCGAGATCTTCGTCGGAGAAGGTGACTGGCACTCCGAGGCCTTTGGGAGAAGGGGTGGTCTGGACTGAGTTGACTTCCCTAATAAATGCTTTTCGAGAGGAGTTCGAGGAGCCCCCCATTGGACCCCCATGGATGAGGTGGAGGACTCGCTCTTTCTCAAAGTCTGGCGTCTCTTCTCGTTCCGGACGCTTGTTAGCCCCCCGAGGCGGGGGAGGAAGTTCGGCTCGGTCCTTTCTTACAAACCTCGCTAGTTGCCCCCTCTGGATAAGGGCTTCGATCTCGTTCCTCAGAGCTCGGCAGTCATTGGTGTCATGCCCATGGTCCCGGTGATAGCGGCACCATTTCTCTCTATCTCTTCTCTTGGCGGGGGTGTTCATCTTCGGAGCTGGAGGCAAGACCCCTTCTTTTTCGACTTCCATGAAGATGGTGGAGATGTTAGTGGTGAGGGGAGTGAACTTCTCAAATCTAGGGGGAGGTCGGCGCTGGCCGGCATTATCCTTCTGGAGCTTCTTGGCTCCCTCTTCTTCCGCTCCTTTTCTCTTGGACCCGGAGGTAGACCCCTCCCAGTTGGGTTGTTGCTCGGCCTCTTCGGCCCATATGTACTTTTCAGTGCGAAGGAGAAGGTCGAAAAAGTCATGTGGTGGTTTCTTGGCGAGGGAGGAGCGGAGGTTGGAATTGAGGACATTGGATTGAAATGCTACCGTAGCGACCGACTGGTCGAGGGATGCTATGGATCTAGCCTCGGCCGTGAACCTCTTCACGTAGTCTCTCAATTTTTCCCCCTTCTTCTGATGGAGGTGCAATAGGGAGATGCTCGTCTTCTCGGCCCTTCGGCTGCTTACGAAATGTGTGACGAAGAGGGTTTCGAACTGTTCGAAAGAGAATATCGAGGAGGGGGCGAGACGAGAATACCACTCTCGGGCCGGTCCTTTGAGAGTTGCGGGGAAGGTTTTGCAGAGGAGGGCATCGGAAGCTTGATGTAGCAGCATCAGGGTCTTAAAACTTTCGATATGATCAACTGGATCGGTTTCCTCGGTGTAAGTCTCAAATTGAGGAGGTTTGAAGCCGAACGGGACAGGTGCGTCCACTATGGTCCGGGAGAAAGAGGGTCGGCTAGGACGTAGGGTCCTCCCCCTGAGCTCTTCTTCTCAGTTTATCTGACCCAGGCGTCTCTCTACTTCATGAAGACGGTGGTTCATGGTGTCATCTCTCCGACGGTAATCTGCCGAGCCACAAGACTCGTCTTCGTATGAGGGGGAACGAGGGCTGCGGCGATGGTAACTTCGGGAGCGGCGAGGACTTGGGGTACGCCGGGAGTTTCTAGGAGCAGGACGAGGAGATGGGGACCGTCGGCGAGGGCTTCGGACTGGAGGAGGAGACGGGACCTTCGGCTCATTGGGATTTTGACGGAGGTTGAGAGCCTGCAGGACGGTCGCTTGGAACTGCTGGAACTCGGCACGGGTGATTGGTGCCTCATTGTTCCTGGGCTGTTGCCGACCTGCGGGAGAGTGCCTTCTTCGGTAATGATCGGGGGACTCCTTCCTCCCCCTACGGACGGGCGACCTGTGATACCGGTGGCGAGGAGACCGCTCGCCCGGATAGTGTTGGCGGGAGGCTCCCTCTCGGACCCGTTTTTCTTCCAGATGGCGGCGGAGATCATCCTCCTTCTGGCGGTTAGTGGCTGTATTGTGGCGACCAGAGGCTCGGGGGTGATGGGAGGCCATGGAGTCAGTGGAGGCATTGCGGATGGAGACCTGTTCTTGATGAAGGGGTTGTTTCTGAGGGTTAGGACCCTTCGGATCAGGAGGGGGAATGTTCTGTTGGAGCGGGTCTTCCGCGGTAGGGGGAAGCTGCGCTTGTTGTTGAGCAGGATTGTTAGGGACTTCTTGCTGGTCAGGGTTGGGTGCCCGGTTGGACCCCCTCGACCTGACTTTTCGAGGTGGCATGGCTGGAGAAAACCTGTTTTCGGGGAAGAGGAGAGGTTCCTATTCGTTAGTTTCCCACAGACGGCGCCAATCTGTTGCCGCTAAATTTGGTGTGGGGGCAAACAGATGAATTTGTGGATTCTTAGGGAAACTGAATAGTAACCTGTATACCTGTTCCTTGGGGACTTCGATCGTTGCTCCCGCCGTGTACCTGCAAAATGTGCGAGACACCGGGGTTGTTCCCGGCGACGCACCCTCCGACGCTCAAGTCAGTAATCTAGGAAGACTATGAATGAGCGCAAAAATTGGTGAAAGATTGATTACCTCTTAATGGAGATGGATGGGGGGTATTTATAGGCGTCTCAGGGAACGGATTGGGAATGTGATCCCCGTGATCTGATATGGAATATTCCCCTTGTAAACAGATTAGGAATGTAATCTGATAAGGTATATTCCCCGCAATCAGATAAGGAATTTAATCCCTAAATCCCAGTGAAAAGATAGATGTATATCGGGGCCGTTGATCGTGATCAATCAGGGACCTTGATTCTATCTCGTTGGATTGGGCGTGCAGCGGGTTAAAACCCGCACCCTCTTGTTGGTGGATCCATTCGTGGGTTATTGGGTCCTTGGGGAGAAGATCCAATACCCATTTTGGACCTTCTTGTAGGCAAAATTACCGTTTTACCCCCAGGTCTCATGATTCGTGCCCGATTTGGACGGTTCCGATTAAACCCCATTTTTTAGCCATATCAGGTAGTCATTTAACTTCTCTCGTGATCTCTCTCCCTCTCTCTCCAGACTACTGAGATCGGTGGGGTTTTCGAATGGGGTTTTTGAAGGTGGTAATATCTAGGGTTTCGAAGGTCGAAGGGGGAGAGAGAGAGATGAGGCAGCAGGGTATTTTGAAGGTCGAAGGGGGTTTCGTTGGTCGAAGGTCGAAGTGGGCTTCAGGGGATTTCAAAGGAGTCTAGGGTTTTGAAGGTCGAAGGGGGAGAGAGAGACGAGAGAGGGGGCTTTTGGGTTCGGTAGTCTGGAGAGAGAGATGGAGAGAGATCACGAGAGAAGTTAAATGACTACCCTACCCCCAAAGTTAAGTGAGATGAGCGGAAGAAGTGCAGGCTATTGGATCACTCCCATGATCAAATTGCAGATCCAACGGCTGTAGTAAAAGTTCGCTACTGATTAGATGCGAACCGTTCGCACCTGATCAGCTCTCTTCTCTCTCTCTCTCTCTCTCTCTCTCTCTCTCTCTCTCTCTCTCTCTCTCTCTCTCTCTATATATATATATATATATATATATATATATATATATAGGGTAAAAGGGATATGAGCAACTCGCTCATTTAGTAAATGAGCAAGTGATTATGAGGCATGCATGTGATACATTGGACAACTAATCCTTTTAAGGATTTTCCAATCACATGTATGCCACATTATCAATTGCTTATTTACTAAATGAGCAAATTGCTCATACCCCTTTTTTCCATATATATATATTAAGTAAAGTCGAATACAAATAAAGAAAAACATCTGTAAACCTACACATGCTAACAACATCTTAGACTCACAAACTCCTGCTAGTTATATCTGTGAAGATGTATGCCATGAAGCTCAAAATAGTTTTCTCGATAATTGTTATTGTAGTATCTACAGTTCAAATTGGAAATAACTAATATTTGGTCATTGTTATTGTAGTATCTACAGTTCAAATAGGAAATAACTAATATTTGGTCAACCTAGCCGTATAAGCTCAGCTGGTATAGCGCACGGATTTAACCCTTGTGGTCATGGGTTTGATTCCCACAGACGGCGTTGAAGAATATTTCCTTCTTTGAACTTTAAAAATGTTTTAACTAAAATTCTGAAATTGTTGTCTGCAACAAACAGTTGGTAATGATAGTTTTTTTAATTTTATTTTCTTTTTGTTTTTTGAAAAGATGATATATATATATATATATATATATATATATATATATATATATATATATATATATATATATTTTTCTCATACAAGTGATTATACTCACTTGGTGGAGTCCTTATGGAAGATCCACTCCGTCCATCAGGTTTATCATACTAATGAATGTATGTATAGAAAAAATCAAGTGGTTTGGAGGTCATTCACCCATACATTATGTGGTTGAAAAATGAACGATTTTAATAGTAATACAAATTGAACTACAAATTGGACTCACATGATGCATGGATGAATGACTTTCAAACTACTTGATTTTTTCTACACATACATCTATTTGCATGATAGAAATGATGGACGGACTGAATCTTCCATAAGGGCCCCACCAAGTGAGTATAATCACTTTGTATGAGAAAGATTTTCTCATATAAATATGAGGCTCACATTACTCTCATATATATATATATATATATATTCCTTTGAAACCATAAAACACATAGATCACATTGCAACAATTGCACAACTATTTGTACTTTGGCTCAGTACTCTCAGTTTGTTTTATTAATTTCTAAGTAATAAAATATGATGGCCATATTCTATATTTTCCCTATATATAAAAAAAACAATTGCACAACCATATCATAAAGAGTTTTTACAACATACCAAGCAAATTTGATCTCGACCCCTTCACACCATATATCTAATATAGGAGTTGAGAGAATTTGATTTCATGCAAAATTGAATACGGATGGACATTACTATGTATTGAGAAAAAAACATTATTATGTATTGAGAAAAAAAGCATAGGCTTCCAATGTAAAGCGGTACAACATTTGCACAACCATTTGTACTTTGATCCAGTACTCTGGGTTTGTTTTGTTAATTTCTAATTAATAACCATTTGTACTTTGATCCAGTACTCTGGGTTTGTTTTGTTAATTTCTAATTAATAAAATATGCTGATAATATTCATTTTTTCCCTAACAAAATAAAAATAAAATAAAGAATAAAAAATAAAAAAATTTGCACAACCATATCATAAAGAGTTATTACAAGATAACAAGCAAATTTGATCACGACCCCTTCATACCATATATCTAATATAGGGGTTGAGAGATTTTGATTTCATGCAAAATTGAATACAGATGGACATTACTATGTAGTGAAAAAAAAATGTTCCAATGTAAAGCGTACAACAATTGCACAACCATGCCAGAAAAAGTTCTTACTAGATAACATGCAAAATTGGTATCAACCCCTTCACACCATATATCTAATATAAGAGCATCCACAGTACGTTTGAGTTAAAAAATGACAAAATGCATATTTTATCTTTCCATTCGATGAAATGCTGCAGTCGTCAAAAGGCAAAAAATACATATTTTTCTCAAAATGAAACAGACGACGAAACATCAATGTTTTGTATGTGATTAAATAAAACAATTTATATCGTAAGAAACTAAGAAATTATTAATAAAATATACGGGACGAAACATGATGACGAAACATGATGTTTCGTCCAAAAGGAAAAAAAAAAATTCAAAATAATGTTTGGACCCCTTCATACCATATATCTATTATAGGAGTTGAAAGAATTTGATTTCATGCAAAACTGAATACGAATGGACATTATTATGTATTTGTTACCGCTAAATCTGGTGTGGGGGTAAACAGATAGTATTTGTGGATTCTTGGAAAACTTGAATAGCAGACCTGAACCTGTTCTGCCGGAGTTTGACCGCTGACTCCCGCCGTTCACCTACAAAAAGTACGAGACACCGGGGTTGATCCCGGCGACGCACTCTCCGACGTTCAAGTCAGTAATCAGGAAGATTATGAAAGAGCGTAAATTGGCAAAAGATTGATTACCTCCTAATGGTGGTGGATGGTGGGTATTTATAGCCGCCTTTGGGATCGAATTAGGCATGTAATCCATGTGTTTAGATAAGGAATGTAATCCCTAATTCCCAGTGAAAGGATAGATATGAATCAGGGCCGTTGATTAGGATTAATCAGAAACTCTAATTCTATCCTGCTGGACCGGGTTTGCAGCGGGTAAAAGCCCGTACCCGGTTGGAGGTGGATCCGTTCGCGGGTTAGTTGGTCTTTTAGGAGGAGACCCAGTACCTGCTTTGGACCCATTGTAGACAAAATTACCATTTTACCCCTAGCCTTTAAGATTCGTTCCTGATTTGGACAGTTCCGATTTAACCCCATTTTTTAGCCATATCACGAGCCCCCACTCCCGAAGACTGAGCTTGATCAGCCTTTGAGGAGTAGTTTTACTATTTTAATGGCTGGCAGAGTTGTATCGGAGTCCAAATGGAAGATTTTCTAAGTTAGTTGCGTGCTCTGAGTTGTTCTGGACATTTGGTGATTTTTATCTATTTTTTCGGAATATTTACTTAATTTTGCGAAGTGTCGATTCGTCGTTCGGGGGTCTTAATAAATTGTCCTAGGCGATAATTATTTACTCGGGGGCCAAAAAATATTTCCCCGACTTTATAATTATTTTCTAGGATTTTTAATTAATTTTTCCAAATTTTTAATCATTTTTTCGCAATTTTTAAATAAATAAAATGATTTTAATAAATAAAATTTAATCTTAAACACCGAATTATGGCGTGGCGCGATTTGGACCGTTGATCTTGTGCGGGCACGAATTTCTGAAAGATCGGATGGACACGGTCGCTCGACAGCAATTTCTCCGTTTTTGCGGGTCGAATGGGCACTTGCTCAGAATCCGAGCGAAGTGGCTTGGTTTTACTTTCATGCGAGTGGCTCGGATCGCTAGTCACTCGGCTCGGAGTTCCGAGTGACGTGGAGCGATCTGAGCTGTCGGATCTCGGCGCGAATCTCGAGGCGGGCACAGTTTCCAAGAAAATACTATCTTGTCGTTTAGTGGACGTGGCGTAATCTGGACCGTCCATCATCTCAGGTGCGATTTTCGTAATGATGCAACGGTTGGAGATGCTTGGCAGCATTTTTCTTCACTTTTGCGGGTCGGATTGGCACTTGCTCGGAATCCGAGCGAAGTGGCTCGGTTCTTCCCTCGCACGAGTGGCTCGGGTCGCTAGCCGTTCGGCTCGGACTGCTGAACGTCATGGGGCAATCTGAGCCACTGGATCTTGGCACGAATCTCGAGGCAGACACAGTTCCCAAGAAAACACTATCTTGTCGTGTAGTGGTGCTGGCATGATCTGAGCCGTCCATCATCTCAAGCGCGATTTTCGCAATGATCCAACGGTTGGAGACGCTCGGCAGCATTTTGCTTCACTTTCGAGGGTCGGATTGGCACTTGCTCGGATCCGAGCGAAGTGGCTCGGTTTTTTTCTCACGCGAGTGGCTCGGATCGCTAGTCGCTCGTCTCGGAGTTCCGAGTAACGTGGAGCGATCTGAGCCGTCGGATCTCGGCGTGAATCTCGAGGCGGGCACAGTTCCCAAGAAAACACTATCTTGTTGTTTAGTGGTGCTGGCATGATCTGAGCCGTTCGATCGAAATCTTATGCGAATTTTGAGGGGAAAGTCGTTTTTCTCAAACTCATGGCTCGGATTGGCACTTGCTCAGAATCCGAGCTATCATCCTGGCTGTTGAGGTCAGATTGCCTGTCGCTCGGATTTGGTTCCGAGGGACATGGGACGATCAGAGCCGTTGGATAATGGCACAGATCTCGAGGCTGGCTCAGTTCCCAATAAAACACTATCTTGTCGCGTAGTGGCGCTGGCATGATCTGAGCCGTCCGATCGAAATCTTACGCGAATTTTGAGGAGAAAGTCGTTTTTTCTCCATTTCGTGGCTCGGATTGGCACTTGCTCGGAATCCGAGCTATCCTCCTGGTTGTTGAGGTCGGATCGCTTATCGCTCGGATTTGGTTCCGAGGGACGTGGGGCGATCGGAGCCGTTGGATGATGGCACAGATCTCGAGGCTGGCTCAGTTCCCAAAAAAACACTATCTTGTCGTGTAGTGGTGCTGGCATGATTTGAGCCGTTCGATCGAAATCTTACACGAATTTTGAGGGGAAAGTCATTTTTTCCCAATTCACAGCTCGGATTGGCACTTGCTCGGAATCCGAGCGATCCTCTTTGTTGTTAAGGTCGGATCGCCTGTCGTTCGGATTTTGATTCCAAGGACGCCGAGCGGTTTTACTTGTATGGAAACGTCGCTTCCTTTGCCAACAGTTGGCGCTCTTTGTTACTTAGTCGTTTGGGCTTTTGTAATGCTTCAAGGGAGGCCCAAGAGTTGCGTCCTTACGTTACAAAGCCCAAGAGGCGTCTCTTTTACTATAAGTTTTCACCCCCTTAACAGTTAACCTCATTTCTCACTTTCACTTTCTCACTCTTGGTTTTACTTCTTAGTGAAGTTTTTAGCTCTTGGGCGGTGCTTCTAGCTGTCGCGGCAAGGCATTTTAAGCTCCGACGATCTTTTCCGACCGTACTAGTCACTTCAAGGTCAGTATCTCTCCTCATTTTTGTAAAATGGTTTAGATTTCTTCCACGGACGAGACCCCCTCCTCGGACCTAGGCGTCAACCGAGCGGTGAGGACGAGAAAGGGTAACGGGAAGGAGGTCGTCGAGCCGATCGAAGAGACAACGGTCAGGCCGAGTACAGATGAGGAGGTTGCCGAGCCTCTCCAGGAGGTAATGGTTCGAGCTAGCAAGGGCAAGGGGGTGGTGACGATAATCGAGCGCCCGAAGACTACAGGGGAGTTGGGTCGGCACCCGAGCGTCTTGTCTAGTGTAGGCAGTGTGCGGAGCTACTCTGGGGATTTGCTGGAGAAGGTGACGCAGGGCACCGCCAAGTCGATTGAGGAGAATGAGCCGAGGGAGACTTCCGAGGTAGATCATATTTTCTCGATCTTGACCGAGGCAGATTTACATTGGATTCGGAGTGGGTTCCGGATCCCTGCGGAGTATGCTCTCATTCTCCCCGGCCCTGGCGTCCGAGGCCATAGAATCCGTAGAGGCATTGTGTATTGAGACGTGGTCCTGATGGAGAGGTTGTTTCTGCGGGTTGGGTCGCGAGATCCCTGCACCAACATTTTGAGGACTGGGGGGACCCTTAGGAGGTTGCTGATTCTGAAAAGGAGGCTGGTCCGGTTGGAGAGGGTCCTCGGCTTGAGGAGGAAGTTGCCCCTGCTGTTGAACGGGTTGGATGGGGACTTCCTGTTGCTGATCAACGGGGTTGGGTCCACGGTTGGACCCTCTGGATCTTACTTTCCTAGGAGGCCTGGCTGGAGAAGATCTGACCAACGGGAAGAGGGGGGGCTGCTATTCGTTTGTTTCCCACAGACGGTGCCAATCTGTTATCGCTAAATCTGGTGTGGGGGTAAACAGATAGTATTTGTGGATTCTTGGAAAACTTGAATAGCAAAGCTGAACCTGTTCCGCCAGAGTTTGACCGCTGACTCCCGCCGTTCACCTGCAAAAAGTGCGAGACACCGGGGTTGATCCCGGCGACGCACCCTCCGACGCTCAAGTCAGTGATCAGGAAGATTATGAAAGAGCGTAAATTGGCAAAAGATTGATTACCTCCTAATGGTGGTGGATGGGGGGTATGTATAGCCGCCTTTGGGATCGAATTAGGCATGTAATCCCTGTGTTTAGATAATGAATGTAATCCCTAATTCCCAGTGAAAGGATAGATATGAATCAGGGACGTTGATTAGAATTAATCAGAAACCCTAATTCTATCCTGCTGGACCGGGTTTGCAGCGGGTAAAAACCCGTACCCGGTTGGAGGTGGATCCGTTCGCGGGTTAGTGGGTCTTTGAGGAGGAGACGCAGTACCTGCTTCAGACCCATTGGTAGACAAAATTACCATTTTACCCCTAGGCTTTCAGATTCGTTTCTGATTTGGACGGTTACGATTTAACCCCATTTTTTAGCCATATCAGTATTGAGATAAAAAGCATAGGCTTCCAATGTGAAGCGGTGCAACATTTGCACAACCATTTGTACTTTTATCTAGTACTCTGGATTTGTTTTGTTAATTTTTAATTAATGAAATATGCTGATAATATTGACCTTTTCCCTAACAAAAATAAAAATAAATAAAGAATAAAAAATAAAAAAAATTGCACAACCATATCATAAAGAGTTCTTACAAGATAACAAGCAAATTTTATCTCGACCCCTTCATACCATATATCTAATATAGGGGTTGAGAGAATTTGATTTCATGCAAAATTGAATCCGGAGGGACATCACTATGTAGTGAAAAAAACTGTTCCAATGTAAAGCGTGCAACAATTGCACAACCATGCCAGAAAAAGTTCTTACTAGAGAACATGCAAAATTGGTATCGACCCCTTCACACCATATATCTAATATAAGAGCATCCACAGTCGTTTGAGGTAAAAAATGACAAAATGCATATTTTATCTTTCCATTTCGATGAAATGCTGCAGTCGTCAAAAGACAAAAATTGCATATTTTTCTCACAATGAAACAGACGAAACATCAATGTTTCGTATGTGATTAAAAAAACAATTTATATCACCAGAAACTGAGAAATCATTAATAAAATATACGGTACGAAACACCAAAAGGAAAAAAGAAATTCAAAATAATGTTTCATCAGGGTTTTAAGGAGGCTTTTTGCAAAAACAATTGCAAAAATATTTGAAAATTGCAAAAACAATTTAAAATTTTACAAAAACAATTCACAAATTTGTAATTTTTTTAAAATAATTGCACCCAATGA